>JARHVA010001948.1:1240000-1352500 GCA_037957365.1 Torreya grandis
GAATAGATAGGGATCTATACCTAACCCAACCCCTTATAGAATAGATAGGGATATAGATAAAAACCAAATAGATTTATACCCAACCCTCCCTCTCTAATACATTAAGATATATATAGGGATATATACCCAACCCAAACCTGATCTATACCCAACCCCTACTCTCTAATCATTAGATATATATAGGTAAGTCCCCCCTACCATATTGTAATGAATTGATACACCAAAACCTTGAAGTGTTAGTGAAATCAACCCATCAAGATCATAACATCCCACCACGCTTTTGAAGCCCAGACTCTAGGCTAGATTTATGTCTGTACCACTAAGATCCCAGCATGTACAAGCCCCAGATGAGCACTACCATGTCTGTGTAGCCACCCACTTTGTGACTTGAACTTGGGTGGAGGCTTTGATACCATATGAATGAACCGCTACACCAAAACCTTGAAGTGTTAGTGAAATCCACCCATCAAGATCATAACATATATATCTTATTTATAAATCTTCTATATCCATCTATAGATAAGATGAAAGATATAGATTATTGGTAGAGGTTGATAGATCAATCTCATATATCTAGATAAGGGCCCCAATTTGAAGTTGATAGATAATTTGATATAGAGATTGATTGGCCAAATCTCATCACTAGATGCCCAAGATAGATGATCCCCAAGATAAAATAGAGACTCATCACCCAATCTCAATCTAGATACCCCATATCTATATATTCTATCTAAATATTGATAGTGATATGGCCCATATATAATCTAATCTAAAGGGTTCCCCCCACTCCTCTATTTAGAGTGAGTGGTTTGACCCCCCCACTCTGAGCCCTATCTCTCTATCTTGAGTCACTATCTCTGAACTCTATATAGACAAATTAGGGGATAAAATGGGAGTGGTGGGTCTCCTATATATCCCTATTTTAAATTTGACCATTACCATTCTATTATATAAGACACATCTATCTATTTTGTGGCTCACTATCTAGATCTAGATGGGGCCATATCTATCTAGATGGGGGATAAGCAGTGATATATTTAGATAGATTGATAGATAGATAGGTGATCATTGATAAAAATAGAATAGAATAGAATATAATAATCTAATATATATAGGGGTCATCATATCCAATACCCCCTACCCCCTTTATATAAATGAAACTCTAAATCAATAAATATTGTGCTAATGCCAATGCCAATACCCCATATAGAATATATACTCTATCTCTATCTATAGACTACGGGGGCATAGTCTAGAGTTTAATTGGTTATATATATATATATATCTTAGTTGATGGAGTATAGTACTATAACCAAAATATTAAACTATCTAGTAGTGGCTAATAGACCTATTTAGGGCCATCAGGGGACTTTATAGCCACTCCATCTACATATATAGGGACTAGCTATTATCTATTCTATAGTAGGCCATCTATATATATTTGTAGATATATAAAGGGGGGATGGGTTAAATTAATCAAGCCCTTAGGTTAGTGAGGTCACCATATCTATATACTATATATCATATATAGGGTGTTGAAATAGATACTAATCCCATATAGCCTATATGTTTATTTGGGACCCCTTCTCAATATAAAATACTATGGGGATTGGATATATAAGGTATAATCTATGTGGGGGAAAATAGATATATTATATTCACCCCCCCTCCCTAGCGCCCCCCCCCCCAACACACACACATATATATTGGCAACCTACCAATTATATAGAGTTGAGTTGATTTATATGGGATTGGGAGTATATAATATATTTTAATTGGTGCTTGACCAACCTAACCCATTTTTGCATATACATCCTCTCCTCTTTATGGATATGGGCATATGGATAGGTCCACCTTGATTTAATACCCATATATAAATAGGGTTTTCCCCCTGATGGAAAAGATAGGGCCCTATATAAATCTGTTAGGCCCTATATTTATATGGGGCCTTTAGGCGCATATAGATATATAAGATAGATTACATATGTAATATGATTTATTTAATTCAACCTTATACCTCTCTCTCTCTATATATATATGTATTGGGATATATAGGGGCCTTAAGACTGGGCTAGGCTATACCATATATTATATAATCCTAGTCTGATGTGAGGCCCTCTCCCCTCCACCCTATAGATCTCTCTATGGGGGTATCGACTTAACCTTTTCTTTTCTCAAGATAAGGATCATCCACCATTATAGTTCTCAATTGATTAATTCACAACATGTTGATCATAGAACCACTACCAACTAATATACCATCTAGAAACTAATACACCGAATAACCTACCAACTAATTAGTTCACGTGAGATGCCCAACCTATACCAACCTCACTTATCCCTATATATAGATATGCCCCCCATAAAAACTATGTATATATATGACTATGTTTAACTCATAATAAATATTGTATATAGATAAATACCATTCAACCATAAAAATTTACTCTTAGGTCAAGGTTTGCTCTCCATTGGAGCTACTTAATCATGGCTATATAGAGTTTTTATCACTTATCTATTCACAAGATAACTATCAACTTTTGATTGAAGAGTATTATGATCAAGATGTAATTATTCCTTTGAGGAGCCTTCGTCATCGAGATGTTGATTGTATTTAGATTATATATTCATTATGATGGCATACACACATATATTACCTACTATCAGGGGAACTACCAAACTAATGGAGTAGATGTACCAACTAAATAAGATATATAGGGATATCAAAGTTCATTCATCCTATATCTAACCACATCTCTTTCTCATTGATCCCCTTCTCTAATCCTCTTTAAATTGAATTATATATGGCCCCATTAAACTATATATGGTTATATATGGGGTAGGGGTTAGCATGGGGGGGTTATCTATATATAGGGGTGAGATAAGATATATAGGGGCTGGGGGTACCTTAGATACAGGGGAACACCCATGTAGATAGATGAGATGGGAAGATATATGGGGCCATGCTAGATAGATAGATAGGGTAGAGGTTTTGCATTAAGGGAAGGCATAAATATATATATGGGCCCTCCATAGATATATAAGGGGTTAAACCCTCTTTTAAGGTCCTTCATGTCCTTTATGGAGAGGTTATTTTATAAACACCTTAATAATAGGTTGGTTGAGTGCCAAGCCAATTTATAAATTTGTATCTCATATCCTATATCCCATATAATAGATTGTCGAGTGTCTTCCCTCCCTCTAACAATGCATGCATATATTAGACACATAATATGATGGATATAATGACTAATAGAATGATTGATATAATGATAGAATGCATATATGGTTATATAATACACCTTTTTCCATCCACCATTTATAAATATAGTTGGGTTATGCATGAGTCATCATGATAGTTAATAATTAATATTGCATTGAGTTTATAGCCCACTTACCAAAAGCCATATATGGATAGGATATGAGTACTAAGATCATTTTGATATATAGAAGGGATTGGGTGATAAAATTATATAATTTATCCATAATTCATTATGGATATCTATATATCCTCTCCTTTATTATGTTATGATTTGAGCTAGGAGTTTTTGTTGCAGGCAGCCATTCAAATCTCATGGTTATGGTGTCCCCAAAATTTCACACTTGGAATTTTGGGATACCCCTATTTATTTATTTATTATTTTGTTTTTCCTTTTGTCTTATGTGATTCAATTGTCCTTGTCAAAACTCAATCCCCTTAATAAGACTTAGATTTTAGTAGTTTTCATTGTGATTGCTTTCATTCTAAAATTGCTTCAAACTACTCTAAAAGATTGGAAAATGTTGCTTGGGTCATCATCATAGAACCCATTTGTCTATCTTTCCAATAAACTCTAAAAAACTAAGTGTTTGGATTCATTTCTAGACCAAATTGAGTTCTCTAAGTTGCTTTACTATTCAAAGGTGAAGTAAGTTGTCTTCACAAACCCAAGTTACACCATCCATTTTAAATTGGAATTATGAAATGACTTTACTTCTCATAAAAAATAAGTAAAGTAGTTTTGTAAACCTGAAAAGTACTAATTAGAATAACCTAGGGTTTTGAAGTTACTTCACTTTCTCAAAGTCATAAGCAAAATCAATAAGGGTTCACAAGTTCGAAGTTTTCACAAGCTTAGACCAAATCAAGATTGTAGAGTTATTTGTCTTCATAAACCAAAATAAGCAAAGTAGTTCATGAAACCTGATGATCATCAAAATGATTATTTATATTTCTTCACACATGTCACTTAGTTGTCATTAATGCATGGGTTAATGTAAATACTAAAAATTCCACCTCATTTCCTACTTGGCTTTCAAGTTGTCTAGCCTTGTTGTTGCCCTTATGAATCTTGAATGACACCGTTTGAGCTTTTGGAGTGATTTTGGACAAAATTATTCATAACCCATTTATAGTCGAGGTATTTAGATTGTTTCCCCTTTATTTTCGTGATCCTATTTTGGGTGTTTATCTCATTTTTCCTCTAGTAAATTTCACTTATTATTTTGAGGGTTTCTCTATCATTTCTTATTTTTGTTAGTTTTTTTTTTTCATGCATAGGTGTTGTTAAAAATTGTAAATTCTTGAAAAATGCTTGGCATTTGAAAACCTTTACAAAAATCCCAGAACATTAAATTTTTATACAAATCACTAGCATTTGATCTAGATCATCTTGCTTAAATTTTGAATAACTTGTTACTTATTTAGAGTCTTGAACCCAAGTAACTAGTGTTAAGAAACCCAAAATTCTCAAAGGGCATTTCTTGCTCTAATTTTGAACAACTGCTTACTTAATCAAAGTTCTGATTACCTATTGCTTTTGCTACATCAGGTTTTCCAACCCAAGTAACTTTCATAGAGAAACCCATAATTGTAAATTCTTACCACCTACTAATATTTTTAAACACTGAAGACTTGTAGATTACCCAAACCTTCCTAGAGTTATGATACTCTATTAGTTAGAATCAATTTCCTAGATTTTTCAAGGTTTACTACTATTAGAAGTTCCTAATTCCTAAAGCTTGCTTAGGATTGTTACTCAAGACAAAATCTTAACTCAGTTATTCAACCTTTTCTAGACTAGCAAGAATAATCTTTGAGTTTTCAAGAGTATATACCAAGTCTTCCCAGTGTCAATCACAACAAATGTCAGGAGTAGAAGAAGAAACAACTCTGATTGAAGAAGTTCCTGAGCTTGCACTTGAAGAAGTTCTAGGGCCAAGTAAGAGAGGAAAGACTAAAGTAAAGAGAGTTGAGAAGCCAAAAAAAGGAAAAATGAAGTATGAATATAAGGGATATCCCATTGAGTCTTACATTTCATCCAAGTTATCTAAAACTAGTGATACTGACATGGGACATGTTTCCATAAATGAGTTATTGTAAATATACATAGCCAAAGTCAAAACACCACTCATGAAAGAAATGAAAAATAGTGTAATATTGCAAGTTACAACTTTCCAAAGCTCTACACAACTTCCTAAGTTTATCCTAGAATGTGATAAGTATTATGATTCTCTTACTAGGATAGTAAAAGACACATCTAGTAATGTGGTGGTTAGATTAGATGTTCAATATTTTAATTACTATTTGAAGATCCCATCAAGGTCTAAGGTGTTTGATGTATCAACGGAAAAAGCTAAAAATAAATGGGAGAATAAAACAATAGATTGCATTAAGATAATGAATACAACTTATCTAAATAAAACAAATCATCCATCAAGGTTTCCAAAATAAATAGTGAGATCTAAATTGGTCCAAGAAGTGGATGACATCACCCAATTATTATGTAGAATCAATGGAGAGAAAAAAGACAAGAACTCTTCCACTTAGATATATGTTTACATAAGGGATATTGATGTTAATAGGAGTTTTACTATGATTGAATGGCCTAGAATGATAAGTGACAACATTGGTCAATAGTTGAATAATTTATTATAGACTTTTGACTTGAAAATGACTTTATATTTAGTATGTGTTTTAGCATCCAATAGAGCCTTTTCTAGGTTAACTACAAAAAGGATGTTGGAAATAGAGCTCATCTATGAATATTACCTTCAATTGACTCTTTATAAATACTTCAAGCACTATAAAAGGGTAAATGATGCATTTTTTTATGAATTCATTTGTAAATTAAATGTTTCTCTAAAGATCAAGAGAGTATCAGATCTGGTTTGAGAGGTAGTTTTCCATTTTGGATATGTCTTTATTCAATTCTTGAATTTCACATATATCAAAGTTGGTGATTTTATAGGGACACTAGTCAAATTACCAAGGTATCCTAGTGATAAATGGATTATTTGGAGTTGTGTAGGTAACTAGGGGAATTGCATGATCTACAGTATAAAGTTTACCATTATTCAATTAGTTTTCCTATTATTATTGTCCATTATCATTATGCAAGCATTTATAAGGCCAAAAATGTACAAAGATGTATCATAACTGCAATCAATCACATTTTGAGGCTATTTCATGATTGAAGAGGCATAACTCAAAACACATTTTCTCTTGATTATATGCATATCCCTGCACTTAAAGACTTTTGGATTGATTATAGAGATGATTTTGAAGTGAGAATAAGAGATAACAATAGGATGATTGTTGAGCAGATTTGTTCTTTTGATTTAGCTACCATTCCTGAAGACATGGAAGCTGATAGATAATTAATTCATGATTCTTATCATGAAATGGAAGGAGATAATGCTCCACTTATATAAATTCACATTAAAAAGAATCAAATAAAAACTATTGATAAGATAACTTTAGTGATTTTCTCTATGACTTCAACATGGCTTCTTAGTAAGGGTTATTGCATGAAGAAGCCAATAATGATAGAATTTGGACAAGTAAGTCATAAGATGAAAATGACATAAGGAGAAGATAGACAGGAGCTAAATATGTTGAAATTGAAGAATAATTTTGATGATACATACTCCTTGGTAAAGGAAAAAGAGCTAGTCCAGCTAGATACCCTTACATCTCCTCTAGTCTCTTCCACAACAATTCCTCCTTATACTACTTCTAATTTTACCACACCTACCACATCTTCATCTTCATTACTAATAAATAACATAAAACTAGTAGAGAAGGAGATATATCCATCCACACTCATGCTTCCTTTGAAGTCTCCTAGTTTTAAAACTCTTGAGAAATCTATTCAAAAGGAGATTGATATTCCTCCTTTTCCACCCCCATATTCTCCACCTATTACTCCTCCTCCACCTCCTTATGAGTATCAACCCACCATTCAATCTATTCAAACCCAAAAAGAGATAGATTAGGTAACTACTAGAGAAGTAATCTCATCTTAGGAGGTATCACAACAAAATAGAATAGCTCCTAGTTTTAAAAATCCTAAGAAATCTATTCAGAAGGAGATTGAAATTCCTCATTTTCCACCCCCATATCCTCCACCTATTACTCCTCCTCCACCTCCTTATGAGGATTAGCACACTATTCCATTTGTTTAAACCCAAAAAGAGCTAGATTAAGTAACTACTAGAGAAGTAATCTCATCTTAGGAGGTATCAAAACTAAATATAATATCTCAACCTAAGGATAAATAGAAAGAGGTAGATAAAGAGGTAGAGGCATAGCAAGAGGTAGAGAAAGAGAAAGAGGTAGGTAAATAAAAATAATAACAAATAGTTTCCAATGTTGTTAAAAGTGTTCCAAATGTAGATGAAGCTCCTTCTTATGAGATAATTAAAGAAATAATTAGAAGAAAATGGTTATACATTCAACCACTTTCACCAGTATGGATTTATCTTCATGGTTGGCATTACAAACAACTCCTGATTCAAAAGAAGAAATTAACTTGGAGGAGATAGACTTGAAATTTTTGAGAAGTCTTGATCATAAGGGTAAAAAGTCCAAGAGTGCCAAAGTGAATTCAAAACTAGTAATTGAACCTTCAGGTCAAAAATTTGTATAAATATCAATTCCTTCATAGGGTAAGAATAAAATTAAAGTCACTGAAAAAGACTTAGCAATTACAAAGGTGTCACTTGGAGAAGTCACTATAGAGGTCCTAAAGCATGACACATAGACCCTTATCAACACTCTTTTTTAAAATCTTGATGAAGAGAAGGCTAATAAATCCAAGTTAAAGGAACAAATTTCTAAATTATGTGAAATAATTACCAAAGTGGCAAGATATGCTCCTCAATAATCATTACTTTCAATAGATATGATTGATCATCAAATAATAATTAAGGTAGAGAAAATCAATGACAAGGATAAAGAAGTTGATGAGTGGATAGATAAAATATTACAAACTACACAAAAATAGTTTCCTAAGATCCCAAGCACTTTAGCTAATATTGAGAATAAATTGACACAACTAAAAATAATGATGAAAGAGATTGAAAGTGAGAATGGAATATCTGAATTACAACAGGAGAGCCTTTAATGAATAAATTCCTTAAGTGAAAATATTTTGATTGAAGAAAATATTATTCTAAAGGGATCAATAAATAAATCAAATTAAGAGGAATACATCATATCTTTTTGCATGCACATTTTTGGAGGAATGTTTGAATAAATGAAGACTCTAAAAAAATATGCTCACAACATGAAAGTAGATATGGAGGATTACATCTTCTATCTCATAAATGTTTGGTCTAAAAAAATGCCAAGGACACATGAGAAATTACACCAACAATTCAAGAAATTAATTGAAAAGGCCACAACTCCATTCATAGCAAAATCTATAAATGAGTTAATAAAAAGTCAACAAGAGGTCAAGAGGCTAGAACCCAGGCTTGAGAAGGTGAAAGGTTATTGAAACAAGATGAAAAGGGAACTACTGAGAATGGAAATAGAAAGGTAATTAGTTACCAAGTTAGATGATGCCGACATCTAGTTCATAATGTCTCAACACATTAAGTACAAGGAAAAGTGTAGATCAGAGGTTCATGAATTAGAATGATGGTTATTGCTTCTCTTCTCAACAATTTCTTTTATTTTCTTCAAAAATGTATTTTAAATAATTTTTTAAAATAATTACTTTGTAAGTAATGTCAATTAGAGAAGTTACTTGTAAAAGTAAGTTACTTTGTAATATGTAATACTTGAGTAACTTGGCTAGATGTCATTACTTGAAGTCATTTTATAAAAGCAAATTACCTAAATGAGCTCTGCACAACATGCAAGGAGATTATATTTGATCAAAATAATGAAACCAATAAGTGTTACATGTCATCACCTATTGCATACCACACAAGAGAAATTCAAGGAGGATGTTTCTTAATGGTTTTTAGATTTTAATGTAACACATTAGAATTCAAAGAGTTATCTCCTAATTTTTTTTGACATCTAAAATAATATAAGTAAGAGTAAAGGCCTATGTGCCAAAGGGGATGGTAATTTTTGGAAAGAAATTGTAACTGTGATACAAGAATTTTAAGCAATCTAAAACTTTGGGTTTATATTTCTCTATGTTTTTTGCCTGGACTTTGTTCAAAGTGAATAAGAAGAAAGTTGATTTCTGAGGAATTTTATGTTTAAAAAGATATTTTGGTGCATTTGTGAAGATTAAAATAGTAAATTTTGTGTTATCTTTAAATTTGAGTATGAATTTCAATTTTTCCTAATCATTTTCTAAAAGAATTATCATATCTTATATGCTTATCTGATTTATATAGATACAATAAGCTTTGTAAAACTACTTGTTGTGGAGGACAACTTCTTTCTTCTCACATATTCTAGTTGTTTCATTCTCTATTTCTCAAAATTTCTTTGTATATTCTTTAAATTAGCTACTTGATGTAAAATCACTGTGTTATGATTCATGAACTTTTTGATTAAATTAATACCCCAAAATAAGATAACTTGTGCATGATTTGTATAAACTATGAATAACTAAAAATTGTGAATTGTTAGAGTAGATAAACATAAGCATATAGGATCTTCAATGTTAAATGAAGTGGATTTAATCCCATGACTACCTAGGTACTTTTACTAGCCTACAAAATATCTAGCTAATAATTTATAGTGACTCTACTAGGGAACATGAACTTAACTAGAGATAAATTAGATTATCCACAGAAGAGTAATATAGATTTAGACTAGTGGTTAGTTATCTAAAATTACATGTTTTCCACACCACCATATAAAAAGTTGCATGAAAATTGAAGGTGCACTTATGATTAGAAACATGTGTTTTGTGAAGATAGCTTTACTTATCTAAATTAAATGCTTTGATTATCTTGATTTGTTACATGTCAAAAGAAACACTTTATTTATCTTAAGTTGTTGCATGCCAAGTAACCTATCATGAAGTCTTTTCTTGTAAATCTAAAGTAAATAAAATGAATCCTTAGAGAAGCATAAGGATTTTAATCTAACAAATTGACCTTTCACAAGAGCAAAAAGAGCTCAAGGCCAAACATAAGACTTCTTTCAACTGCAAGAATAGTTTAATTTTAGTTTTCCTCCCCAAACTAAAACAAAAAGAATGAGTCTTTCACTTGTGAGACAAGTGTGAACTTTTATGAATTAGCTACAACACAATTCTTCAAGAATAATCCAACCTGCTAATCTTTAATTCCTTGTTTCCAAAATAATGGTACAACAACTCCCTATTCCTTAGTGGTAATGATTATCCAATTGAATTTAAATACTCTCCATGACTTTCCTAAGGGGCCAAGAAAGAACTTTCCTAAGTTCACATGGGATATAAAATAGAGTCCAAAATAGCACTTAGATACTTTTTTTGTAGTCTATGGAGTGATTAGAATTGAGCATGAAGATGTGTCAATTAGAATCTTTATTGAAAACTTATTTGAGTTAGCTAAAAAATGGTTCTACAATTTTTCTCCTAGAACCATAACCAATTGAGCTACTATGTGTGAGAAATTTGAAAAAAGGTTTAAAGTTGTTAAAGACTCACACATATTTCTCACCCAATTGACTAAGCTCAAAAAAGAGCTACATGAACACATGTGGGATTTCATTACTAAATTTAATAAAATACTATACAAAATACGTCAAGTTTATCAACCCACTATTGATAACTAGAAGTGATTTTTCGTCAATGCTCAATTACCAGAGGTTAGTTATCAGCTACATAGAGCACATCATATTGATTTATTAATAACTCAAAATGTTACTATAGAGGTTGAAGATGATCTTATCATGGATAGAAAGATTAAGAAGACAACTTCCAAAGTGGATGTTTCTACTTCAAATACATTACAAACCACTATTGATCCTCTATTATAGAAATTAGCTAATGACTTTCTGCAAGTTAAAAGGCAAATTGCTCAAGGTGTTCATTCTACTCTTATCAGGAATGCACCTACATGCAATTTAAATAATCAAAACTAGAATCAAATTGTTAGACCTTCATAAAAACTATAAATTGAAGATGATTATAAAAATCATGTTTAAATTAATGAAGAAGATCATATGGCTACCGATCTTGATCAGAGATTTGTTGATGAAGATGATTTTGTAGATCCTATTGGTGACTCTAATATAGGCTTCCTTGAATATCAATCAGGAAGTGATTATGAATAAATTATTGAAGAGGATCATGGTCACTATTTTATAGTATTTAAAAGGTGATAAACTCAACAATTTAGTGAAAAATGTTCCAAAAAACAAGGGAAAGAGAAAGAATACTCCAGGCTAGATGTTATCATTCTCAAAAAGGGTAGTCTTTTACCTAATTCTCTTACTCCAAAAGATAAGTATATAACATCTTCTTCTCAAATTCATAATCTAGTCACTCATACTTTTGAAGATAATCCTACTTTGTCTACATCCATCCCTTCTTTTGACATTATTGACCACATCAAGAAAACCAAGATTCAAATGTTAGAAGCTAAATACTTGAAGTCCTATCCAAATCAATTGAATAAACTAGTTAAGTATGTTTAAAGTAAAGGATCAAATAATACAACCAATGATTCAAAAGGTATCTCACCTATTCTAAAACATGTCTCTTTCCAAAATAATGCTATAATTAACTCTCCCACATTTGCTTCCACATCCAAAAGAATAGAGCCATTCTATGTGTCTCTCTTGATCAATGGGTTCAAGTTGAGCAATTGTATCCTAGATTCTAGAGCTTTTGATAATGTCATGTTAGCTAAAGTAGCTGATGCCCTTAGCCTCACTTTGATTAAGTCAATAGGGATATGTTACTCAATGGAAAGACAAGTTCTCTTGATTGAACAAATCAAAGATGCTCAAGCTATTATAGGAACTTTTCTAGATAAAAGGCTTAAAATGACAATTTTGGTAGTAGATATTCTTATTTCTTATGGAATGTTGTTCAGTAGAAACTTATATAAAGATATTTGATAAGCCAATATGGATTGGTCTCGTACTCATATTCCAATTAAAGGTGTAAATCAAAAACTTGAGCCTGAGAAGAAATATAAGTATACATTTTCCAAGTTAGATGATCCAAGGTCACATATCCTTTTTGAATAATTAGATCATGGAGTCTATTACCTTGAATTGGGAAAAGTAATACAAGAATGAGAGACATAATAAGAATAAGAGAGAATATGGACACCAAAATTTGATGGTAGTTGTTGTTCTCTTGGTTCAAGTTCTAGAGTTGTATTGATATCACCTAATGGTAAGGTATATCCTTACTCTTAAAAAATTATTATAGAGACAAAAAATATACACACTATGATTTTATATGTCGAAAGTACCCTTAGACCACCTTGGGACCCTCTTAGGACCCATTTAACCTTCTAACCCCTAGCCAAGCTTACCTGAGATCAGTTTGGCTAAATTGAATTAACCTAACCTTTTACCCTAAATCACTGATGGTCACATTGACCATTGATGGTCAAGGTCCACATCCTCAACAACTAACATGCAAACTCACCCACCTTACTTTTCTAAAAATAGCCCATCTAATTCCAATTACATATCATTACATGGATGAGTTATAATTAGGAGGCCTAGTTTATGTTCTATTGAAATTATATTGCTTTGCCTATAAGAGAGAGGAGAAAAAAGGGGAAAAGGGATCCATAATCATTATCAAGAGCTTGTGCATCTAGGAGTTTCTTTTTTGTAGGTTAATCACTATCAACAATCTAATGAACCAATTATCATATTAGAGAGTCATTTTTTTGCCACCTTTCCACCAAGTTCTCAAGTACCGTTACTTTATTAAAATCAAGTTAGATTCCACCAACAAGTCAAATACCTCAACCACCCACCCAATTGACTTCAGGTAAGGAAAGTACTTGTCTCCCAATATTCATTTGTTTTATTTCCATTTTGTAATCAGCTTAGGTCTTACCCATCTCTTGGAATCCATCTTTTAGATCTCATCAACTAACCCTTTTTACAAACCTAGATACTTACACAACAAACATTGATGGTCTATTCAACCACCAATGGTCACCCTAACCACTGATGATTACCTTAACCATTAACAATCAACTCAACTATCGATGGTCACTATGGTAGTGAAAACTAGCAAGCTAATTTCACCTACTTACTTCTAACCAAACCTAATTTTTTGTGTTCTTACTTGTTCACAAACCCTTATCTAATTTTATGAAGTATACCCCAACTCCCTATCACTAGTATTGATTAGTTTATCACTAATTTAATCATTTATAGCATATTTCTTAAGAAAGAATTCTTGTATTCAATTTTAGTACTTTTGATTTATTGATACAAGAATGTTCCTTTATATTTTATAAACTTAATTATTTAAAATGTATGGATTAACATTACTTAAAGAAGCTCTTGCTTCTAGTATTTAGCCCTTGTTAGGTAATCCACCCAACTATTTGTCTAACAAACAAGTTTGCTTTAGTGATTTTTTATCTACATGTCATCCTCCCAAGCCAAAGAGGAGATCTTCATAATATCTTGATAACAATACTCATACTTAGCTTCTTATTTTCCCTTTTCTAATAATAAATAAGAAATTCATTGAAACATTCTATCATGCCCGATGGGACCCTTGTCTCTTTACTTGGGTTCTTGTTTGTTTACATTCTCTCTCTATTATATGCTCATTAACAAAATCAAAAGTTTATTTTGGGCTTAAAATAAAGTGCATATATTGATTGCTTGAAGGTTTAGTAATCTATCTTGGATTCATTCTCTATTGAACACACTAAACCAAACCACTTTCACTAATTAAACATCCAAAAAACTTGAGACAAGGCCTAACTATTATTTTATCACCTAGTGATAACCTTACCCTTTGTCGGCAATCATACTTGGAGTTCATTACCAAGGGGAGAATTAACTTATCTCTCTGGTTAAGTATAATCTCTAGATATAAATATATATTAGCTAAGCACTTGACACCCTTATCACTATGGTGTGTGAAGTTAGGGGGTAGGCCTTAATACCAAGCCACATATTGATTCCAATATAGATTCCTTTTAAGCACCTAAACATAACTTGAAACCAACCATAAACATCCTTTTTATTACTTGATCTATAAACCAATTTTAATCACACATCTTCTTAAGGCATAAGTTAAAATCAATATTAATTAAAACTCTAGGGCTTAATGTATCTTTTAGAGTGTGATTTGATTTCTTAGATGATTTTTTTATATTCTCTTTATTTGAGTAGTAAGGTTGTTTGTGTTTTCTATCTCCCCTATCTCATATGCTTCTCACTCACCAGCAGTGAAGAGACCTTGTAGAGAAAAAACCACCACCAAACCAACCTACCTCTTCTACCTCTTCATCCATGGACTACATTTATGAACCAATAGACTATCCTCACCTCTCAATAAGTCCTAATTTCCCTTGGGAGGTTCCTCAAGGAGATAAAAAATTTACCACTTTCCTAGACAACAATCTAATAACCTTGTAGCATTATCCTACAACCACATCTTATCATATCTTGGCTTCAACCCCACTCATAAATATGCCTTATGGGATACCTCTCCACCTCATTTGGATTACCTCCATTACCATGATAGTAACCCAACCATTGACTACCCAAGCTTCCTCATCAACTAAAAACCCCTTTGAAACTACCATAGAAAACCAACCAACCCAAAATACCACTTCCCTTATACCTTATAATCATAACAACCACTCCTACACTATAGGAGTTCCTACTTCTATCACTACCAAACTTCCCTTGGCTACCTCCAACCCATCAACCACTACTCTATTTCAAATCCTTGTGGTATCCATACCCTCTACCTTGCTATCAATTAGTACAAGGGTCACCACCCTTCCATTGGTCACCAACCCAACTACCACTCATATCCAATAAGCACCCCTTATACTAAAATTTAGTTACATCCCTAACCTACAAGATCATGTATCCCTACCCATTACCCAACCACCTACATCTACCTACCCTTATGTATCTTCTACCCAACTATTGACATCCACATACCCATATGTAGTAACCTCCCAACCATCTACCCATTACTAGCATGTCTCCCAACCACCATAACAGTATGCATCTTATAACCTTATAGGTGCACAACCCTAAGTAGACATAATGAAGATGCTTATGAACAAGATGACCACCTTATATTCATACATCTTAGGTACTCAAAACATCTTGTCATATGACCAAATATATAATGAGCCCATATATCCATCCATACCTATCAAGGCATATCCTCCCTAATGGGAGATTCCCAACTTCTCTAAATTTAAAAGTAAGGAGGATCCCCAACAACACCTTAGGGAATTTAAGCATGCTTATTATCTCATCACCTATGATTATGCCCTTATTCTCCACACCTTTTGCATGTCTAGTTGACCTATCCTTAGATTGGTATAGTGCCATACCCAAGAACTCCCTTTTCTCCTTCACCCAACTGGGTCAAACCTTCTTGGATCATTTTTTAATCAATATCTCTAAGAAATTTTCTATCATTGACCTCTTCTCTATATATTAGTTTGAGGATAAATCTATTACCAATTTTGTGTCTCATTAGAAGAGCCTAATTAGCCAACTTTCCTTATCCCTACCTCAACCAAAACTCATAGATCTCTTTGCTCAATCATGTGCTAAGCATATCTCCTCTACATTGCATGTCCAAAGATTTTTCACCTTCAACAAAGCTTTTACCATGGTGCATATGTTGAAAAATTGAGCCATTGATGAAGGAAATCTAAAGATAAAGAATAGTAATTCAACCTATAAAACCAATGAGGCCTCTTCCTCTAAATCAAGCAACCAATCCAACACCAACACCAAGAGTAAAGGAACCATAAATGTAGTTATCCTAAAAATTGATCTTTCACCTTCCATCAACCAGTCTAATTCCTATATTTCCTCAAATTAAAACACAAGGAACCAAACCTAGAACAACCAAAGAAAATTCATTCCACTTGGAGAATCTTATACTTCAATCTTGAAAAAGTTGTTGAAAGCCAATATCATTTAACTTCCTTCTGTCAAGCCACCCTAACAATTTGAATCTTCTCACTTTGCACCTAGTTGGCACAATGAGAATGATCTATATGCCTTTCATCAAGTTATAGGACATGATGTCAATAGATGCAACACCTTTAAGAGCCTTGTTCAATACATTATTAACAAGGGGGAGATTACATTGGACAACCCCAATTCACCATCGAACCAAGCCCTTGATATATTCAATCAAACATTCTCAAACTATGCTCATACCAAGAATGAGAGTAACAATTTCAAGTGTTTTCATGATACCCATATAATTAACATGGTCCTTAATGCACTCATTACTGAACCACCTAGTACCCAATCTTCTAATTTTCCACCATCTATTGAGATAATAAACTTACCTTCCCTTTCTTTAGGCACTCAAACTAAGTAAATACCATCCTCTCTCCCTCCACTTATTGAGGTAGTAGAGCCACTAGCCTCCCTTTCAACTAATATATCAGAACAACTAAACATCACCACCTCATCTTCACCTTTAGCTACCAATAAAACCACTCCCCCTACAGAAATCATTCTCAAGGAGGAAACCCCCATGCTTACTCCTCTCATCAAGGAACCACCAATCTCAACCATACATCCTTTGATTGAGGAAGAGGATGAGGTTTCCACCTTTGTGTCTCTACCTAGGGTCTTATCTCTTAGGTCCACCATTCACAGAATTAAACCAACCTAAAAACCCTTTTTTAAGATAGTGTATAAATTGGAATTTATTTCCAACCCTAACATGGATTGAGCTGCATTATGGTAGCAATTAGGTCTACCTTACATTTCTCGACTAGAACCCCTAACCCTTTCTCAGTCAAACCAACCTACTACTTCTATTGACCAACCTCTTACCATATCCACCCAAATAACTAAACCCTATAACCAACCAACTAAAACCCCCACAAAACAAACCAACCCTCAACCACTTAAGCCAATTAGGACCCAAGTATTTAAACCCTCTCCTATCATCAAAACTAGATCTACTAAGGACCTTGGTATCCTCCCTACACCAAGCCTTAGTTACCCATCTATGAAAGTGGACCTAACCCCCTCAATCCCACCAACCAAATGCCAAACCAAAGTAACCAAAGAAAAAAAACAACATAAAGGATAGAAGGCCCAAATTTTTCCTCCCTCAACCTTGCCCTCCATTCTAGGGCCTCATCCCTTTACCTTAAGTAGGCTACCAATTACCTCTACTAAAACCCCAATTCTGGTCACAACTTCATAATTACTTTTCAATGCACCTCTTTTCACCATGCCAACAACAACTAATCTAAGTACCTTTCAATATTCCACCTCTATCTCATTAACCTTCTTACCAAAATTGAATCCATCAATATATCATACTACCCTACCCAAAACACCTACCACCAAACCTAGCTCCAAACAAACTCCTACTTCAACCATCAAAGCAAAGACCACCACACCTTTACCACCTTTAGGCAAGTCCTACTCAAATATTATTCATAGGATTTTATATACCTCTTGTATATCCATACCTCCCATCAGACCCTTTAATCCTCTAGCTTCTAAACCCATATGGTATAATGACCACTAGGTGTGTTCTTGTCATAGGACACCTGACTTTGATATGAAGAACTGCAAGGCTCTCTAAACCATTATTCACTAGATTTATGACAAGGATGATCTCTTAATATATGAATCTCATATGAAACCTATGCTAATCCAACCAAAAACTATACCTACCCAATGCTCACCTATTCCTCTCCTCTCACCTAAGAGTGACAATGAGTCTAATCAGTCTACTATATCAACCTCTCCTTCTATCCATACTATCAACATGGTCATAAGATCATATTAAAAGGATAAGGGGAGGGATATGGTGTCCATTCTATAGACATATTGATCTTAAACATTCCAACTAACCCACACCCATCCATATCCATATTCCACCAAACCCAAGGTGTCTATTTTGGGTGCCTCCCAATCTAACCCCTCATAGACCATCATGATATTTACCCTCAAGTAACGTCACCAAACCCTAGTGAAGATGAGATTATATGAGTTGATCTCTACCTCTCCCTATCACCATCAAGCACTAGTAGAGGCTTTATAGTCCATTGAGGTCCAACCTAAGGACCCCCAACCTCTATCAACCTTCATTGGTGCCCTTTAGATTTTTAATCTTGTTACCTTCAAGGATTTGGAAATACCTTTCATCCATCTCAAATACCTAGATCCCCCTCTCTTTATTATCACATATATCAACCAAAACCACATAAAACAAGTTATGATTGATGGAGGAGCTAACATTAACATCATCTTTTTTCATGCCTACAACTAACTCAACTTATCAGACAATGTCATGTCTAAATCTTTGATTGACTTTCATTCCTTTAATGATACCATGGCCACTACCTTGGAAATGATCATCCTTCATATCTGTGTAGGATCCCACACACTCCCTAAACTTTTCTATGTTTTAGAAAGTAAATTCTAATACAACATCTTATTGGGATGACCTTGGATTTGATCCATGGGTTGCATTACCTTTACCTTCCACCATTGCATTAAGTTTGAGCATGAAGGCTAGGTCATCACCATCAAAGCTAACCTAAGTCCCTTCTCAATATGCAACATGACCTACCACCCCAATGATGTCCTCATACCCCCATCTATTTTACCTTAAATAGATAAAAACCAATTGTTAACCATTAAAGTAGATACCATATCCCCTTCTAGTAATGAGGCATCAACTAGTTCCTCTATCCCTTCAGACTAGATTCCCACCATATACCCTTTGGAATCAACATTCAATCACCTTTCATTGGGGGAGTATAAAATTTTAGCACTTGATACTTTCCTTACCCCTCATGAATATGGGAAACTTACCAACTAGCTGGGATATGACCCCAATGTTGGAACTATCATTCCATTTGTACCTCTCTATTGTTAGACCCATTTTTTCTATGGGGGACTCAAAAAATCATTTATTTCACCTACCACATCTCTTTCAAATTGAGAATTCACCATTGGTTTCTCTTACCTAGATAAACCAAGCTTCACCAAAATATATCCCATCAGTGTGCTTGGAAAGGATTTAGTCTTAGGTGATATGAGTATGGCCCACATGAATTGGTAACCATCAAAACTAAGAATCTATATGAGAATCATAAACTAAGTTTCATTTTATCTAACAAGAAGAAATCCAAATAACCCATCACTAACATTAGTGAAGAAGATGCCCCTTACTCACCGACCTCACCTCCACTTGCATGTGAGCATGATGACATCATCCCACCTAAATTTTTTTCATCAACATGGTCAACCATGGACTTATATCTTATCAAAAGGGGGGTGATTGTAACCATCTCTTTAACCTACCCTAAAATGATAGGAGAAGACTCTCCTACCATTAACACTATTCAGTGTTAGGATGATGATTCTATTATTACCTACCTTGGTTCCCTAGATTCTTCCATCTAAAAATCCATTCCCTTGAGACCTCAACCATGTTAAATGAATCCACCATGGATTCAACTTGGGAACTCTAGATAACCCCTACATTATCAAACTTGTCCAATTGCTAAATACTAAGGAACTTTAAGATTTCCCCTCTTTCTTCCAAGCTTATTTCATAGCCTTGGTATTATAGTGGCATGCTTGAGATTGATCCTACTATGGCTACCCATAACATAGTCACACACCATGATGCCAAATTTGTCAAATAAGAGCTTCAATGTCTTTTATTTATCAACTTCATTTAACCCATTTATCATCACCAATGGGTCTTTAATATTGTACCTATCACCAAAGCCATAGGGGGACTATGCATTTATGTGGACTTTCATGACCTCAACCTCACCTACCCCAAATATGACTTTCTTTTACCAAGCATTGACCAATTTGTTTATCTTACAACCAACCATAAGATGTTATCTCTCATGAATAGGTTCTTAGGTTACAATCATATCTTAATTTTTCCTAAATATCAACATAAAAATGCCTTTACCACTCCTTGGGGAACCTTTTGCTATATAGTCATGCCTTTTAGACTAAAGAACACTGGTGTAACTTACCAGCATTCCATGACCTATATCTTCCATAAACTTATCCATAAGAATATCAAGGAATATGTGGATGATCTTATTTTAAAATCCAAACTTTGAAAATATCACTTGGTTGTTCTTAAGATCATATTTGAATGTCTCATCCATTACCATGTCTGCCTAAACCCTAAAAAGTGCATTTTTGGGGTCTTGTCATGAAAGCTCCTTGGTTTAATTATCTCCCTTTATGTAATCAAAGTTAATCCCACCAAAATCAAAGAAATCTTAGACATTCTTCCTCCAACCAAACTTAAGCAACTTTGTAGTTTGCAAGGGAAGCTTCAATCTATTTGTTGCTTTATCTCTCAGCTTTTAGATTGATGACAACCTTTCCACCACCTTCTAAAGAAGGATGTGTCTTTCAATTGGAATAGTGATTGTTGAAAGGAATTTGACTCACTCAAGGAATAAATTTCATTTCCACATATCCTTACCCCTCCCAAGGATGATCAACCCTTTTACCTTTTATATCTCTACCACTGACTATTCCCTAGGGGTATTACTAGCTCATCAAGACAAACAACATAGGGAGAAAGTTGTATACTACATTAGCCACATGCTTATGGAATATGAGAGTTGGTACACCCATACTGAGAAAATTTTCTTAAATTTAGTCTTTATGGCCACCAAACTTTACCACTACCTTCTTAACCACAAAACCTATGTCATAAGCAACACTGACCCACTCAAGTACATTCACTCCAAGCCATATAAAAACTATCATATGGCCAAGTAGATCATGCTTATATAATATTTTGACCTTGAGTTCCTTCAATAAAATTTAATTAAAGGGAAATTCATTATTTACCAATTGCTAAATCACCTTTATTAGATAACTAACCTCCTCCTCTTGAGTTCCCAGATGAGTCCATCATGAACCTCTCCCAAGAAAATTTCACGTATCAAGTCATCATGTTATTTCATGGATCAAAATGTAAACATGGTGGGGCAGCTGGTATCATCTTTATCCCATTTGATGGTGAACTCCTTCCTTTATCCTTTAAGCTTGATTTTAAATATACCAATAATATGTTTGAGTATGAAACCCTAGTGATAGGCCTTCAAACTACCTTAGCCTTAGGATTCAAAATGATTAACATCTTTGGTGACTTCAAACTAGTGGTCAATCAAATCAATGGTTCTTACCAATGTAATAATGATGTTTTATAGTAGTAAAAACAACTAGTTGACAAACTCTTAGCATCATTTGAGCATTACCACATCCATTTAACCCCATAATATACCAACAATTTCACCAACACCATGGCTTCCCTTACCTCACAAATCCCATTTTCACCCTTGAAATCTAAGCTATATTTCATTATCTATAAGATTACCCAACCTTCCTATGTGAAACTATATTCTCCCACCATTTTCAATGTGGAGGAGACCCAAACCGACCTTTGGTATTGACAAACCTTCAATTACCTTAACCTTAGCATAGTTCCCTTTGGCCTCTTTAGGAATGCTTGAAGATCATTTATGTAGAGTACCTCATGCTACACCATCATAGGAGGAATTATTTATAAGCATGGATTTAATGGCATCCTCTTCCATTTCCTACATATTCATGAAGCCTCTAACACTATCAAGGAAACATATGATGGAATCTATGGACACTTTAGTGGCCTCACTATAGCTAAGCACATCCTTCATCTTATATACTACTGGCCTACCCTCAACTAAGATTTCTATGATTATGTGAAAAAGTGTGTCAAATGTCAACAACATGCTAATTTTCACCACTCACCTATCCATAGCCTTCATGTTTCTATTGATTTATGACCCTTCTCATAATAGGGTCTATAACTTATTAGTGAAATTAACCCACCTTCCTTGTATTAGCACCATTATATTATCACTACAATCAAGTATTTTACCAATTGGGTAGAGGCTATTCCTCTAGTCTCAACCAGAGTTTAAAATATTATTGACTTTATCAACTATCATATCATCTGCCACTTTGGTGTTCCTCATAAGATTATCACCAACAATGGTAAATAAATTAAGAACAAGAAAGTCTAGGGTCTATGTGATGCATTCAGAATTAATTTAATCTTCTCCTCTCTCTATCACCCCCAAGAAAATGGACAAGCCAAGGCCTCTAATAAAACCCTTAATAACATGCTAACTAAAATGGTCAACACATCTAGTTAGGATTAGAATTTTCACATCCCCTTCACCTTGTGGGCATATAATACTAGCATTAAAACCTCTACATGTGCTACACCCTTTCCTCTTGTGTTTAGAGCAGAGGCCATCTTGCCTCTTGAAGTCTAAATCACCTCCCTTCACATATATTTACAAGATATTATTTCAAAAGATGATTATTATCAACACTATTTAGCCCAAATCCACCTATTTGATGAGAATCATTTAGCAACCCTTACCTACCTCCATGTCTATCAAGAGTGCATCAATCATGCCTATAAAAAGCACCTTAAAGTGAAAAAAAATCAATATTAGAGATCTCATCCTAAAGGAAAACCAATGTGTCACTAATATGGAGAAAAGTAAATGGGTTAAGTTTGCTTTCAATTGGTTTAGACCTTATATCATTACCCATAAGTATGGATTAAGAGCTTAAAAATTATTTTCTCTTAAAAGCCACTTATAACTTGAGCCCCTCAATGCTTCATATTTGCATCTATTCTTTTGTTAAGAAGTATCAAGCTCACCTTTTGTCTAACTTAAGATCATCACTTGCTATCTACCCCCATTCCATATTTCTATATTAGGGGAAACTAATTAAAATTGAATCATGTGATTATCTATCATCAGCATAGCCTTATATTAAACACTAGGTATTACATAAATACCCATGGCATGGTTCCCATGGTAATTTCCACCCCTTTATAGAATGGATTACCATGATCAGTGTCACCTAAACTTCTTTACACCTAATCAACCTTCACGTGCTTCTAGTTTTTCCTTCATAAAGGTGAACCACTAAGTGGCCTAAACAAGTCTATCTCAAGCAAAATCAAAGAGAAATAACAAAATTCCTATCACTATCAATCATGGGTCATTCCTAGCATTTGTAGACTACACCCTCAAAGGATAGCTATTGACAATCTATTTAAAATTTCCAAAACATAAGGTGGAGTACTCCCTTAAAGGGTAGTTATCTAAAACACTGAACAAAGCAAATAAATTTAGACCACTCCCTTGAAGGATGGTTGAGTAAAGAATTTTGTCAAAAGCACAAAAATTTCATGGAAGCTTCCTACATCAATTAGCTTCCCATATACAATAACCAACAAAGGACCCATCATCAAAATCACTAAAAAAACAAATTAATCAGCTCTCAAATAGAAAAATAAGGTAGAAGTCACAATTAGCTTTCACAAGTAGACTTCTCACATCAATCAGTCTACACATTTTTGACATATGCTTGTTTATCCTAGTTCTTAGACACCTATAGGAGAGGCATACTTTTCTTTTAAGAAAGTTCCATTTTCACCCATCTCCACTTGAAATTATATGTAAGGTATTTTTGAGCTTACCTTACATTATGTGGTCAAGACACCTTTTTCACTAACTAACAAATGCTAAGGTGAATAATTTAGAGGGCTTATGTTCATTTAGCCAATCTAATTATGATTTTTTATAGTCCTTATCAATGAATAATCATCATGTCCTCTTCTTCCCCTATCATGATTAGTTAATGTTTTCATGATGATGATTATCTCTTGATTATATTCTCTAGTCTCTAGTCTATTGTTGTTCATTCATTTACCTCATGTGTTTTAACATAAGCAAAATTGACAATAGAGCATAATCATAAGTGTAACCATAATAAAAACATAACAATAAGCATGACCATATTCATACACTATCATATATATAATAAAATCATGATATCATGATATCCATAAGAAATTCAAGCAACCAAACATTTTCCATCACAGGCCTAAATTTGAAATAATGAAGTGTATACTCATTAAAATTTAGCATATCCATATATCAAAACCATCTCATGCATAGCTAATCCTTCATAACATAATCATAATCCATGATCACATATAAAAATAATAATTAAACATCAACATCAAACCATAAACCATAAACCATCAACATGAGTATAAGTAACCATAACATATATAAACTCATGATTCAAATAATAATAATCATGTGTACATGTAGATAGATAGGACTCTCTCTCAAAAATGTACATCTCACCATATCAACTCATAGACTATAATCTAAATGATATATAAAAAGTCATATATCTAGATATATCTATGCCCCAAGGGCATCATTACCTCTTATATCACTGCTAGATCATGGTGCCTCCTGATGTACCTACCCATCTACCACCTATCCTTATCTATCTAGATATAGACCCTACCCATTAAACTGGGGTTTCCAAAATTGACCCACCTACTAAGATAGCTTAGTATTTTCCCCAATGGGGATCTTATGGATAATGTGTCAAAAAATAGCCTCTTAATACCATAGTTCCTCTATTATAGCTAGGCACCATGTAATAAGAGTAAAACTTAGTGGAATTACCTATCTTATTACTCCTCCTCCTCCTCCTCCTCCTCTCTACCTCAAAGAGTCCCTCACCTGGGTCACTAAGCCTAAGGAGGTCATATCCTAATCCCTCTCACATATAATGGTAACAAGTTGACCTTATAAGGTAGCAACCTAAACTTGTAGTGTGATAACCTAGCCATAGAACATGGCCACCTATCCTTATAATACCTATACCTATCCCTATGTGGTGGCTAAATCTACCTTTACCTATCCATCATGGCCAACTAAATGCATAGCCATCAGCCTCACACCTCCATCATCTCTACCAATGTCTAAAACTATGTATATGGGATGGTATTATGCCATTTACCCATCTACAAACCTAACATCATCTATCTAGGCCCTAGTGGGTAGCTCCTCAAACTCTAGCAAAGTAGGCATGGGATATGGATCTAGAAGCAAAATATTAGACTCTTTTCTCATGTACTTGAGGAATGGGCTTAGGATACCCTATACCAAGTTAAAATGTCAATGTACCCTATCAAAAGGAATCATCTCCACCTCTCCATCTCATTTTCCAAGTATCCATCTATGGCTCTGAAGGGAAAGTGTTTGTCTCCTATACCCTAGCCATATTAGGAATTAGATGTATGGCCTCCATGTGATATATCCTATTACTAATGCACCTAATGTACCCATAAACCACTCCACATCCTGAGCTCTACCTCCTACACTTGATGTATAAAAATCACCCCTCCATCACATGAAGCTAAAGGGGAACTCTATATGTATAAAGCCTGTCCAAAGCAATCTCACTAGCCTAATCACCCTAATTTGCTCATAGGCATAGTAATGCAAAACTAGATCAACATTGATGTCATACCTCTTATAGGCCCTAAACCCTCATATCTCCCTATAGATTTGAACTAGTAGAATATGAATCTAACTAAATACTATCTGACCTAGTAATATCTCAACTAGTACTAGTAACAAATATGGGAATCTCTCACTACTCAAATTAATAAGCCAAAATCAAGTAACCAAAATCATAAGTATGGTCATGAGTCTCCTCTTAGTTAGAGACCTATAATAAAACATAATATACCTAAACCCCTCAGCATGCCATCTTACCTAATCATTATATCTATATATAATAGCTCGATGTGATAATCCCACTCCTCTTGCTCTATATGGTATATCAAATCACCATGGAGTGGAAGTAAAGTAACCCTATGAACATCCTTGATAAAAATGGTCATCTCCCTGGTGAGTATTAGGAAGGTGTTCATAGCAAGATCCCATCTCTTGATGAGCACTACAATCATAGATGCATCTTGAGGCACATGCTAATAGCTCCTCATTATTTCTAGCCCCACCTCCTCCATGTAGGCCCAGTCTACTGGGGTCATCCCTTTTTATATCTCTACAAAGATACATGGCACTCAATCCCACATCTAAATTTTCTCCCTAGCCTACACTAATTTAGAGCATGACTCAGTCACTTAAATTGATGACACTTTCCTTGCCTATGTTACCCTTTAAATCCCTAACCTATTTCTCTAACCTCCTCTACCTATCTACCTAATGACTTACCAAATATACCCTCTACACCCATAAGGTTTACCTACCTATCTACCCACTACCCACTAGGTTTTCCCTCTAAACCTAACCCCCCAACCCACATCTAACACATAAACATTATTTTTTACCTCAACTTTTTAAACCACTTATTAAAATCAAAACAAGCTTCTAAACCCTTGTCAATCACTGATGGTCATGATGACCACTGATGATCAAACACCCATATTTTCTATGGTATTAACTGTTAATGGGTATACCTAACCATTGACAGTCACTATGGGCATTCTATGGCTAGAATGCCCAAACCCTATCACACCTAAAATACACTAAACTCTCTTATTTTCTACCTAGCATGCCTAACATACCTAGTTTCACACACCCACACTATCATTTTTATTTTTTTCTCATAAATTTTTGAAAACAACCCAAAAACCTACTTAGGGCACAAGAAACCCAACCTGAGCATTTTAACCTACCCTGACCTCCCAACCTAATACAAATGGATGAAATCAATCCTAGTTATCAATTTTAACAACACCCCTACCTCATTTCATGATTTTCATCATGGAGTCACTCACAAACCTACTCATTCTCATCCATGCCTATGTGATCCCTACATCCTGATTGGTCCCTACATCTACCTCAACAAACTATCCAACTCCACCTCAATAGTGCACTGTCAGCAAATACCTTTGCCATAACATGCCAAAATTTCTATATCTAAAAGTCAACTAAGCAAGAGTTACAATGGGTAAAAGTGATTCCAATTTCATTTTTTACCCACTAGGTTCTTAGGATTTTACAAGAGTGATCATTGATGATCACCTTTAGGGAACTTGACCATCGACGGTTAGGTTCTCCACTTTTTTAGCTCTTACCTTCTATGAGACATCTCTTAGTAGACTCAACACAAACTCACCCACCCTAGGAGTCTACCTTCTCCACCCACACTAACTACCTCATCACCTCACTATTGGTCTATTTCAACCTAATTAACATGCATTTCATGACAAGTTTTGAATAGTATTTTGACTATAGTGATAGCATTGCCATGTGGACCCTTTTGAACTTGTGCCACCTCATGTTTACTTGACCCATTTGTGTCTTTTTGAGAGCACTTCCTACCTTTAATAGCCATGACACTTGACCTATTTGTGTTTTCCATGGGAGCACTTCCTACCTTGTATACGCACTAAAAACATTGACTTTGTTTAGGAGATTAATAGGTGTACCTAGCTATCATGCCTAACTATGGTCATGTGATACACTAGTCACTTGTCCCTTAGACCCAATTTTTATTTTTATCAACCATGGAAACATTGTATTTTCATGATATTGACTATCATACCTTTTGTTTTACTTTGTGCACCTATTTTCACTTTAGTACCCAACCTATCATCCACCTTAATAATGTTCACCTTCATCCACCTTGTCAAACCCATACCTAGTTTTGCTTTACCTCATATGTTATTAGTTTGAGGGGGAATACTTCCTCCTATACTTAGGGAAACTAGACCTTTTGACCAACATAAATTTTTATTTAGTAGCTGGTTGATTCTAAGTTGTATAATAAAAATGGGCAAAATATAGACATTAAAAATCTACACACTATGATTTTGAATGTTGAAATCACCCCTAGACTATCTTAGGACCCTCTCAAGACCAATTTAACCTTTTAACCCCTAACCAAGATTACCCATGGTTAGTTTGGCTAAAATAACTTAACCTAACCTTTTACCTATTTTTACATTTTACCCTTGACCATTGATGATCAGGTTGACCACCGACAATCACCCTAACAATCGATGGTTAAGGTCCACCTCCTCAACAACTAACATGCAAACTCACCCACGTTATTTTTCTAAAAATAGCCCATATAATTCTAGTTATAGATCATTACATAGATAATTTATAATTATGAGGCCTAGTTCACATGTTATTTTAACTCTCTTACCTTACCTATAAGAGAGGAACAAAGAGGTGAAAAGGGACATGCAATCATTATCAAGAACTTATGCATCTAGGAATTTATTTTTTGTAGGTCAATCATTATTAACAATCTAGTGAACTAGATATCATATCAGAGAGTCAATTTGTTGTTACTTCTCTACCAAGTTATTAGGTATCATTAATCTATTCAAATAGAGTTAGATTCTACCAATAGGTCAACTACCTCAACCACCCACCCAATCAATTTTTGGTAATACAAGTACTTGTCTCCTAGTATTCATTTGATTTATTTCCATTTTACTATCAATTTAATTCTTACCTATCTCTTGAAATCCATCTTTTGGATCTCATTAACCAAACCTTTTTACTAAACCATATCCTTACATAGTAATCATTGATGGTTGACTCAACCGTCGATGATCTATTTAACTACCAATGGTCACCCTAATCACCAATAATCACGTTAACCATTGACAACTCAATCATTGATGGTCACTATGGTAGTGAAAACTATCAAACTAATTTCACCTACCTACCTCCAACCAAACCTAATTTTCCATGTTTCTACTTGTTCATAGACCCCTGTTTGATTTTTTGAAGCATACCCCAACTCTTTAGAACTAGTATTGATTATTTTATCACTAATTCAATCATTTTTAGCAAATTTCTTAAGCAAGCATTCTTGTATTCAATTTTAGTACTTTTGATTTATTAATGCAAGTACATTCCTTTCTATTTTATAAACTTAATTTTTTAAAACATGTGGATTGACATCCCTTGAGGAAGCTCTTACTTTCGAGATTTAGCCCTCGTTAGGCAATCCACCCAATTATTTTTCTAATAAATAAGTTTACTTTAGTTCTTTTTTATCTATAGGTCATCCTCCCAAGCCAAAGAGGATCTCATCATAATCTTCTAATTTTAACATGTGCACAATCAAATAGGTTTTTCAACCATATATGTACTTAGTTTTTTATTTTCCCTTTTCCAATAATAAGCAATAAATTCACTAAAACACTTATGTTTGATAATAATAATAACATAACAAAGTATGAACACTATTGTTAGGACTAGAACAAGAAAATAAAAAGGAGTGAGACTTATAAAATCATAAGGAGATGCTAAGTTGATTATGAGGCAAATTCATGGTTAATATCAAGTGAAGAAGGATAAGCCGAGGCACTATTGTGCTTGAGTTCTAAGTACAACACTTGATTTTGTAGCCTTTTCAATAAATTTCATTCCTTATGATCATAATTCTAGAGTTGATTATCTTGTAATTACTACAACTCTGCTCAAGCCAAATTAGTAGCTCACACTTTATCAAGAAGGTGACTATAGATTAGAGATGGTTTTTCATCCAAAGGTTCTAGACAATGTTAATCAATGGTAGGTATTCAATAATGACAAACAGACAGTTGCTTTCTTTGAGCAGTGAGATAATTTTGAAGAACTATATTTTGAAGGAAATATTTCACTTTCACACTAGACAACAAAAGGTAATACTAACGCTGAACATGATGATAATGAAGATATGATTCAATTGAAGGGATATAAAATCCCAGAAGGGTTAGTTTATTTATAAGAAATTTTTGATAAGCATGATCAGTTTTTGAAGAAAAATAAAGAGTATGGTGGGAGTTCTTCTCCAAAAGTACAATAGGTTAATTTAGGTACTAAAAAAGAACCCTAGATGGTCAGCATTGGAAAATATTGTTACAAAGAAGAAAAACAAGTATTCATTAAGATTTTCAAGAAATATATTGATGTGTTTATCTGATCTTACAAAGACCTGAAGACCTTTCAGACAAAAGAGGTACAACATTACATTCTACTATAGCTAAAAGTAAAGCCTTTCTAGCAAAAGCTTCAGCATCATAATCCAATAATCACAAGTACTATCTTTATTTAAATATAGAAGCTACTAGATTCTAAAATCATTTATCCCATACATCATTTATTATGGTTAGCTAACATTATCCTAATAAGAAAGAAGACTGGAGAAATATGTTTTTGTGTTGATTTTTGTAATTTGAATCAAGCTTCTTTGAAAGATAACTATTAGTTACCTATTATGGATCATACCTTGAAAGTATTTATAGGCTCAAAATTTTTGTCCATGTTAGACATATTTTAAGGATATAATTAGATAAAAATGGTGGAAGAAGATCAATACAAGACAACTTTCACAACACCATGGGGGACATTTGCCTATCAAAAGGTACCCTTTGGGCTTGTTAATGTTGAAGCAATTTTTCAATGAGTGATGGATTTGACATTTGCACATATAAAGAATAAGAGTACATCTGTATATCTTAATGACTTGATAGTCTTCTCCAAGAAGAGAGGTAATCATATGGCTAATTTAAAAGAAGTTCTCATCTAGTGTAGACAATTTGGGATCTCATTAAATCATAAGAAATCAATATTTGTTGTGATTAAAAGGAAGCTTCTTGGTCACATCATCTTATAGTAAGGAATGAAAATTAATCTTAAAAGGTTGGAATATATTCAAAGTTTACCTATGCCTACATCTAAGAAAAGAGTGCATTCATTCTTTGGCAAGGTTAACTTCCTCATAAGGTTCATTCTTGACATTGCTAAGTTAACTCACCACATTTTTGATATGATGAAGAATAAGAAAGACATCAAGTGGAATGATAAAGGTAAAATTGCATTTAAAAAATATTAAAGAAATCATATCTCAAGCTCCAATACTAGTTTCCCTAGATTTTAGTAAGGAATTCATTCTCTATTGTTATTCTTTTAAGCATACCATGTCAGCTATACTTCTACAAAATAATGATGAAGATATGGAAACTTTCATGATACATCCATTGAAAATTTATGAAATAAATTATAAATATATGGAAAAATAGACCTTTGTTTTAGTCACTTATATGTAGATATAAACTAAACACCAAGGTAACACCTGTCTATATATAAATAAGACCTTAATTTTGCTTTTGTATAATTGTTTTTATTTTTTCTATTTGTTTGTTTTGAGGTTTTTTGTGATTGAGTTTTACATGATTCCATACCCAATAGATAAGACTCAAAACCAAAGATACTAGGATCTCATTCTTATTTCATTCTTTCTGATAGAAATAAAGATGTCCTCAGTCGAAGCCAATTGGTGTCCCCAAAATTTCACAATTGTAATTTTGGGATACCCCTATTAATTTTTTTTTACCTTTTATCTTATGTGATTCAATTATCCTTGTAAAAACTCAGTCCCTTGAATAAGACTTAGATTTTAGTAGTTTTCATTTTTATTGCTTTCATTCCAAAATTACGTCAAACTAATCTAAAAGATTAGAAAATGTTTTCTTGGCTCATCATCATAAAACCCATTTGTCCATCTTTCTAAGAAATTATTAAAACTTAAGTTTTTGGATTAATTTTTAGACCAACTCAAGTTCTCTAAGTTGATTTAATATTCAAAGGTGAAGTAAGTTGTCTTTGTAAACCCAAGTTACACCATCCAATTTAAATTGAAATTGTGAAATGACTTTACTTCTCATAAAAACTAAGTAAAGTAGTTTTTTAAAACTAAAAAGCACTAATTAGAACAACCTAGGGTTTTGAAGTTACTTCACTTTCTCAAAGTTATAAATAAAATCAATAAGGGTTTGCAAGTTTGAATTATTCATAAGCTTAGACCAAATCAGGATTGCAGAGTTAATTAACTTCATAGACCAAAATAAGCAAAGTAGCTCATGAAAATCGATGATCATCAAAATGCTTACATGGATTTATTCACACATTTCACTTAGTTTTCATTAATGCATATGTTAATATAAATATTTAAAATTCCACCTCATTTCCCACTTGAATTTCAAGCTATCTAACCCAGTTGTTGCTCTTGTGAATCCCAAGTGACATCATTTGAGCTTATAGAGTGATTTTGGCACAAATTATTCACGACCCATTTATATTTGAGGTATTTATATTGTTTCCCCTTTGATTTCATGATCCTATTTTGGGTATTTATCTTATTTTTCCTCTAGTTAATTTCACTCATTATTTTGAGGGTTTCTATGTTGTTTTTTTTGTTAGTTGTTTTTACATGCATAGGTGTTGTTAAAACTTGTAAATTCTTCAATAATGCTTAGCATATGAAAACCTTAAATAAAATCCCAAAACATTGAATTTTTCTACAAATCCCTAGTGTTTAACCTAGATCATCTTGCCTAGATTATGAATAACTTGCTACTTACTCAAAGTCCCAAACCTAAGTAACTGGTCTTAAAAAACCCAAAATTATCAAAGGGCATCTCTTGCTTGGATTTTGAATAATGTCTTACTTACCCAAAGTTCTGATTACCCATTACTTCTACTTCATCGAGTTTTCCAACCCAAGTAACTTGCCCAAACAAACCTAAAATTATAAATGCTTGCCCCTTACTCAAAGTCTAAAACACTAAAGAATTTTGGAATACCTAGACCTTCTAAAAGTTATGACACTCTATTACTTACAATCATTTCCTAGAGTTTTCAAGGTTTACTACTACTTGAACTTCCTAATGCCTAAATCTTTCTTAGGATTGTTAGTTAAGACCAATTCTTAACTCATTTATTCAACCTTTTCTAAGCCATTAGGAAAAATCTTTGAGTTTTTAAGAGAATATATCAAGTCTTCCTAGTGTTAATCACAACAAATGTTAAGAGTATAAGAAGAAACAACTCTAATTGAAGTTCCTAAGCTTACACTTGAAGAAGTTATAGGGTGAAGTAGGATAGGAAAGACTAAAGTAAAGAGAGTCTAGAGTCAAAAGAAGAAAAGATGAAGTATGAATACAATAAATATCCCATTGAGTCTTACATTACATCCAAGTTATTTGAAATCAGTGATATTGATGTGGGACATGTTTCCATAAATGAGTTATTAGAAAGATCCAAAGCCATAGTCAAAACACCACTCATGCAAGTAAATATAAATAGTGGAATCTTTCAAGCTGTAGCTTTCCCAAGCTCTGTACAACTTCCTAAGTTTGTCCTAGAATGTGATAAGTATTATAATTCTCTTACTAAGATAGTAAAAGATATAGGTGGCAATGTGGTGGTTAGATTAGATGTTCAATATTTTGATTACTATTTAAAGATCCTATCAAGGTATAAAGTGCTCAACATATCAATGTAAAAAGATTAAAATAAATGATAGAATAAAATAGCAAATTGCATCAAAATAATGAATACAACTTATCTGAATAAACCAAAGTAGACCTCAAAGTTTCCAAAGCAAATAGTGAGATCTAACTTGGTCCAAGAAGTGGATGACATCACCTAATTATTGTGTAGAATCAATGGATAGAAGAATTCCAAGAACTTTTCCACCTAGATATATGCTTACATAAGGGCTATTGATATCAATAAGAGTTCTACTATGATTGAATGGTCAAGAATGATAAGTGATAACATTAATCAGTAGTTGAGTAATGTATTACAAACTTTTGTCCTCAAAATGACTTCATATTTAGTATATGTTATAATATCCAATGGAGCCTTTTCTAGGTTGACTACAAAAGGGATGTTGGTAATAGAGCCCATCTATGAATATTACCCTTAATTGACTCTTTTTAAGTACTGCAATCACTATAAGAGGGTAAACGATGCATTTTTTATGAAGCCATTTGTAAATTGAATTTTTCTCTAAAGATCAAGAGAGTATCTAATATAGATTGGGAGGTAATTTCTCATTTTGGATGTGGTTTTATTCAATTCCTAAATTTCACATATATCAGAGTATGTGGTTTCACAAGGACACTAGTCAAATTGCCAAGGTATCTTAGTGATAAATGGATTCTTATGAAGTTGTGTAGGCATTTGGTGGAATTGTATGATTTATATGATCTACAGTCTAAATTTTGTCATTATTTAGTTATTTTTCATATTTTTATTGGTCATTATCATTATGCAAGAATTTATAAGGCCAATAATGTATAAATAGAGATGTATCATAACTACAATAAATCACATTTTGAGGCTAGAGAAATTTTTGATTATAGAGGCATAACTCAAAACATAGTTTCTCTTGATTATATGCATATCCCTACACTTGAAGACTTCTAGATTGATTGTAGAGATGAGTTTGAAGTGAGAATAAGAGATAAAAATAGGATGACTATTGAACAAATTAATTCTTTTGATTTAGATACTATTCTTGAATATATGAAATATGATGGGTAAGTAATTCATGACTCTTATCATGAAATGGGAGGAGATAATGCTTCTCTTCTAGAAATTGACTTCAATAAGAATCAAGTAAAGACTATTTTTGAGATAACTTTAGTGGTTCTCACTATGACTTCAACATGGCTTCTTAGTAAAGGTTATTGCATGAAAGAGTCAGTAATGACAAAAATTGGCCAAGTAAGTCATAAGAGGAAAATGACATAAGGAAAAGGTAGTCAGGAGTCAAAAAAGAAGTTTAAATTGAAGAAGAATGCTGATGGCACATACTCTAGGGTAAAAGAAAGGAGCTAGTTTAGCCAGTTACCCTTTCATCTCCTTTGGTCTCTTCCACAACCATTCCTCCTTATACCAATCCTACTTCTATCATGCCCATAACATCTTCATCTTTATTACCAGTAAAGAACATACATTTAGTAGAGAAAGAAATATATCCATCCACACTCATGCTACCTTCAAATTCTCCTAGTTTTAAAACTTCTAAGAAACCTATTCAGAAGGAGATTGGTGTTCCCTCTATTCCACCCCCATTTTCTCCACCTATTACTCTTCCTCCACCTCCTTCTAAGGATCATCCTACCATTCCTTTTATTCAAACCCAAAAAGAGCTAAAGTAGGTAACTACTGGAGAAGTAATATCATCTAAGGAGGTATCATAATAAAAGATAGTAGTTAGACCTAATAATAAAGAGAAATAGGTAGAGAAAGAGAAAGAGAAAGAGGTAGAGGCAAATCAAGAGGTAGAGAAAGAGAAATAGGTAGGAAAAAAAAAGAAGAATAAGTAGTTTCCAATGTTATTCAAAGTGTTCTAGATGTAGATTAAGTTCCTTCTCAGGAGATAGTGGTGAGAAATAATCAACAGTAAATGGTAATACATTCAACCACTTCAACTGATATGAATTTCTCTTCATGGTTGGCATTGAAAACAATTCCTAAGTCAAAATAATAAATTAACTTGGAGGAGATAGACTTACAGCTTCTGAGAAGTCTTGATCATAATGGTAAAAATCCCAAGAGTGCCAAAGTGACTTCAAAGTTGGTAATTGAACCTTTAGGTCAAAAATTTATAAAAATATTAGTTCCTCCATAGGGTAAGAATAAAATTAAATTCATTGAAGAAGACTTAGAAGTTACAAAGGTATCCCTTGGAGAAGTCACTATAGAGGGACTAAAGTAGGACATGCATACCCTTATCAACACTCTTTTTTAGAATCTTGATGAAGAAAAGGTTGATAAAGCTAAGTTAAAATAATAAATTTTTAAATTACATGAAATAATTACCAAAGTGGCAAGATATACTCCTCAAAAATCATTACTTTCAAGAGATGTGATTGATCAGTAAATAATAACTAAGGTAGAGAAAACTAGTGATAAGGCTAAATTAGTTGATGAATGGATAGAGATAATGTTACAAACTACACAAAAATGGTTTTTTGAGGTCCCAAGAATTTTATTTGATATTGAGAATAAATTGATAGCTAAAAATAATGATGAAAGATATTGAAAGTGAGAATGGAATATCTGGATCAAAATAGGAAAGCCTTTAATGAGTAAATGCCTTAAGTGAAAATATTTTTATTGAAGAAAATATTATTCTAGAGGGATCAATAAAGAAAGAAAATAATAAAATCACATTATATCTTTTTGCATGCACATTTTTGAAGCAATGCTTGAAGAAATGAAGACTCTGGAAGAAGATAGTGGAAATGTGAAAGTAGATCTAAAGGATTGCATATTCTATCTCAAAAATGTTTAGTATAAAAAAATGCTAAGGACACATGAGTAATTATACTATCAATTCAAATAATTAATTAAAAAGGCCATGAATCCATTCACAGCAAAATATATAATGAGTTAATAAAAAGTTAACAAGAGGTCAAGAGGCTAAAAACCAGACTTGATCAGGTCAAAGGTTATTGCAAGAAGTTGGAAAGGGAACTATTGAGAATGGAAATAGAAAGGAAATCAGTTGCCGAGTCAGATGACATAGTCATCCATTTCATGATGTCTCAACACATCAAGTATAGGGAAAAGTGCAGATCAAAGGTTCACAAATTAGAATGATGGTTAATGCTTCTCTTCTCAACAACTTCTATTTTCTTTAGAAATATATTTTAAGTAATTTTGTTTTAAGTAATTAATTTGTAAGTAATGTCACTTGGAGAATTTACTTATAAAATTAAGTTACTTTGTAATATGTAAGACTCAAGTAACTTGGCTAGATGTCATTACTTGAAGTCATTTTGTAAAAATAAATTACTTAAATGAGCTCTACACAACATGAAAAGATCTTGTATTTAAACAAAATAGTGAAACTTAGAAGCATTACATGTCATCAACCATTGCATGCCACAAAAGATAAATTCAAGGAGGACATTTCTCAACAGTTTCTAAATTTTAATGCAATACATGGTAATTCAAGGAGCTATCTTCTAATTGTTTTTAACATCTAAAATAGTATAAGAGTGAAGGCCTATATGCCAAAGGGGATGGAAATTTTTGGAGATCAATTGTAACTATGATACAATAAAGTTTAAGCAATCTGAAACATTGGGTTTAGATTTCTTTATGTTTTTTGTATGAACTTTGTTTAAAGTGAATAAGAATAAAGTTGATTTTTAAGGAAATTTGCATTTAAGGAGATATTTTGGTGAATTTGTGAAGATTAAAATGGTAAACTTTGTGTTATCCTTAAATTTGAGCATGAATTCTAATTTTTGTTAATCATTTTCTAGAAAGAATTATCTTATCTTGTATGTTTATTTGCTTTGTAAGGATATAATAAGATTTGTAAAACTACTTGTTATGAAGTACAAGTTCTTTCTTTTCACATATTATAGTTATTTCATTATCTATTTATTATAGCTTCTTTGCATATTCTCTGAATCAGTTGCTTACTTGTTACAAAATCACTTTGTTATAGTTCATGAACTTTGTGATTAAAGTAATACCTCAAAATAAAATAACTTATGCATGATTTGTATAAAATATGAATAATTAAAAGTTGTGAATATTTAGAGTAGATAAACATAATAATATAAGAGATTCACTATTAAAGTAAGGGTATTTAATCTCATGATTTCTTAGGTACTTTTGCTAGCCTAAAAAATATCTAGCTAATAGGTTAGTTATCCAGTTCCTATAGAAGATATTAGGTCTATCATCAGTGTTCAATCATATATATAGATAGTGTGGGTCAATTATTCCAATGTCAATTCTTAATTCTTATACTATAATCACTTCACCTCTTGGCACCTATAGGCCATATTTTGGCTCAAATACCAAGATTATGCCTAGATGAATATACCGAACATAATTATAAATCTTGAAGGTCAAATGATAGTTTCATGAACAAGTATAGAAGGGATTATAGACCTTGGAAAAGATAAGTAAAAAGAGTTTTGAGCTAAGTCTTTACTTTGGAATTCTTTTGCCCTTCTCATTGGTAAGATAATTTCTTTTGGGACCCTTTTTGGCGAAGTGTTGAATTCTTCTAGACAAGTTGTCCAAGATAAAGTTTTCAAAGGGATAATTATTTTAGACAAAATGTTTGAAGTAAAAGACAAAGACTGAATTCTTTGGAGGAAATTGTTCCACAACAATTTCCTCAAAGACTTATTTCTTTTGGGAGATTTGTTTTGGGTCTTTTTGGCTAAGTAACAAAATAGTTTCAGACATTTTGTCAGAAACAAAAGGTTTGAAGGTTTTTTCTCTCAGAAAGTGTACCAATTAAAAGTTTGGAAGGGTATATTTTTTAAAGTGAAGTGGCCAAGAAAATTTTCCTAAAGGGATTTTCTCAGGAAAATGGTATGAAACAAAAATTTTGGAGGATACTTAGCAATAATTTTGAAGGTAAGTTTTTAGGAAAGTGCCCAAGGAAAAAAACCTAAAAGGTATTTTATAAAAGGCTAAAGGAAATTTTTTTGAAGGAATTCCTTCAAGAAGAAGTGCCAAAATAAAAAACCTAAGAGACCATTTCCCAAATGCTGAAGGGCACGTTTCTTAGTAAAAAAGAGACCTTTTCAAGTTTTGAAGGGCCAAAAAACTTTTTTTGAAGAGTCATTTCCATGCCAAAGTGTCTTATGTACAAATTTAGAAGGGTATCTTTTGAAGAAGTGGACCTTAAAAAAAGTCTCGAAGACTTTTTCTTTTAGGAAAGTGGCTGAAACAAATTTGTCCAAAGGGTCTTTTCCAAAAAAGTTGATGATTCATTTCAAATAACCAAAGGACATTTACAAAAGTTCTGAAGGGTACTTTCCCTTTAGAAAGGGGAATTTTTAAAGTGGTAAAAAGGTACTTTTCCTTCAAAAAGGGAACTTCTCTAAAGGACTTTTCAAAATTTGAAGGGTCATTCTCAACAAGTCCAAAGTTTAATTCCTTTGAGAAAAAAGTCTATAGAAATTGTTCAAGAAAATTTTTTGAAAGAAAAAGGCCTAAAATAAAAAGGCTCATAGGAAAGTGTTCAAAGGAAACATGACATTCATGTCAGTGTCAAATTTCAAGCTCATAAAATAGTCATTGGCATTCAAAAGCCATCAAAGGGGTCTCTAGCCAATCATCAAAAGATGACGAGAACTTATCCTTTCAACTTCTCCTTTTAAAGTAGGAGCTAGTGTATATAATTAATGAAGAGGCTCTCATCCTTTGACATGGCCATCACCTCTAATAGATAGCCACTCGACATAGAAATAGCATGGTTCGGTCCATATTCAGAGTTATGGGGATTTTGTCCTTATACATGTAAGATAATTAAAATATGGCATGGGGATAAAAGGTGAAGATCAAGTGATTAGAAAAGGTAGCTCGATCATTAAAGACATTATTGGAGAATTTATTGTCTTATATAATGTTTGATAATCAACAAGGAAGCTCAAGTTTATTAGGAAAAAATAAAGTTTCATTTATACAAAGGAAAATAGTGCCCTAATTGATAAAAAGGATGGTAGAACATTCATTATAGGGAGGTAGCAACTTATCTGTCACTTTTTATTAAACATAATCCCCTCTTAATTTCTCTCTCCCCACTTTCTATGATCCCTTTCTACTATATATAGAGGCTTTGGATCTAAAAAATGATCCCTCAAATGGTAATAGAGTTACTCTATCAAAATTTCCTTGTAACACTCTCTTGAAGCAATAAGATAAATTTTTTGATTCTATTTCAAAGTGAAGTGTGAATTATTAGGGTTTTAACTTGTAGATGTATGTCCCTTTTCATCATCTATAGATTATATACGTATCTTGATTTAATTATTTTGGTTCCTTGTAGGTTGTGTGAAGTGTTAGACATTAGTTCTTTTCTTTAAGTGTCACAAGTTTATAGTGTCTCATACAGACCTATTTCTTTTTGTCCTTAAAATTGCAAGGTTTCTTTTCGACCTCCACATAAAACACTTATGCTTGTAGCCTTGAGATAGGATCATAATAGTCTATGTTTTGGTTAGGTTCATTAGTAGTTAAGTTTTTAAAGCTAAAAATGGATCTTTTCATACTTTGGTGCATCACCATCCTTAGCTTAGGTTTCCCTTTCATGTTATCTCTCTCCCTTTTCCTTAGTTAACAGTATATTTTAGTGTGGAAAATAAGATAAAGTGAATCATCTAAGGAGCTAGCCTCATTAAAAATCTTAGAGGTTTAACACCACTATAGGATGCCCATAACTTGAGGTTGTTCTAATATTATAGATGGGAGTGAGAGAGCCTAAAATAATCTCCCACAAGGGTGCAATTGTAGCCTACAACAATTTTTGGCATGCTTGGTGGGACCAGTTTCAAAGAAGATTAGTCAAGTTTGATGATAGTTTGATTAATTTTTAGTGGTTATAGCTTTCAACCTTCAATATTTGATAACTTTCAAGAATACTCAACAATCTAGTGGGAGAATAGTAACTATCTTTCATGTAAAAGGTGACTACAAGATTAACTTCTAGAGGTATTCCTTTTGAGTTTATTGAACTCCCCTTAAATTTAGACAAAAGTTTAAGGTTCACCAATACTCTACCATACATATGAAACCTTTTCCTAACCTAGTCTCAAGGCCTACCCTTATAAGCAACCTCTTTATATTTCCCCCTATTACCATGATTCCCCAAAGAGCTTTTATAGGATTCAGTAGCCAAAGTCCTTTGAATCTACCACAATATGATCTTATGCTAGTAGTATCTCTCAAAATCATCCCATATTTTACAAGAGACCAAGCCATAACCTCTGCTAAACACATCAATGACATAGCCAATTTTTGCAATATCCATAATGTCATTGTAGAAAATATAGCTATTAGACTGTTAGCTATATCCCTTAAGGGAAAATTTTTAGATTGGTATAGAGGCTTAGCTCTTAATTCTATTCAATCATGGAATCAGCTAAGAGTGGCCTTGTGGAATAGATTTGTAGACAAGAGTGACCATTTATCACTAGAAAAAAAAATTTACCATAATCAAGAGAGCCCCCCATGAAGTCATGCAAGACTTCAACACAAGATTCTAAAAATCTTGGCATAGAATTCCAAATTTTGTTACACCATCCCCTAACTTTGCATTCCTATACTACTTAAAGGATTTAAATAGAGATATAACTATAATGATCCAATCCATGGGAGGGCATATATTGCCAGATGCTTATGAAGTGGATATTAAAGTAGAAAATTACCTAGTTAACGCTCACAAGCTTACTCTTAGACCTTTAATTCCTCTTTTACCTAAAATTAAACCAACCCCTATGGTTATTCCCCCACTTGATGTTATTCTTCCAACTCCAACAATTTTTTTTATACCTTCACCTAAGTAAGAAAAGGCCTCCACTAATGGATCATGTGATTCCCAAGAGCAAAAAAACTACATAAAACTTAAGAGCATGCTCCAATCCTTGGAAAATGATGTGGTAAATGTTAAAAGGTAGAAATATTAGTTTAATAGATCTTACCAAGCTCCATACCAGCCTCAATATCAATCTTATCAAGCAAATAGACCACCCTTCAAGGAAGGTTTCTAAAATTAGAATCATGATCAAGGGCAAGGACAACCTAGCTAAAATAAGTAGAGTACCTATAACCCAAATGCTATAGGCTCTTCCAAATCCTTCATTCCTATTCAAAAAAATATGGCTCAAGAGGCTGAAGGGACCATACCTTGGGATCAATCTTTTGGTTAATCCATTATCCCAACTCATGGCTATAACTAGGCATTTAATGACCAATGGTAGCAAGCTATTGCTTATGGATAAAATCAAGCCTTAATGGCTCAAAACACAAAGATCCCCATGATGAAAAAAATAGGATAGTCTCTAAAAGACCAAGGATCTAATCAAGTACCAAACTAAATAGATGTTACAATGGTCATCAGTGAGCAAGAAGAGTGTTATACACTCAATTAGTAGGCTAGTTCTAGCCAAGCATACATTCTAGTGGTAGTTAATACAAGGTCCAAAATAAGGAATATGGATGGTAATCAAGAGGTGGTAAAATATCCTCCTACTATTACTCCATTACTATTAAATCTAGGTGAACTTACTAAGGGTGAAAACAAACTGGCTAGTATAAGGGTTAGAAGCGACACACTCAATCATTGGTATGGTGATGTGAGCATTCTTAATGATGTCATGTATATTATTTAATATGAAAAAACTTGATCAAATGTGTGATATCATAATTATAAATATTGCTAAATCCAAGCCACATAGGAGTAATTGTGAAGTTACGTGTTTTGAAATCATGATATATTCATACCTAAAGGATACACATAAGTGGAAAAGTTTGGATTTAATTTTAATAATTAAATGGAAAAATAAAATAAGGGATTTATCATATTTAAAATAGTTTATAACTTTTGTAGAAATCATAGTAAAGATAATAAGCTAAATATGGATGGTGATAGAGATAGGGTGGAGCTAATTTCTTATACAGAGGATAAGGAGAACCCTTACATTTAGAGGGAGATGGTGAAGGGTGGACTTTAAATATTCATGGAGAGGATAATAGGGCATGATGTGGCTATTTATCATGATTTTACAAAAGGATGTTCTGAGAGAAGTCAAGATGTGTGTCCTCAAGATCACCATTTCCAAAGAAATTATTGATGAGGTCATAGGTATGGATTTTAATGGGGTTAATGCATTTAAGGATAAAAAAGGAAATAAGAGTTTTTTAACACTTTATATATTACTAAGAATAAAAAATTGAAGTCCTCTAACCCTCTATGTTTATTTTCCTAGAAAATGGCTAGAAGTGTGTTTATAGGTCATGAAATACATAACCCTAGAGGGTAAGCACACAATTATTTTCTCCCACCATTTTATTTTTCTCAATAATTTCATAGGGAATACTATAAGCCTTTATTTTCATTGAAGTCTCTAGAGGTCTCTGTAAATAATTTCAAAAACAATCCTTTTGTTGACCTTATTCTCTAAGGTCTCATCTTTTTGATTTTTAAAAGGGGGAGCCACTTTGGATTAAAGATATTTAAGAGGAAATTCATATTCAAAGTGACTAGGAAGATTCTATTAGGTATAGTAAGGATTCTTTAGTAAATGGAGAGAGGAATAATCCTGTAGGATTAGGGGAGAAATTTTTTAAAGTGATTTATCTCTTGAGGGTAGTTAAAAAGGAAACCTTATATATGTTGACCCAATTACTAGTATGGGTCATTCTTCTTATAAGAATAATCTGAATTATAAAGTTGAAAATTCTCTCCAATATCTCTAGATAAAGTTTTTAGTCTAAAGGCTATTGAGATCTAAAATTTTGGATGAACTTAATAAGCTAAAATCATTATTGACTCTAGAGGATTCTTTCTCGAGTAAGGGAGATAATCAGAGAGAGGTTAATGAAAATTTGGGAATGTTTGTTGCAACCCCACCCTTTAAAAATAACAATAAGGATTAGAGTGGGGAGGGAGAGGTATAAAGGAAAAATATTGGTTAGGAAAAGATGGAAGTAAGAACTATGGGGTTTAAAAGAAAAAGGAAATAACAAACTCTCTACAAGGCATCGGTAACAGGATAAGGGGCAAGGAAAAAAACAAATAAATTTTTGGAACTAATAAGATAGTTATTTATTAAAATTCAGAGGAATCAGGTTATTAATCTCCTTGGGTCTATTTTTTGTTATCTTTTTTTCATGTTTTTGGTGGTGGTTTGTATGTAGTATTTGGTTGTTGATGGTTGCTCGAGCCTTGTGGCTCTACTCAATTCTTGGCTATGTTTATTATATTTTTCTATATTTTAGTTATATTTTTTAATAGGTATGGGTACGTTAACCTATTTTTTTACCTAATCTAATAAAAAATGATTTTACAAGACTAATACAATGTGAAAGTGATGGTGGGTCCCACAAGAATTTAAAAAGATTGATTATAATGCCAAAATACACTTGTCAAAGCTCATAAAAATAGTTTTCAACATGTAATAAGATATTTTTGTAGTTTGATCATGTTTACATCCCTCTTAGGGGGTTTCACATATAAAATAATGATTTGGAAGCATTTTAAAGGTTATACAATGTAAAACTGTGCTTGTCTTCTTCATCAACATTCTTAGCATCCCTAGGAAACACATTGGTTTTCATTCAATAAAAGAAAGAGAGAGAGTGTATGATAAAATTATCTTATATTGAAATATTATACTCTATCCACTTCTAGTCCATGGAAATAGCTCATTCATTGAGGCCTTGTGCTTTATGAATCATTGTTAAGAAGCCATGTTACTCCTAAACCCTTCTAAAACCCTATAGGGTCAATTTCACTCTTGAAATTGTAGTTGTGAGCTTGGTAATGATATAAAAAAGTTTTTAAAGTATTTAGGGGGTATTTTTATATCACATTTAAAGGTTTTCATGGAGGCTCCAAGATCAAACTCTCTCATTCAAGGTCCTTATCCAAGGAATAATTAGCATTCATAAAGGGTATGTTTGTCACTTTTGATGATCAAATGATCAGTTATTTGTCCTTAAAAATAATATATGAGATTCAATAAGTTTTCATCAACCCATATAAATCATTTTATTCATCATTGGAATCCAATCGACATCTTCAAGGTGAAATAAACCATCAAATTGTAGATAATGACCCTAAGAGATCATTTTAGAAGGGTTAAATCCCAATGACAGAGATGCATGGGGATAGATGGTTTTGGGAGATATTTATAAGGTTATTTTACTGTGGATTGTGGTAAATGGTAATGCCTATGGGACTTATAAATTCATGAACACCCCATAGTAGGGACTGCCACCTTTTAGACTGCTTGAAACCCTCACAAGATGATTAAGAAGGTGCCAACTTTGCTTAGTAGTAAAATGAGGTTGTGCATAAAGGAAAATGGTTCTCAGGAATTTTTAATGCATATAAATTATTTAATATTGTGACATTAAGTCCTTTTTTAAACCCTTAATCATTATGAATAATGCTTTAGAGCTTGGAGTGTACTAAAGCCCTATTTCACACCATGACGAGACTTGAGAGACCTAGTCTTTTGATTGGAGCATGAAGGAAGTTTGGCATGGGACTGAATGGCGTTTTGGGGTCATGGATATGTCCCTAAAATATTATTTAGTGGTGTTATGAAGGAAGAAGAGGATATGTTCTCTATAAATAATTGTTAAGACTAAAATCTCTCCAAAACCCTCTAGAATGACTCAATTGTTGAGTTTTCATCTATAATGGATTCTAATGGATTGAATTAGAGGAGGAAGCACCATTATGATCTTTATAGGTCTTATTATCACCTTATTATACCATTTATTGGCACGTTTAAGGAACAAGAAATACATAAATGGCCTAAAAGATAGGTTGTAGACCTAGTTGTGAGCATGTAGGCTTGAAACAAGTCTTTAATTCAATTGAAAAAGCTCTATAATCCTCAGTAGAGAATATATAATCTTTTAAAATACTTTTAAATATTCCTCAAAGTGATACATAGCCTACTAAGCCACTAGACCAAATTAAGTTAGTGATATTTTCACTATCTTTCACAATGAGATTTATTACAGATTTGGAAATGAGTTAATTAAAGCCTCAGAACCTACCAAACAACTTTATAAACATTTCGTGAGTATATTAAATGTTATTATCATCATAATAAAATATTTTTCACAATTTAAAATCATTTTTAATCTTGTAATGGATAAGTATTATGAATCTTGTCTAAAGAAGAATGTGACTTCTATACACAGGTTTGTTTAGAGAAATGGGATTGAATAATGAAGTGAGAAAGGACATGAAGTATTTATTAAACTATTTTGAGACATTTTAAACAATTTTTAAGGATATAAAAAGTATAAATAAACTTATTTAAAGGGTCTTATTACAATTATACAACCAAGAAACCAAATGTGCACCTACACCTATGGTACTTTAGTGTAAACAATGAACTTTAGATGTAATGTGTATATGGTTATGTGAAAGGAGAATTAGAGAGGATTTTTGGAGGAACTAAATATTCAAATAAGACTAGATATAAGGTCAAGAGGGTAACCTAAGCAAGCCAACTGTAGAACCTCTAGTTACACAGTCTAGATATCATAGTCAAGACTATGTGCCAAATACATCAAGAAATTTTTTTAATCCAAATAATTTTAAGTCTAGAAAATTTAAAAAGGAACCATGGATTATATGAGGTATATATATACCTATTAAATTCCTTCATACTATTGACCTTTAGACATAAACATCTAAGATCAAGAATTTTGTCATGCACCTGGGGCTTGCTTATGAGAATTGGAGAGGAGGGGTGATTGTTGGAGTATTGAAGAGTTGGAATGATAAGTATGCTTAATTTCAAGTTGATAATATCGTATTAACATATATTTAAGGTGAATAAATAATATTTAAGGCTCAAGAAGCCTAGTTAGGTCTAGAAGGCCTAAATTTACACATATAAGTCTATCTTCAAATCTTGAAGAGAACATAATTTTTTTTTCATTATTTTTAAGGTTGTGATGGTCAAGAAGGATGTGAAGGACCATGGAATATGTACACATAGAGGATAAAACCATTGGAGTGAATAAAATTAAAGATGTAATATTGTTAGGGAATTCAACATTAAATTACTTTAAAACCTTGGGTATAAGTTTGTGAGGGTGGTAGTAAGGTTAAAACATGGAATAGAGAAAAGAGATATTGAAGAACCTCATATGAGGTTGAAAAAACATCAAGGATGGGTTTATAATAAAAAATAAGCAATTTTATACCTCAATGGACCAAATTAACCTCTTTAAGTTCACAAACAAGCCTAGATAGGTAGAAATTGTCCCTTTCCTCATGTGTGAAGTACAAGGAGAAGGTGCATGGAATCTTAAACTCATTGGGGATGATAGGAAGGGTTGTTTAATAATTATTATTGGAAATTTTTTGTGGTTTATGCCTCCTAAATTTATGAATAGTTGTTAATACCAAAGGAGCCTCTAAACCCTTCTTAAACCTCTCATAATGAACTAATGAAGGAAATGTGATTCTTAATGCCTTCAAATACAAATTTATGACCTTAGAATGACTTTGGTGATCTCCATAGGTCTCATGGGAATCTATAAATGGTTTTTGGTGGCACATGTTAAGTACATATTTTATAAAAAAGGGTTAAAGGGATTGTTATAGCCTATTTTAGAGTATGAGACTATTAATAAAGCATGGGTTTCTATGTAGTAAAGAGGTAATGTAGCATCATGATGCATGGAGGTAGCATAAGGTCAATATGTAAAAGGAATATATTTGTAACTATTATTTAATGTATGACCTTGTAAATCCTCATTCAACCATTAGGATACCTTGTATAATTGCCACTATACCATTAAGGTAATACATGGGAAGAGTTATGAGACTACTTTCTACCCCTCATTCATGTTTATAACTATTCATTAGATGGGTGATGGTCATTATAGCCTCTCCACTCCATCTTTATGTAATATTATTCCTCTCTCTCTCTCTCTCTCTCTCTCTCTCTCTCTCTCTCTCTCTCTCTCTCTCTCTCTCTCTCTCTCTCTCTCTCTCTCTCTCTCTCTCTCTCTCTCTCTCATGTTCTATAAATTGGGCAATGAAAACCATTGTAATCATCCCTCTACTGGGTATGAGAAAATTATATCCATTTATATCTTGAAGCCTTTAACTAATATAAGGATTGATTTAGCCTTATCCATATTGTTCTTATAGTGTGTTCCTGCTTTTCTAATTTTCATAAGTCATTGATCTTTTCTTCTTTTACATGTCTTTATCTCTCACCTAGATACTAGTGGATTGTCTTATGTAGGTTACCTGGTGTGTGAAGGTACTTATACTTGTGATCATAGTAGAAACTAATTGATAGTGTATTTTATTAGACCTTTCACTCATCACCCTCAATTTATAGGTAGTTTTCATGGAATCCATGTGAAACATTGATGTGTAGGAGTCCTTTAGAGAGAGTGTGTTAGTAACAAATCTTTTTTTATCTATAAGTGTTATTGAAGGATCAAGTATAGGCAATATAAAATGGGTACATCACCTCCTATAGTATAAGGTTTGATTTCATGTATTTATTCTATCTCTTTCATTGGCCAAAAAAATTAGGTTTAGTAGTTGAGTTTAGATGATGCATAAGGGGAGATAGCCGCAAAACTATAACTTAGCTCCCCCATTAGGCTACCCACACCTAGAGGTGATTCCATTTTATCAACTAGATGAGGTAGGTTTGAAACTCCTTTGCCTCAAGGGTGTAATCCAAATTGATAATAGTTTATGACAAGCCTGATGAGACTAAAATTCAAGGAGGTTGGAGAACTTACTATCAACATTTGGTGATGTTAAGGATTTTTAGACATTATTGTGGTAAATTAACACTTAAGTGTCATGCCAAAAGTCATCATAAGGTCTTCATCCAAGGGTAAGGATGTTGAAATTATTTGTAATTCACCTTGTTCATTATTTGTCTCATGATGTTTAATGTTTGGATATGAATTAAATTTATATTATACACTTCCTTATCAGTAGTATCATTACCCATACCAGAACTATGATGAGCTATATCCATCCTATAATGATTATTATTATTATTATCCACATGATTTTAGTTATCTACATGACCAGCCTTAGAATTAGTCTCCTTGGTATTCTTGCTATTAGGAATACTATCCATCCTTCCCTCCCTAATAAACCTTTAAATATAAACCTAGTTCCTCCAATAAGTGGGATGAAATTAAAAAAATTCAGATCATAGGTAGTGAGTTATTTTAATTTAAAGAGAATAAACATAAATGTAACCATTCTTATGAGCCTCTTACTATCCCCTATCAACCTTTTTGGGCCACTCCTCCCATGTCAATTCAAAACCAAGAAGAGAGGAAAGTTGTAGAGGCTAAACCAATAACATTATCAAGCTTTCAAATTTCCTCACCCCTTCCTCAAGCTCAAATTATCCATGAATTTCAAAATATGTAAAGATTAAAATAGGTTGTGAGTACCAAGCCTAGGAAGGCCCCAAGTTTTCAAAGTACTCCACCCACCCCTCAAGTTTAAAGCACTCCTAAAGATGAAGGTATGTCATAATTTGGTATGTTGGATACCAAGTGGAAAGGATAAAACAAGCACACCTTAACCCAAAAATTTTCCCCTCTTTCTCAAGATCACTTAGATTATCCCATTGATTCTAATATGCCAAGTTGGAAAAGTGCCTCTTCAACCCCTAAATTCATTCAAAATCAACCCATAAAGCCTTATGTTCCCACTCCACTAGTTGAACATTCTTTCCCTCCCACCATCTCCTTTTTTGAAGGAGGCCCTATTGTATGGAGGGTAGATGAGGAAAATCTAATAAAATATAATTAATTTTCAAGAGAGTGTGATGAAGGCATGGAAACATGGCATCCTTATCAGACCAAGCACCCTAGTTACAAAATGCCCAATATTTGTGCCATTTAGGTAGAATAACCAAAATTGCAAGAAGAGAGACTTGGTGAAGTAATAATTTAGGTTAAGCAAGGTCTAGTAGTAGCTATAATTGTGCCCCAAGAATTTCACTGTGAAGATGTTTAAGTGACATATACAACAAATGTATAGTTGGATAGTCCTCAAAATGCTTCTAGTGGCCAAGATAAAGTAAGATCTCTAGATGAACTCCCTTGTTTCATTGAAAATGATGATCAAAATGAAGAAGATTAGTTTTTTTAACATAATATTGATGAATAAGAGACTACTCAAAGCAACCACTATTTGATTGAGGGAGTCCATATGGTTTCAAACCTAATGGGACATGATAAACATAATGAGAGTGTTGATATTATGGAAGAAGAGACCAACTTTCTTGAATAGATACCACTTGGAGTGGTAGAGGAGGATGTCAAAGTTGAATAAATCACCAAAGTGAAGCATTTATTCCAAGGAAAAATCCTTGACCAATTGGACATCAACTTGTAAGTATAAAAATAAAAAGGGGACACTATTCAACATGATTTTGTTGTGATAGCTAAGGAGGATCCTAATGACTCTTTTGAATGGGCCAATGACTTCCTTGAGCTCTAAAAGCATAGCCAATAAGGTGTGGACTCTAGTTTTTTCCCCATATTTACTAATAACATCACCATACCAACCTCTTTGGAATCAAAAGAAAATCTAAATGGGTCAGAAGTAGGTGGAGGAAAACTTTAAGATTTTCTTAAAGTCTTAGATATGGGTTATGTGCTTTTAGAAGGAGATCATGATCTATCTAATATTAAAAAGGGAAGCCTTATAAACATACCATATTAAGAGACTATTGCACTTGATGATGTCATAAAAAGTGATTACCAAATATTTGATCAATTTATATATCTTCAAAAGGATGAAACTTAACAAAGTAACCAAGATGTGATTTTGAATGAAGTGGTCATGGTTCTTAGTAGGATAGATGTAGATCTTAAGGGAGTGGATTTACAACTATACCAAGATTCCATTGAGAAATATAAATCTTTGGTGGGTCTGTAGCTCCTAGAGAAGAAGATAAGAATGTTATTAAAGCTGACACTCCTTTCAATGATCAAGAAGAGGATCTTAATGAGGAGTGACATCAATACCTTGAGCTTTTTCAAGATGTTGAGAATCTATGTAGGCATGCATCTCAAAGTGAGAATATTAAGGAAATGGTTTTGAAGGTTGGAGAACATGATCATAAAGGTTTTAATCAAAGTATACATCAAAAGGACCATGATCAAGCTTGGATTGAGTATGAAAAGTTACTTAAAGAGCTTGATGAAATTACATCAGTTGGTAAGAAGTATATGGTTAATAAAGATATCATAGAAGCTTAAGAAACATGCTTGGATAGAGTATCATTGAATGAGATTGTAACTGATAAACAACATGATAAAATCTTGAAGCACAAGATGAGTAAATGTTCATATATGATTGGTTTGTAGCTATTACTTCACTTGAGAACATGTTAAGAGGAGTGAAATTTAAGGAGAGGATGTAGACAATGAGGCCAAGGCCCAAGAGAAAACTTGCATTATGCCATTATTAATCTCATAGATTAAAGGATCCAAGAAGATAACCTTTTATTCCAAGTGTAAGAAGACATATCTAGGTTATTTGTTTGTAGTAGGTTGTCTTTGTATTATTTCCATAAAGTATCTATCAACAAAAGTGTGGTGTGATTTTTTATTGATTTTTTGGTGTGTTTTCATTATTTGTATGAATGGTGAGGTTGTTTCTATTCATTGAAGTATTTTATGGTGATAATTATAACTATCATCTCAATCAGAGTGGTCATCTCAAGGCATGATTGTCATGTTTGAATCCCTTACCCAAAGGATGAGATAGTTGGTTCTCTTGACTAGCAAGTAGGTCAACCCTTGTGAGTCACCAAAAATGTTGATAATTTGGCCCTATAAACCAAATATTAACCCCTATAGTTCAAAAAATTCTCATGAGGCCTACCCAAAATTATATACGGCTACCTAAATCTTGTCATGATCTTCAAAATGGTCAATTAAAACTTATTACCATTGTTTACTCTTTCATTGTATGTAATATGGGTTACTTGAGGGATCATCATGTGATAGGATGTTAATGAGTCATTAGATGATATATTAGGTGTTCATAATTTGTCCTTGGGTGAGAGGAAGGGTCTCAAGTATCTTTTGAAGCCTAAAGGTGACATATATCATGTTTGATGAAGTTAAGGTAGTTTTGGAGAGTTTAAGGTTTTCAGACATGTTAAGGTTTGATTTTATCATAGGTACTCAAATATTCAAACCAAATATTATGGTCACATGCATGAATTATATTTAAATTATTCCTAGGATAATTTAGAAGCCCTTATGGAAAGATCCAACCAATCAAATGAAGTCATCAAAACATGGTTAGGTCTCTTTAAGCTCAAAAGTCATAAATTACTATTTTTAAGGGGGTTTTAATAGGTTTCAAGGAATTTTTAATTTTTTTTAAATCATTTATCCTTATTTCATGATTTTACATGACTAATGCAACATGAAAGTCATGGTGGGGCCAAAAATAATTAAAAAATATTGTTTATAATGCCAAAAAAACACTTGTTAAAGCTCATAAAAATAAGTTTCAATGTGGGAGAAGAGATTTTTATAGATTGATCATGGTTTCATCCCTCTTAGGGGTTTTCATATGTAAAATAGTGATCTAAAAGCATTTTCAAGGTTAGATAATGTAAAAACCTACTTGTCTTCTCCATCACCCTTCTTGGCAACCCTATGAAGCACATCAATTTTCATTTAGTATACGAAGGAGAGAGTGTGTATGATCCAATGCTCTTATGGAGAAGTATTCTCTATCCACTTCCAATCCATGGTGATAGTTCATTCATTAAGGTTCTTCACTTTATTAATCATTGTTATGAATCTAGGCTTCTTTTAAATAATTCTAAAACCCTATAGGGTCAGTTTTGCTCTTAAATTTGTAGGTGTGAGATTGGTAATGATACTATTATCACCAAATCTCACACCATAGAAGAGGGTTTTAAATCATATTCTATATTTGGGAAACATGGAAACATTTCAAAGTATGTGGGTGTATATATATTGGAAATAATCCTCAAGATGTAAGAGATAGCTCTGTGAATATATCGTGTAATGCTTATCACTTAAACTACTACTTATTTATGGGAAAAAGAGTTAGAAAATACATAAATTGAACCTAATATAAAGGAGGTGATTCTCTAAAATGTATTCCACATGACCATCATATATCTACCATGATAAAATAAGGCATACAAACTAGTCTCTAAGTCTTAATGGGTTCTAACATGAGCATTTCAATATAAAGGTGAGGTGTGAGCAAAAACACAAGGCAAATGAACCAAAGGGTAGATTACACACTCTAAGGATAATTATACACTTGAAAATGATTTACACACTATAATACACTCTATATGACCTATTATACTAGGAAATATTTCTCAAACATGAAAGGATAAGGGAAATAAGGATAGAGAATTATCACTTCTCATCACCATACATCACTTACAGACTTAGACATTTTTTCAAAACTCAAAAATAGACTTAAGTTAATGTTCAAAGGCAAAATATGACATCAGTCAAGTAGGGCTTCACCATACATGTGTGTTTTTAATTTACAAAAGCCAAAATAGTATCTAATAGCATTTGAGAGAGATAAATAGGAAAAAATAAGTCCTAAGGGGAATCAAATGAGTTTAACCTCATTTAAACCATAGTTACAACTACCTCTACTATTATGATTCTTTGGAACTTCTTGATTGATCTAGGTCATTTGAAGTAGTTGTAACAGTTCATTATTCCTTCAATCATGCTCTATATAGTTGTAACAATGGGATCAAGTAGTTTCAAGCTAAGTTTTGACATTAATGAAGTTATAGAAATCATATCCATCTATTAGAAATTTTTCCTACTACTAACTATTCCTAACTAGTTTATCATGGATAGTTTATCATGGCATGTAAAAGTGGAGAGAAGGGTCCTTTGCATGTAGTTTGGTCCTAGAGATGAAACCATTGGGGTTTATGTGTATGCCTTCATGACATCCTTACAAAAGCTATCTCTTTTTCCAATTAGATCATGCTCTAACCTGTCCCCATGTTCATAGGTTCACTATAGATAGAAAACCAATCTTAGACTATTGGTTTTGCTATATTATTTATATTAATGCAGACCTATAGACTGCATAGTCCCTTTTCTAGATCCAAATAAATCCAAATAAACCCATTCTAGCTCTACAAGAGCCAAAAATTCACCATATACAAAGGTCCCTTTATGAATGGTGAACACAGTTGTATAATAAACCTTAAAAGCCACACATCTATGAAATAGAGGTCCATATTTAGCCTTAATGGCATTCTTTTATGTTATTAATTAGCTTGGTTGAATCATTGTGTTTGCTTCATGGTATTTGATCAAGATTTAATGGTGGATCGATGATCCCTAAAATATTATCATAGTTTGACTTTGGTCATGTGCTCAATCTCCATGAAGTCCCCTATCTTCTCAACTTTTAATTTCATTGGTCATCAATATCTCACTCAACCTATTAACATATTGACCCATCTCACACTATTGGTCTTTCTTAGTATGAATGATCATGAGTCATTTATCTTATCTTTGACTTGTCAACTCTATCCAAGATGGTGCAACTTGGCAACCTGTGCTTACACTTAGGATCCACCATTAGCTTGTCATCTTCATCACTTATTCTATGTGGTGGTCTCTTAAGATCCTTAACCTTTTAAACTCATCTCACACCATCAGATCAAGATGTATGATACAACACAGACTGTTAGATCTAGTGGGACCCATTATTTGAAAACTAATGGCTATTTCAAAAGCTTAAAATTGACATCTATGCTCCCATAAAATTATGTTCACATGACCATATTGATGTTCATGCAACCATCAAATTTAATCTCAAAAGGTTTTGTTTTGATTGATCTTTATTTTGACATTTACACAAACATCTTACTCTACTGGTCCAACTTTGGATCTTCATAACTTGAGCTAGAAAGGTCACATGGTCATGAAAATTTCATAGCATATTATTAGCATTAATAAACACCTAGTGGTATAATCATTTAGCTCATGGGGATTCCTAAGTGAAGATAAAAATTATAAAAATGAGCTAGTTCATTCATTCTTATGTGATGTGCATGATGTCTTGACCCCTTAGACTCAATGAGCTAACTTGGAAGGCTTAGATATTGAGATAAAAGACTCATCAAGATATGAAACTTGTATATCATGATATTGGCACTAAGGACATTAATTAAACATGGTTTGATTATCATGTAAGGATTTTTGAGCATATTTATGAAATGCACAAGTAATTTGTTCCATTCTTGTTTTCATGTGACCCTCATGATCTTGGTAGTTTTTATTCTTAGAGAGAAATGACCTCCTACTGTCCCATCATAAAAATTCTCAATAAATACTCCATACTAATCACTATTAATACATCTCAATATCAAACCATTTATTTCCCTACTAAAAAGCACACCATCCACAAGACAAAAGGGAATAAATTGAAATATAAAATATCTCCTTTGTGCTCTACTCATATTATTTGGATACTCACCATTTTGGAGAAATATGATCACATCTTATGTCTAACTTTTTGGAAGCAATGAACCAATTAATTGGGAACAATCATGATTGACTAGGGCATTTTCATTTGACTCATGAAGATCTGAAGCTAAATGTTCACAAAAGCCTTTACCCCTTACCAATTTTGTCACTTTGATATCAACATCATACTCTATTACCTTAGTGATCCACCCTGTTGTCTTTTAACTAAGATCTTTACTTAAAAAAAACACTGTGGTGATAAGATGAGAGACCATAAAATGAATATTATTATTTTAAACCATATGTTTGAACTTATTTAGTCATATTAAAATATCAAGGACATATTTCTCCACAAAGATGTACTTGACTTTATAATATTCTAAACCTTGATTAAAGAATGCAATCAATTGCTTCCCACCCTCATCATTCTCTTGCATCAACATGGTTGAGATAGTATCAAGGTTATCAAATGAATACAACATGAATTATTTAGTAAAATCAAGATTCAAAATAGTAGGATCTTCTACAATTTCTTTTTTTATGGCTTTAAAACTACTTTTACTCCTTTTGGTCCAATAAAAGACTTGGTTCTTCCTAAGCATAACTATGATATGTTGCACCAAAGATGCAAAACCAGGTATGAACCTCCTTAAAAAATTTATATTACCTAAAAAAATTCAAAGAAATTTCTTATGAAAGGGTAATTATAATCCTATAGTAACCTTTATTCTTTTAGGATCAATAGTCAAACTATCCTTGGAAACAATATGTCTTAAGAGCTTACTTTTATGAACAACAAATATGCACTTCTTTGGATTCAGAGATACTCCACACTACCTACATCTTTCAAAAACTTGTCTTAAGTGTTGCATGTGTTCATTATCATATTTATAAAATATTTTTATATAATCTAGATAAACCAATATCATCTCATTGATCAAACCTTTGAAGGCCATGTCCATTGCTCTTTTGAAATGTGGCATTGATATTAAACAAACCAAACAAAATATTTATATAAGACAAAGTAACCCATTTAGTAGTGAAGGATATCTTAAATTGATCATCCTAATTGACTAAAATCTGATTATAGCTTGAATATCCATCTAGAAGAGAAAAATATCAAAAACCTGGAACCATTTATAAAATTTACTCCATTGAGGGTAGAAGATAGTGATATTTGAGTGACACTCTATTAAGATCTCTAAAGTCTACACAAATTCTTATCTCCATATTATTATTTATAATAGGTGCTAGGTTAGATACCCATGTTTAATTCTTGATGGGAAATATTATATCAGATACAAGGAGTTTGGTAAGCTCTAACCTCATGAGTTGCTCAACCTTGGGGTTGATGGGTCTTTACTTCTATCTAACTAGTTTAACTCCAGGTTCCAAATTAATGGTATGGTGTACTAGGATAGGATCAAATCATTTTATGTCCTTATATTTCCAAGAAAATATATCATGAAACTTTCTACAAAACTCGATGAATGCTTGCTTCTCCAATGTATAACATACCTTGCCTAGTTTGAGGAGTTTGTCTTTAAAGATCAAGATTCTTTAATTATTTTCCTCTTTTGTAGACATACTCACTTTATCCTTATTATTATGATAATTATCATTAAATATAATTTATAAAGTCACAAAACCCTATTTATCTTATTGGTTCTTATTTTTATAATCTAATCACCTAGTTATTCGTGGAACTTGCTTTAGTTCCTTAAAGAAAACTCAACCTCATTTTGCAAGAAGCATGCAATGTGTTTGTCACTATAAAAAACTTGAAAAGACACTTAATTAATATATATGAAAGGTTTTATAATGATCTTAATGTGAGACTATTTTACCTCCTCTTTTATGGCACTTGGAGTATCAAATTGAGCCTATATGGTAGCTAGTTTGTCAACACGACTATTCTACTCCCTTGGGATTGATTATACATTAAATGCATTTAAGTCTTTAAGAAAATCCCATACCCTATGCATATATGAATTAATAAAAGGTTTTCTGGTAGAAACCACATTACTCACCTGATGCACAACCAATTCATTATCTCCATATACTTGTAAGTTATTGATTCCTTTCCTCCTTGCCCATTAAAGGCCATGAATTAAACCTTCATACTCAGATAAATTATAATTAAAAATAAAATTAAATCTATATGAACATAATAATGTTGTTTATATGTGGAGACAAACATAACACCATCCCCTACACCAACTTTAATTCTTGAACCATCAAAAAACATCTTCCACAGCTCATCATCTTCACCCTCTTCCTTGGCAAGTAGAGGTGTTAATACTCCATGTATACAATATACTCCTAGATCAGTTTACTCCAAAAAAACATACAAATCATACTCATAATTTTTAGTACCATATTCATCAAGAAACAAATATACATTTCTCTCAATCTTGGAGGAAGTGCCATCATCTAGAATATAATCATTTTCTTCATAAACAACATAATTCAAATTAAAACTTATCTTAATGTAAGGTTCAATATGAAACCTTTTAAGAGGTTGTGTCTTAATTGTCACCTTGGCCCTGTATCTTATTATGAAATAAAATAAAGACTATTTGACTAAGAGTTATCTTGGTTGTGAAGTCCCTTGATAGGTAGATTGCAAAGTGGGTTGGGAGATCAACCACAAATATGTCTTGAAAGATAGGAAAACTAGGACAACCATGCAAGAAAACCTTCAATAATTTTATCAATCCTAATATCCTGGAATGTGTACCATCTAATTGAATGAACCCTTTGTTATGTCACTCATATTTTAAGTCCATCTTGTCAGCTACAACTTTTGGCATGATAGAGGTAGAAGCTCCTCTATTGCCTATGAAATTATATACTAAATTGTCACCTATAATGAGGGTGAGGTAAAATTATGGAGGTTTATCATCCATATTGGATGGTTAAATAATGGTACTAGAAGTATTTTCAATAGAAACATGGACATGACTTTGATTTGAGGGTGAGACACTAGCAGGGATAGTAGATAACTACTTTTGTAGGAGTTCTTTTTGACCAGGCATTTTAAGGACATCCTAAAAAGAAATGGATGTTTAAGTGTTCTTAAAAGAATATAAAAAGTTTAAATAATCCATACCTACTTTATCTTGGAATTTTTTAGGAAAATAATTACTTAGAACTTGAGGAATAGGAGAAAACCTTACCATATTTTGGCTTGATGGAAATGTAGAAGTTTTTAAAACTGTCACACTTGTAGCTATGTTTTATTGCCTTACAGAAGGATTGGATGAGCCTATGGTCATGATAATTAAACCTCATAGATCCTTCTTCTTGGCCCTTATATTTTATATGATATAAGATCCTTGATTTAGCACAAAAGTGTCTTCAACTAGAAAATTGGTGAAGATCTCTCCTTGAGGTTGCCAATCCTCATTAACATACATCATAACCTCATCCTCATTTGATAAGAGGAGAATAAATACTCCTTTATCCACTAAATATTTATTTATATTCTCATTATCATCCCTAAATTAGTCTTTCTTCCAATATTTTCCATGTACCAAATTATTATGAATTGGTACCATCTCTCTTGTATTAGTGGTAGAGTTAGGACTGTATACATTGGTAGCCCTATTGGGATTAGGCTGCCATTAGCATATTCCTATTCCATATTGTTTATAATAGGGTTATGGATTATAATAAGAACCTTTTTTCATATTAGCTTGCCTATTTTGAGAATATGAGGCTAATAACTTTGATTTCTAATAAGCATCATCTTTTACCTGCCTGGGAGTAACCTTAGTCTTGGTATTGGCATTAGGAACTTGGGCTATATATAGGGTATTAGTAAAATTATAGGATAATAGAGACATAGACACCTTAGGAGGTAATCTTTCATTTTTGATGAAACTATTCTTAGCTTTGATATCAAGATCATATGCTTTGGGAAGAGTGGAATCTCCCATAGATTGAAGTATGATATAAATTTCTATTCTAATGGATTTCAAGTAAGTAGGGATCACAAATCTAGAAAGTGGTATCATGGGAGGAGGAAATATATGCCAAGTCTTCTAAAACCTTTCATTTAATTCATGCATTGTTTCTTTGGATCCACTTTTTATCACATTGAGCTGATGTATGAGACAGGTATGGTCACTTTTATTTCTAAATTTGGAAGTCAACAGCACTCCAAACTCATCCCATGTTATAATGCATCCACCTTCTAGAGTCATATACCAATCAAGATCCTTCCCTTTAAGGGACATGGAAAGGAGTCTAAAGGAAATGTTCTCTCAAAAAATATTGTCAAAACTACAAAAATTAGAAACATCTCTAATTTGTTCACTAGGTGTGACATGACTCTCATCATTAAATGTGGGCACACCTTTCATGGCATTAAGAGGAATGGCATCATATGTGTGAAGTTGGATTGGATTATTAGTATTGAAGGTAGGGAAAGCATGAGGTTTATCCATATCTTCTTATTTAAGATATTCAATTTATTTAGCCTCTTCAACCTCTTCCTCCCTATCAAAATCTACTCATTCTTCAAAGGGAAGATTAGGTTGTGGATACTAAATTACAAAAGGAATTTTAGGATAAATAAGTGGGTTAATAAGATTAGATGTTTTAGTAGAGAATGAACTAGTGATAACCATGAATTTTAAGGCTCTGTTTATAACAAAAAAATGGATTTAAACAAGATTTACCATGAAGGAGTCACTAAATGATGAGTAGCACACCAATTTGTAGTTGATGTTGTCAAGACTAACATTCACCTTGACAAGTTGTCTTGAAGAGAATGGGTTCCAATAGGCATGTTATAACTATTATCACCAAATATCATACACTAGAAGAGGGTTTTTAAGCCTCTTATAGATTTTGGAAACATGGGAACATTTCTAAGTATGTGGGTGTACCTATATTGGAAATGAGGCTCTATATGTAAGGGCTATCTCATTGAATATATCACGAAATGATTATCACTTAAACTAATGATTATTTATGGGGAAAATAGTTAGAGAATGCATATATTTAACCTAATCTAAAGGAGGTGATGCACCAAAATGTCTTCCATGTGACCATCATATTTCTACTATGATGAAACTAGTATCTAAGTCTTAATGGGTTCTAACATGAGCATTTTAAAATAAAGGTGAGATGTGAGTAACAACACAAGGCAAATGAACTATAGGGTAGACTACACACTCAAAGGATAATTGTACACTTAAAAAATATTTACACACTATAATACACTCTATATGACCTGTTAGACTAGGAACTCTTACTCAAACATGAAAGGATAAGGGAAGGAAAGATAGAGACTTATCATTTCTCATCACCATACATCACTTGAAGACTTAGACAATTGTTCAAAACTCAGAAACAAATTTGAATTAATATTTAAAGGCAAAATATGACATCAGTCCAATAGGACTTTATCATATATGGTGTGTGTTTTTTTACAAAGGCCAAAATAGGAGATACTTATAGCATTTGAGAGAGAAGAAGGAAAAGATAAGTCCCAAAGGGAATAAAATGAGTTCAACCTCATTTGAACCGTAGTTACAACTACCTCTACTAGTATACTTCTTTGGAACTTCTTGATTGATCTAAGTCATCTCAATCAGCTGAAATAGTTCATTATTCCTTAATTCATGATCTATATGATTTTAAAGACAAAATAAATTGGTTTTGAGCTAATTTTTGGCATCAATGTAGTTATATCAATCAAATCCATTTATTATAAATTTGTTTTGGTGATAACTGCTCCTAGTTGGTTTGTTGTGGTGTGAAAAAGTGGAGAGAAGGGTCCATTTCATGTAGTTTGGTCCTAAAAATTAAACCATTGTGTTATATGTGTATGCCTTCATGACATCCTTACAAAATTTATCTCTTGTTCCAATTGGATCATGCTCGAATATGTCCCCATGTTCATAGGTTCACTATAGATGAAAAAACTAATCTTAGAATATTGGTTTTGCTATAGTAATTATATTGATGCAAACATATAGACTACATAGTCCCCTTTCTAGATCTAAATATGTCCAGATAGACCCATTCTATCTCTATAAGAGCCAATAATTCACCATATATAAAGGTACTTTTATGAATGGCTAACATAATCATAGAATGAACCTTGCATGCCACACATCTATAAACTAGAGGTCTATATTTAGCCTTAATGTCACCCCTTTATGTTCTTGATCACATTGGATACATCATTGTGTCCACTTCATGGCATTTTATCTATCTATAATGGTGGATTGATGATCCTTGAAAGCTTGCCCTGGTTTGACTTTGGTCATGTGATCGATCTCCATGAAGTCCCCTATCTTCTCAACCTTTAATTTCATTTCTCATCATTATTTGAATCAAAATGTTGACATATTGACCCATCTCTCACCATTGATCCTACTCAGTATGAATTATAATGAGTCATTGATCTTGTCCTTGACGTGTCAACTCTATCCAAGTTGGTACCACTTGTCAAGAAGGAGCAAGAAGATGCCAAGTGTTTGATGTTTAACATTTGGATAGTGGTGCACTATGAGTTAAAGTTTTAATAAGATAAATGGTATGTGATTAATATAATATTAAAGTTCACAAGATTCATTTTAAGTGACTAAAGTTTAACCATGATCATTTGAATTCAAATATTTGAATTTAATAAAAGAAAGACTAGTGTCTAGTTTTTTGGCCATATCTTCTGTTACAAAAAAAATTTGATCATGGTGTAAAAATAAAATTTATAGAGGACTCCAAGGCACATCTATAAATATCTATTTCAAGATTTTAAAGTGTACAAAATCAAAGACATTAAGGTTCAAATTTGACTATGTTTGCATTTTTTATCTGTAAGTGACCTAAGAAGGATGATTTAGCTTGTTTTGATATTATTTCAATGTTTCATGATAAATTAGATATTGGAGAGTGTTTTAGAATCCATGAGGCTCATTTTTATGGCTTTTATATGTGTTTTAAATATTTATTTAGTATGAAAAATGATTAAGAAGTTGACTATGTTTTCATTCATGGTGTCCTTATGAACAAGGCTAATGTTTGAGTTGATTGAGCTTAAACAAAAGAGTGGAATGGTGATTGTAAACATTTGATAATGTTGAAGGGGTCATGTGGAGTAGACCTATGCTTTTTAAAGTGGTCTTATGTTCTTTTTTTCTCTCGATGGAGTGCTAAATGGGTAAATAGGTCTCTATAAGACCTATAAGGGCTACAAGGACCTAATTGAAAGGTGTAGCTATTTAAGGGTGACCTATAGATGCTATGGCCAGCTTATGTGTATGGTATTGAGCTATACCTTGGTGTGATAGATGCCTTAAGGGTTAAAACATATCTATTGGCTAACCAAGATGGTGATGATCATGAACATTCTATAAATAGTGAAACCAAATGTGATGGTTTATAGACTTTGAAGAGGTGTGTGTATGTGAGAGTCATGGAGTGAAGGAGAGGTAAAGTGCCTAGTAGATGAGTAGATAAGAAAAAAAGATTTAGGACTGAGTGTATGACATTTGTGTCATGTTTTTGATGTCAGAATAGTGCTCTTATAGGTTGAGTATGAGTGAAGAGGTCTAGGGTGATCCAAAAGGATGTTTTAGATGTTTTGAGTGTGTAGAGTTAAAGAAATATGATATACTTTATATCTCCATCAGATTGGTAGGAAATCAATATAAAAGATATGTTGTGATCATAGGTGCTATTATGGTTTCTCAACATATAGGGGGTTGTAGCCTCCTTGCAAGGTGAAGCTTGCTAAAAGTCTAGTTATTGTGGTTGCTCAGCTAGACAAGTGTTGTAGCACCTTATGAGATTATAGATTCACTAAATAAGGGATGGTAGTTCCTTGATTAGTTGTTGATTTTATAAATTGGTTCTTTTTATTATAAGATATTAGTCTAATTGTAGGTTTTAGTGGGTTTTCTCCCCCAAGAGGGTTTCCCACATATGTCATGTGTTATGTGCTTGATCTTGCATTGTCTCTCTTCATTTCTATGAATAATGTGTATGCTTCATGAATTATTATGGTAGCTAATTAAGAGTTTTGAAAGGTTTGAAATTAAATATGGTTTATTTAGGCTCATTGATTCATCCCCCACCCTTAGTGATTATACCTCTAACAAAATTATAGTCCAATGGTATGATATCAAGTAGGAATTTTTAAAAGATAATAGTCACTTTTTAAGTATTAATGAATAGGATGCCATGGTGATGCCACATCAGATCCACATAATCTCCATGTGCCAAGTTAGATATTTTATATACCTAGGAAATGAAAATGTATAAATGTAAATATCTAAGCACAATATAAGTCACAAATCTTACATAAGTTCAAATAGCTACTACTATTAAAGTAATATAAGGAACCTTAAAAAAAACCCTAGCACTTCCAAAATCCCTAGTTTGACCCTGTGATCATCATAATCAAGCTAATAAATATTGGATTATCATTTGAGTAAGGATAATTTGATCCATAATTGAATTAAAAACCATTGGTAAGTAATTTAGAGAAACTTATAACCATGGCGGCCTATAAAAGTTTTTTCTAGAGAGGATGTAGATTTCTTATTGGCCTCAGATGTGAAAAGAAGAGTTTTCAAGGACACATAATTTGATGCCACAACTTTAAATACTAGGGATAATAATTGGTTGAGCTTGTCTTGGACCATTGAGAATCAACAACCCATCATGAGAGAAGGGGATAAGAATGTGTCAGGTAAAAGGCTCTACTATGACATAGTTTCCATTCAAATGATGTGTCTTTATTTCAGCATATAAAAACTTGAGGTATTACATTATATATACATTCTCTCTCACATTTTTAGAGAAGGTAAAATTAATAAGGGCATGCTAGTAAATAAGAATACTTATATAAATATAGATTATATCTGTGCCATGGCATTTAAAAACTATTACAAACTACCTAAGCCCCAAGAAGACTAAACCATAATCAACAATTGGGCTAAGGAAAATGACTTGAAGACCATCCTAGTCCTATGGTTATATTCTAAAAATTAGTTTTTTTTAGATTTCAATGGCAACATTCCCATTGGTCAATTTAGACCTAGGATAAGAATGATCATGACTTTGATGAATAGGTTATGTGTAAATTCAACCACCACATATGTAGAAAATGTTTGGGTTCCCTTAGTCTATTTTAGGGTTGAGAAACATCTCACCCCTCCCCTTGGTGAAGTGGTCAACACTTGTTTAAGTAGGTAAATCTTAGAATTTAGAAAGAAAATTAGGAACCAATTATACATGATGTCATACCTCATAGATGCCTTACTACCATAAATGTCCCCAACCTAAGGGAATGGTCACCTAATTAAACATAGACAGTCTCCCACTACTATTTAAAGTTACATATATTTAAATATAGGGACCACATCCACTTCATTTATGACTATGCTTATCCAACCCTAATTGAGGCCATAAATAAGAACCCAATGCCAAGATTCAGCCCCTTAACTAAGAAGTCAATTAAGGCCATGGGAGACATCTAGTTATATCCAGATTGCATAATCATCAGGGTTGAAGGAACATAATACACCCCTCTTATATTACCATTCCATGTGCCAATCAAGTTAGCTAAGTAAGCAATGGCTTACCAAATGTGCAATGGGATAGATGGTTTGTGTAAAACCAAGAGGAAGGGACTTATTCATAGCCTCCCCTTAACCATTAGAAGGACTATTTTTGCACAATGGGATAACATTGAGGATTTTTCTAAACACATAACCTCCTTTAATCTCTAAATGGATGATATAAGATGGTGGGATCCATAGGGAAGGGTTAAAAACCACTTGAAGTCCAAGGGAATAAATTTACCCAATGATAATCAACATGTATGCTTTTGACCCCATATATACAAAGGCCTCTTCATTATCTAAGGTAACCTTTATGTTGTAAAAACACAACATCAAACTTGAAGTTATAATGTAGATGGAGAAAAAGGGTGATGATGACAAATGGCAATTGGGACCAAGGTAGTACCATTTGCTGAGTGGTGCACCTTATAGACCTCTAACATCATATTTATAGATAGAGTCTAGACTTGTGATAAAACTTGAGATAAGGCTATAGGAGAGAAATCTTGATGAAATTGCATCTCCTTTAACTCAAGAAGAGGAACAAGGATCACAAGTGGAATAGGTTTATATGATAACACTAGACCTTAGTGAATTAGTTGAAGATGTTCTAAATTTATATCATTAGTTTATGAGTTTGAGGATGAAGAAATGGAGGTAACCAAAGAATAAAAGGGGATGTGTTAGACCTAGTTCCTATAGACATCCCCAAAATAAAATCTAAATTAACCATTCTTCTAGTGAAGGCTAAGAAGCCCGAGGTGACCTTCACTCATCCTTTGAGGAAGTTAATCTATTCAGTGAGGAAAACTTGATTTAGGGTCCAACCATTCTTGAATGGTTTATCTTTGTCAAATTATAAAAGGTACCTACCATGAACCATCCTTGGGTATTGATGCAAGTAATTAATATTTCAGTGCATGAGGAAGTCAAGACATGGATAGTTACATTGTATAAGGAGGAAGAGAAAAGAATAAGTACTTTAGGAGAATCAAGTGGAATGCAGATGGAGACCCTAGTTCCCAAAGTGATAAAATCTTTAGTCGCTATCAAATTTGACCCAACCATTACTAGTTTGTAGAGGGTAACTAAGAAGAAATCCATGGTTGGTGGAGATGAATTTAATTTCTAGTGAAACCTTTTTTTGGATTGACTCTAGTTAGGAGACAAAATCTTGGTGAAGACCCAATATTTGAGGAAAATGTTCTTCAAATGTCTCATGCTCGAATAGATCAATTGTAGATAATGATATAGGGCATCTTATAGCAGAACAATAATTTGAAGGAAAAATCCATCTTGTCAATCCAAGAGGATAGCTTCAAAAAATTTAAGGACACCATGACTTATTTATTCAAATATTTAAAATTAGTCAAGACCAAGTAAGATGCAATAAATAAACAAAGTACTAAATCTACAAACCAAGTTGGCTAATGGTAGGCTTCAAGCTACCAAGTAAATAAATTGATCAAAGTCTTGACTATAAATTAAATCCCTAAATTCAAGACAATCAGCCTAGCCCACCTTATTATGGTTATAGCTATAGTAATTGATAAGATCAAGGCCTTGACCAGATGGTCTAAGAAGATGAAGGACCTCAAGTAGAAAGAATATAAAATGTTTCACATATTGGATAGCTTGATAAAACATCCTACCACACTTAGTCCATTGGGTATAATATTTGATGAGGAGTTCAAATATAGAACTAATTAACTCATGTAAGAAGTAAAGAATCAAGGGCAAGGAAAATATAGGCTGATAATAAAAAGGTCATGTGCCTACTTCTATCATCAGAGGAGAAGATATTAAATTATAAGATCATCAAACAAGATTTGAAAAGAGTTGAGAGGGATCTCAAGGGCCTAAAATATAAAAGAAAATAATTATTCATGGGACCTATCATTGATATCCAGCTTATCAATGAACAACATTATAGAATGGAGATCTTATAGGGGAAGCAAAAGACTGTGACAACACAAGGGTCTTCAGGTTAGTTAAGATAGGAATATTATTTTTTAATTGAGCTTGTATAATTATGAAAAGATAATATTCTTTTGTAAAGGCATGTGTAACTTGTAAAGCACATTGCCTATAGATTAGTCATTTAGAATGTCTAGAAGTTTCTCAAAAGATTGTAAAAGGATAGTTGTCCTTAAATTTTGACATGATTAAATATCTTACCTCATGAAAGGTCTATATAAAGTGGTATTTACCATTGTAAAAAAGGGAGGGAGTTCTTAGAGCCAAAAATCTAATTGTAACTTTTGAGCAATTAATATAAGTAAGGAATTTTGCAAAGATTGTCCAAATTTGCTTGTGTCTTTTATTATCATGGCTTATCTCTTACTTGTTTATTCTAATTTCTAGATTTGATTGGTTCTTATGAATTCCTATTATATATGTTTGAATACAGAGATATTAACTTGTGCCAATGCTAGGTTAATTAAAAGTTCTTAGGTTCATTTTTTTGCTTACTCTTCTTACATTTGGGCTAATGTTGTTTGCTTGCAGGGGTAAATATTTAAAGTGAACTTCATTCTTATTTGAATTATTTCACACATTACCTAGATGTTTGCCTAATGTGTGATAGGCTTTAATCTTGTGTTACTTCTTGTCATACATTGGTTAAGTGCATGCTTAAATTATATTTGAACTTTGTCATGATATTTAGAATGAAGATCGATAACATCTCTTCTCTACCTTACCTTTAATTTTGATCCTTTTTTTAACTCAATCACTCTAGCTTAACTTTCATTATAAATATCCATATTAGATTAATTATTAATCATAATTCATAGATCTTATCATAGAATACTTCATATTTTGCATAGATTAGATATTTGGCCATGGTGGCTCCCAACCCCCAATTAATATAAATTTGTGAAATAGATCACTTTTTCTACCTCTATTCCATCAATAGACAACAAGAATATCACAACCTACAACTCATATGGTGAATTCCTAAAATTCTAAAATGAGAAGTGTTCTTAAACACTCTAAGAACTGGTGATACATATTCAGACATCAACAAGAGGGGATTCATTGGTTTTAGAAGGAGGGAAGTTAGATATCTATAAATTTGAAGTATCTTTGATCATTCTTATGAATTGTGTTCAAATATTGGTGTAATATTTACACAATTGTGTCATTCTATTCTCAATTATGTAAATATAATTGATATTTATGGTCTAAGATCAATCTTTATGCTTCCTTTAGACAAAGATCGATGTTCTTTGGAGATCCATGTGTAATGGTGGTAAAGATAGTTTAAGATATATGAATCCAAGACATATGAGGTTAGTAATAGTGCTTTTATTCAAATATTGATAGATCCTTTACAAATTTGAGTTTATTTAAACTTAGATATGCAAAGATTATTCATATTCACATATTTGGACATATTTTTGAGATAATTTAGTTAAAGATTGATGTATTTTTCTGATCTTTATACATATTTGTGAAAAATTTACTTAATGTGCATGTTTAATCACTGTTCTTTGTAAAGATAAGATATACGCATTGCATTTCAAATAGGGTTCAAAGATTTTTCAAGCTAGAACTACCATAAGTAAGATCCTCATCTAGGTATGACATGGTTAGGTGGATATTCTATCAATGTGCTTGACCAATTACATGACTTACCAATAAATAATGAAAGGTATTTGCCTTCATTTAGTCCCAATAATGTTGTCACAATTGAAGTAAATGTTAAATCTTTCAAAGTTGCTTTGAGATTGCTATATGTAGTACACGAAGATGTAACATGTAGAATATTTCCATTTAATTTCAAAGATGATGCATATAAATGGTTCCTCAATCTCCTAAAAAATTATATCACTAGTTGGAATAATTTTAATAGGATCTTTGTTGATCAATTTGGTAAAATCATCAGTCTTTGCATCTTATATCAATAGTTTACCACAACTAAAAGGGAGCACAATGAGCCCATAAGAGCCTTTAATGCCAAATTCTAGAAGATGATTAGTAACAACATAGCTCCTTATAGACCTGATGAGGCTTTAGCCTTAGAAATTTATAAGGATGCCTTGGATCCCATGACTTATATGTTTATAAAGAGAATTTTTGGGCCCGTGAATGCATTAGCTTTAGCTTATGTCAAGGTTGTGATCATTAGTGACCAGATGCAACCCCAAGGAAAATTGGCATACTCCATTGATAATGTTAATTCAAAATTTCCTATGTTAAATTCCATTCCCAATGCTAATATGCATTCCTTAAATTAAATTCCTATCCTGAATCAATTGCATTTGAGTCATGCACATCCTAGTCAAAACCTAGGATTCTCGAACAATTCTACCAAGGGATCCCATCCCTAAGACCAGAGAACTTTGATGCCTAATTCTAGGAGCAATACTCACATTCATAATTTTGAGGCACATAATATTGATAATGATCCTATCTTAAAGATAGTTTAAAAGCTGAGCATTGATTTCCTTTAGTTACAAAATCAAGTGGGAAATACTAGGGAAAAATCTAATAGAAACTATGCTTCTCAAAGGTTAAATAGGCCTACAAATAGGTTTCATGATAACAGTAATAATAGGTAATCTAAGAGCATACATGAAATGAATATTTGTGATATAGGTCTAGTTGATCATTGTAATGTATTTGAAGCATATCAAAATGAAAAAAAATGCATCTAAATCTATGTTTAATCAAGACAATGTTGCAGGGACATCTAGCTTTGAGAGGACATCTAAATCCTTCATGGTTCAAGATTTTGATTTTCCATCCAAATCATAAAATTAACTTGTAGATACTCTAGAGTAGGGAATAGGCTTTTAATATGATCAACCCCTTGAACAATATTAGATACAAGTGGACCTCTCTTTAGAAGATAGTTATGAGGACAATTCATATGAGGTCATCACTAAAATTGAGGATATCCCTAAAGAATATAATCACTAGAAATATTTATACCATGATGTTTTGAAAGAAATTGAGGTATTATAAGACAACAATGTCATTTTGTAGATCCTAAAGAAAGATGAGTTGGGACTCATTTGGATAGAAGAGATGCCAATCTTCATAAAGGATGAGGGTGAAACAAGTGTAATAGATTAGGAATTTGTGAAGAACCTCCTGTAGCAGATTACCTCCTACAACAAATTTAATCAAAATATGTGAAAATAAAATAACTCTTACGAATAACAGAAACACAAAAAGCTTATATTGATCATAGGCCACTTCGAGGGGGCAACCTCCTTTGAGCAAGCTCAATACAATAAATTAGTGGATGCCTTCATTAGGCCTCAACACTTACTTATATACTAACTCTATTCAAATAACTACTACTTCCCTTATATGTGGGATAATTAAAATATGCTCTAAGGGATGAATTACAAAGCATATGCATCCATAGCAATTATTACACTAATACTGCAAAGAGAAGGGTAAGGCATGGGTTCCTAACATCCCCTCCCCCTTAGAAAAAGCTTTGCCCTCAAAGATTTAGATGTGGGAATTGTTGTTGAAGCTAGAAGAGGGGTTCCCATGTTGCATCTTTTGGTTACATGCCATGCCATTGAATTAAGACCTCTGTGATGGAGTGGGATTGAATTTGGTGGGTGTGTCTATCCAAGATTGCTTCTAGCTTGAGAAGGACAGAGCCTTCATTATCAAGTGCATGTATAACTGTCTACACTCAGATGTTGGATCTAAGAACTTGCTTCAAATAGGAGACATGAAAGATGGGATGAACTTGGGAGGAAGGTGGAAGATCTAACTTGTAAGCAACTAACCCAATCTTCTAGAGAACCTTATATGGCCCATAAAACTTTAGAGCAAGTTTTTGACACCCTTTTAGTTTTAGTGATGATTGCTTGTATGGCTACAAATGAAGAAAGACCATATCACTAGGTTGAAAGGTACACTCAGAGTGGTGTTGGTCAACCTACTACGTCATTCAGTTATGTGCCATGTGGAGATTGTCTCATAAGGTTCAAAGAATTTGATCTCATTTTTGGAGAGTAGTGTCAACTACCTAAACTAGTGAGCTGCTAGGATTATATGGAAGAAGTGGTAGTGGTGCTTAAACATAAACTGCTTCATAGGGAGTCATTTTGATGAAAGTGTGGTATGAGGTATTTTACCACCATTCAGCTAGGGGAAGCCACTTGGCCCATTGATGTTGTTGTTCTAAAGCAAAGCAATGAAGGAAGGTTTCCAAGCATTTGTTGACTATTTTTGTCTGGCCATCTATCTATGGGTGGTACCTAGAGCTCATTCTCAACTATGTGCTTGTGCAATGCAATAGTTCCATCCAAAAATGGTTGGTGAAAGTGGCATCATGATCTGAGACAATTGAAGAATGAATGCCATGAAGATGGAAAATCTAATCCAAGAAAACCTGTGTGACTATGGAGGCTGTGTATGGGTGGCTGAGTGCACAAAAATGACTATATTTGGAGAGGCGGTCGACTACGAATAGGATCATTGTCTTTTCCATAGATTTAGGGAGGACCTCAATGAAATCCATAGAAATATCTATCTAGATCCTAGTAGGAATGGGCAAAGGCTTGAGCAAATTGGGAGTCAATGTGGTTTCACCTTTGTTTCATTAGTAGGTATCACATTCAGCCACCATCTATTTAATTTTGGCTTTCATGCCTTTCCAAAAAAAGTGTCATCATGTCTGCTCATAGGTTTTGAGAAATTCTAAGTGCCCTACTAAGGGGGAAGCATGGATTTCATAGAAGATGGCTTGATGCAGGTCTATACTTTGGGAAAGCACTAGATGACCCTTGTATCGTAGAGAAGCACTGCCCCATGAATAATGTGATACTATAGAGGGGTTAGTGGCCAATTGATGAATGAGGTGGCATAAGGAGGGATCATTTGCATACCCTTGTTGGATAGATTCCAACCATTTAGGAATGGGCATGGAGATGGTAGAGATGGAAGGTTGGTCCTCAAAGGTTCTTGAGGGAGCATCAACCACAACATTATCTTTTCCCTTCTTATAGGTGATCTCATAATCATAACCCATGAGTTTGTTGACCCACTTCTGTTGAGCTAGGGATGAGACCCGCTATTCCAAGAAATATTTCAAATTTTGATTATCAATTTTGATACAAAAATGATTTCCTAGTAAGTAGGGTCTTCATTTTTGTACTGCATGTAAAATTGCCATCATTTCCTTTTCATATGTAGACATAGCTAAATTGTGGCTAGAAAGGAATTTGTTAGTGAAGGTAATTAGTCAGCCCTCTTGGAGATGAAAAACACCCAAGCTAATTCCACTAGCATCACTTTTGATGGTGAAAGTTTTGGTGAAGTCTGGTAGTGCCAAAACTGGTGTGCTACACATAGCCTATTTGAGTTTGAAGAATGTTTGATCAGCTGTTACACCCTAGGTGAAAGTATCCTTCTTTAATAAGGAAGTCAAAGGAGCTGTGATCTTTCCATAATCTTTGACAAACTTGTGATAGTATCTTGTCAGGCCTAAGAAACCATGAAGGCTCTTGAGGGTGGTTGGTCAAGGCCAATTCTGCATAGCACTAATTTTTTTTGGGTCCATGTGAACCCCATTGGTTAAAATAATGTGCCCCTGATAGTCAATTTCCTCTTGACCAAATGAACACTTAGATTGCTTGGCACATAATTGATTGTCTGCTAATAGTTGTAATGCCTTGTCAATATGTTGTAGATGCTCAACCCATGTGCGGCTATAGATCAAAATGTCATCAAAGAAACTAAAATAAATTGATGAAGAAAAGGCTGAAAGATTTTATTCATGAGTGCTTGAAAAGTGGAAGGGGCATTTGTAAGGCCAAATGGCATGACAAGGAACTCTTAGTGACCTTCATGCATATGAAAGGCTTCTTTAGGAATGTCATTAGGATGCACTCATATTTGATGATAGCCAAAATGTAGATCCAACTTGGAGAAGAATTTGGCCCCATGGAGCTCATTAAGAAGCTCATCGATGACAGGAATTGGGAATTTATCCTTGATAGTGAGGTGGTTAAGGGCTCAAAAGTCAATGCAAAGATGCCACAACCCATCTTTTTTATGGACAAGAAGCACTGGGGAGGAATATGGGTTAGTGTTGGGGTGAATAACTCTAGACTTGAGGAGTTCCTAGACTAAGTTATCAATTTTAGTCTTTTGTAGATGGGGGTAATGGTATGGTCAGATGTTGGGTGGGATGCTTCCTAGAAGGATAGGAATGCAGTGATCTTTAGGGCATGAAGGGGCCAAACCTACTAGTTCTAAAAAAATGGTTGCATGCTTGTCAAGTATGGCTTGTAAATTTGTAGGGTGGTTAGTAGCAGTGGGGGGCTAGAGTTGAATGGAATGCAATTGTGCAATGACCCCATGTGAGCCTTTCTTCAAAAAAATTTCCATGTGATGAGAACTAATGATGCTAGTAGATCTTGGTAATAACCCTTTTAATGTGTGCTTCTAACCATTATCTATGAATTACATCTAAAGCATAGAGAAGTCCCATAGATAGCTCTTAATGTGCGAAGCCACTGTGCCGCTAAAACCACATCACACCCTCCTAAAGGTAGGGCAAACATATCAGAGTGAAAATTATAATCACCCATTATAATACACACATTTTGACACTTCCCTTTACATGGCAATGTGTCCCCATTAGCAATCATGACTTTAAAGCTAGAACAAGGGTATATAAAGTAGTCTACTACCTTAACAATGCGAGGATAAATGAAATTGTGAGTACTGCCCGAGTCAATGAGGATTGTGAGAGGGATATTTTTGAATCACCCTTTGACCTTCATGGTTTGGGGAGTGGTGATACCTACTAGTGCATGAACTAAGATCTTAGGTTGAGTCTTTTAAACCACTGGGTCCTCTTTAGTGCTGATTTCTTCTTGAACATCTTCAAATTTTGGAATATCGGGCTCACTGTCCTGCTCTGGTGGTGACTCCACATCTAGCAAGTAAAGTTTTTGTTAGATGCACCTGTGACCCTTAACCCATTTGTCATCACAATTGTAACATAATCCTTTCTCTTTGTGAGCCCACATCTCTACCTCAATCAGGTGCTTGATTAGTGTGGTTATGGTTGTCTGTTGATTCACTATGTTCTTTACTGGTGAAAAGGTGGGAGCTCGATGCTGTGTGGAGAGTTTATCTTCTGCTAACTTAGCCAAACCCAAAGTGTCCATCATATTTTTAGGTCAAAACATTTTTACCTCTAAGAAAATTAGCTCTCTAAGGCCAATAACAAAGCATCTTTTGAAGAAGTCATCTGACAATCCTTCAGTGTGATTAGCAAGTTTTTCAAATTCAATCTGATATTCATGAATAGTACCTATTTGATAGAGTTTGGTGAGAGCTCCTATGAAATCCTCAAATGTTGAGGGACTAAACCTACCTAGAATTAAGTATGCAAAATTTGACCAATTGGGTTCATCATTTGTCTTGAGATACCAATGGTACCACTGAAGTACTTCTTGTTCCAGATGAAAGGAAGAAATTGGGACTTTGTTTATAGAATAAGTATTGTGGAGGTTGAAGAATTGTTTAGCTCGATATATCCATCCTATAGGATATGTACCATTGAACAATGGAAAGTCTAGCTTAGGTCCACATGAGAAGTTAGAAGTAAAGGAGTGATGCTCTGAAGAAGACTCCTCCTTCTGCACTCTATTGAGTAAGATGATATTCTATTGATTCAAACCATGCATCATATCGGTTAACTCTATAACCTAAGATTTCAATGTGGTGATTTCTTCCTCCATGATTTTTGTGCTTGTATTAGTGGTGACCATAACCAGTTGTTGATTTTTTGGAGGATCTATTTTTTTTTGTTGTTATTTATTTTTATTTTTATGATTTTTGCTATTTTAGAAATAAATTGTCTACAACTATGTATTTGGAAATATCCTCAACTGTGGATACGTTGTTGTTTGCTCTCTAAAACTGATAAGTTGGATATGGACCCCAAGTTTGTTTGACTACCTAAAGGATTTTTAAAAATTCTCTTCAACCACCAAAGGTGTCTGATCAAGTACCACTCTCTAGAAATTTTTGGCCATAGGTTTACCCCTTAATGATAGCTTTTGGTTTACCTCACCGGTGGGAACTAGTCAATCGGTATGGGGCCATTGCCCTTTTCACTGGCAGATCCTCTCAATGGGCTAGCTACTTTGGGGTTCTTGTGGTACTCCACATAATGAGTTTTATGGCTTATGCCCAAGCACTTCCCATAGTTAAGTGGATGGGTATTTACCCAATCTAAAATGATAGAACCTATAATGAAAAAAAACTCTTGCCATAACTAGCACAGCTCCTAGAAGCCCTGCTTTGAAAAAGATTGCTCCAAATCTACCCACAAAGCCAAGAAAGAACTCTGATACTAGATGTGAAGAACCTCCTACAACAGATTACCTCCTATAATATATTTAATTGAAATATGTGAAAATAAAATAACTCTTATGAATAACAAAAACACAGAAATCGTAGGCCACTTCGAGGGGGCAACCTCCTTTGAGCAAGCTCAATACAATAAATTTTTGGATGCCTTCATTAGGCCTCAACACTTATATACTAACTCTATTCTAACAACTAATACTTCCATTGTATGTGGGATAACTCAAATATGCTCTAAGGGATGACTTACAAAGCATATGCATCCATAGTAATTATTACACTAATATTGCAAAGAGAAGGGTAAGGCATGGGTTCCTAATAGAATTTTTGTATAAACCCATGAAAAGGTTAAAAGTATGTGATTAACCTAATTCAAATGGTAATGTTGAAAATGAATTTTATTCCCTTTCAGTTGATCATGATGAATTAGCCTTTTGGGATGATTTAAAAAGTTTTTGTGTAAAGATTGGTAGTCCATCTCCACCTCAAGCTAAACTTAATGAAGACATCAATCTCAGAATGCTAGTTGAACTACCATTATTGAATGAGGATTATATAAGTCACTATAATTTAATGAATAAAGGAGACTTAGCACTCTTGATGTAAGATAAAAGGATTTGGGAAGAATATGATTGGGTTTTAGATCCATATCTTCAATCTAGGTACTAGAGAATGGAAATGAGGGATCAAGATACATCATACAAAATACATGAACATACAAGTGCTCCTATCCATGAGAAGAGGACACTGAATGGAATTAATCATGCTGCAAGGTTATATGGTAGGATAAATAACTTTTAATTTTATCCTATAAGTAAATTCTTTATGAAGTTAGTGTAGGGCTTAGTTTGGTTTCTTTCCTATTTTTTCCTTCTCATACCTTGTTTGTATATATTTGTTTGCTTTTTTCTTTGCTTTCTTCTTGTTTGCTTTATGTTTCATGTGTTTGCTTTCTATGATTTGTTCCTTGCTTCTAATAAGTCCTCTTGGACAACTCTCAGCTCAAAATGCATTTATATAGTCAAAAAGAATTCCATAGTTCAAAAATGCAGGTATGTTTTCTCAGCACTAGTTGATCATGGATTGTTGAAATATGAGCTTAATGCTATAGTTTGGAGAAACTAATAAAGACTAATAGTTAAGATAATTGTTCCTTGAGATTTCAAGAATTGTTCTAATCTAATCTTGGTTTTAATAAGGATTGCACATGTAGGGTGAAATCTTAAACTATTAGGACATAATCATGATTGAACTTAAAAAAACATTATCATTTGGGACAAAGTTTGAAACCAAAGATGATTATTTGAAGATCAAACACTTGAAAATTTCCTAGGAAACCTGGCTAACCTAGTTCCCAGCCTTTTTTATAAAATCAAAATATATAAAGAATAAATAAATTAGAGCTGAATGCAAAATTCAAAAGCTTTCTAAGCAAAGGTGATTTTGATAATCTCCACCTAGGTTATGAACACCTAGCTGGTAGTGGAAAAAGACCTTGAACAAAGCTAAAGGCATCTCTATTGAGGCTATGGACTCTTAGATGGTAGTATTGAAATTCCTAAGCCTTCCTTGAGATAAATCATGGTTCTTAATGAATATTCAAACATCCTAAAAGTCAATGTTAATGATCAAAGCCATGAAATTTGGAAGTTGTTTCCCCAAATCCCATGATAAATAGTAAGTGAAATCAAAGCACACACATAGCATGACTAGGTCTTGATGTTTAATCCCAAATATAAATGTATAAGGCTTGTTTCAACCTTGATTTGATCTAAATAATGGTGACTAATTAAGTTAAATAACTAACTTAATTATTATTCTAAACTAGAGTCTCTAAATTCTAACATATTGATATGTTTCCCCTAGAAATCAACATTTGTTGAGGTTAACATGCCTCCATTTCTAAAAAATGGGTACCCTTGTGTCAAATTGTACAAATTTGTACCCTAAAATTGAAAATTCACTTGTTCAAAATATATTTATCATGTTTGCACATTGTTCATAACTCTCATTTGGAGTAATGGACATGTTATCAGATGATCATAGTTTCATCCCTTTTAATGTTGCTAAAAATTTGCTTCTTGTGTTTCTATATTTTAGGTTTAATGGAATCTCATTTGGGTATAAACATGCTTAAGTTTTTATGCTCTAATGTTAAATTGATCTTTGTTTAGCCTTTGATCTATCAAACATTAATTGGATCTATTTTTAGTCATATTAAAACTCTAGTCTAATATTTTAAACCTAGGTCCCTTTTGAATTAAATTAAAAATTGTGTAGGAAAAAATTACATGGGAACACTTCAATTATGCCATGGACTTAGTTTAATTTTTATCCTAAGGATTATTCACATTTTTTAACATGACCAAACCTTAGTCTAAAAATATTATGCTTGGTCCCTCTATATCCCATGACCCCTTGGTCTATTTTATTATTGGCATGGTCTAACTAATGCATGGTCCCTTTGTTATAAATCTTAGCCTAAAGCCTTACCCCAAGGTTTATTATATTTATTAATGCATGGTCCCCTTTAATATATTTTAAACTTAGCTTAAGACTTTAGCCTAAAGCTTTATTCACATTTATTAATACAAATGAAATCCTTGGTCCAAGACTTTAGCTTAAGTTTTATATTATTTATGAGCTCTAAATTTAATATTTCCTATTATCTATAGGAATCAATCACATTTGACTACCTAGATCTCAATCCATGGCATGCATTTGATCAGATGGGGAAGATCTAATGACATGAGATCGACGGTGAAAAGTCAATCTCACAGTTCATAATTTAAAACTTGAGGATCTTATGAGGGTCAATGACATACTTTTACTCAAATAGGATTCATCCAATGACATGTATCAATTCAAGACTCCAACATAGCCCCAAGACAATTAAGAAAGTGACATGTTTCACACTCATATCTAAATAATATTGAGCATCTAATGGTGTTTAACCCTATGGATCAAGATCGAATGGTTCACATTTACTCAAATGAAGATGAATAGATTGTGCATAGAAAATATTAAAAATTCAAGGATGAATATGGAGATGACACATGGCATACCTCTAGGCCATGAATTAAATCTCAAGCATATTTTAAATATCAATAGCTAGCAAATGAACATATACATTCTAATCAATGATCTATAGAGTAGGAGGTAAAGTTAGATAGATCAAGATTAATGGAGCATGATTGATCCATGCAATCGAGATCAATGGTGCATAACGAATGTTGAAATGTCAAGGTGAATGAGGAAATTCCAAGTGTCACAACTATGGGGAATGTAGTTTGAATCCAATGGAATTAAAGATCTCATATCAAGATCAATGATATATATTAATCTATGTAAGGATGATCCAATGGTGTGAGATAAAGTAAGAATTTTCAAAAGATAATGATCACTTTTTAAGTATTAATGAATAGGATGCCATGATGATGCCACATCAAATCCACATAAATTTTAGGAGCTAAGTTAGATATTTTTTAGACCTAAGAAATGTAAAGGTATAAATGCAAAGATCTAAGCACAATTTAAGCCACCAAGGTCACATAAGTTCAAATAGCTACCACCATTAAAGCACTATAAGGAACCTTTAGAAAAACCCTAGCACATCCAAAAGCCTTAGTTAGACCCTATGATCATCATAATCAAGCCAAGAAATATTGGATTCTCATTTAAGTGAGGATAATTTGATCTAGAATTGAATTACAAATTATTGGTAAGCAATTTAGAGAAACTTATAGCCATGGTAGCCCAAAAAGTGTCTCTCAAGAAGATGTAGAACTCTACTTGACCTCAGATATATAAAGAAGAGTTTTTAAGGATGCATAATTATATGTCATGGCTTTAAATACTAGGGACAAGAATTGGTTGAGCTTGTTCTATATAATTGAGAATTAATAACCATCATGAAAGAAGAGAAGAACGTGTCAGTAAAAAGGCTTTACTATGACATAGTTTCCATTGAAATGATGGGTCTCCATTTTTCCATAAGAAAACTTGAGGTGTTGCATTATATAGAGATTCTCTCTCCTAGTTTTAGATAAGGTAAAATTGACAAGGGCATGTTAATCAATGAACACACTCACATAAATATAGCTTATATCTCTACTACAGAAATTGAAAACTATTACAAACTACCTAAGTCCAAAATAGACCAAACCATAATCAACAATTAGACCAAGGAAAATGACTTGAAGATCATCCTGTCCCTATGGTTATATTTTGGAAATCAGGCATTTTCAAATTTCAATGACAATATTCCTATTGTTCAATTTAGACATGGGTTAAGAATGATCATGACTTTGATGAATAGGTTATGTGTAAATTTAACCACCACATATGTAGAAAAAGTTTGGGTTCCCTTAGTCTATTTTATGATTGAGAAACAACTCACCCATCCCCTTGGTGAAGTGGTCTTCACATGTTTAAGTAGGTAGATCTTTGCAGTTAGGAAGAAAACTAGGAACCAATTTTACATGATGTCATATCTCCTATATGGCTTACTTGCTACCACAAAGATCCCAAACCTAAGGTAATGGTCACCTGATGGGAAATATATAGTTTCCAAATACTATTCAAAGTTACATATATTCAAATATAAGAACCACATTCACTTCATTTATGACTGCATTTATCCAACCCTAATCGAGGCCATAACTGAGAAGCCAATGCTCAGAGTTAGCCCCTTAACCAATAAGTTAATTAGGCCATGGGAAACATCTGGTTATATCTATATTGTATAATCATCAAGGTTAAAGGAACATAATGCACCCTTCTTAGATTATCAGTCCATGAACCAATCAAGTTAGCTGAGTAGGAGGTGGATTACTAAATGTGTAATGGGATAGATGATTTATGAAATATCAAGAGGAAGTGACTACTTCATAGCCTCCCCTTAACCATAATAAGGACTATTTTTCACAATGGGAAAACATTGAGGCTTCTTCCAAACATAAAACCTCCTTAAATTTCTAAATGGATGATCTAAGGTAGTGGGATCTATAGGGAAGGGTTAAAGAACACTTGAAGGCTAAGGGAATAAATGTACTATATGATTATCAAAATGGTGATTTTAAACCCATATATATAAATTCCTCTTCATTATTTAAGGTCAACTTTAGGTTGAAAAATAACAACATCAAACCAGAAGCTATAATGAAAAAGGATAAAAAGGGGGATAATGATAAATGGTAATTGGGACCAAGGCAGTACCATTTGTTGAGTAGTGCACCTTCTAGACTTCCACCAACCTAGTTATAGATAGAGTCCAGACCTGAGGCACAACTTGATAAAATGATAGAGGAGATAAGGCTAGATGAAATTGCATCTTCAACTCAATTATAGGAACAAGGATCACTAGTGGAATAGGTTCATATGGTAGCACTAGACCCTAGTGAAATAATTGAAGATGCTTTAAAATTGCTATCATTAGCGTATGAGTTTGAGGATGAAGAAATGGAGGTATACAAAGAAGAAAAGGGGAGGGAAGTGTTAGACCTAGTTCCTATAGACATATCCAAAATAAAATCTAAATTAGCCATTATTCTAGTGAAGGCTAAGAATCCCAAGGTGACCTTCACTCATCCTTTAATTTAAGTTAATCTCTTTAGTGAGGAAAACTTGATTAAAGGTCTAACCATTCCTAAATGGTTCATCTATGGAAAATTTAAAAAGGTACCTACCATGAACCATCCTTAGGCATTGATGCAAGAAATTAATATTCTAGTGCATGAGGAAGTCAAGACATGGATAGTTGCATTATAGGAGGAAAAGAAAATAATGGATACTCTAGGAGAATCAACTGGATCAAAAATGGAGACCCCAACTCCTAAAGTGATAGAATATTTAGTTGGTATCAAATTATACCCAACCACTACCATTTTGTAGAGGGTAACTAAGAAGAAAGCCATAGTTGGTGGAGAGGAATTCACTTTACATAAAGTGGAACATTTTGTTGGATTGACTCTAGTTGGGGAATAAAATCCTAGAGAATACCCAATATTTGAGGAAAATGTTATTCAAATGAATCTATCTCAGACATATTAGTTGTGGACAATGATCAAGGGCATCTTACATTAGAACAAGAATCTAAAGGAACAAACCATCTTGTCAATATACAAGGATAGATTTAGGGAATTTGAGGACACCATGATTGATTTATTAAAATATTTAAAATCAATCAGGACTAGGTAGGATGTAATAAACAAACAAAGTACTAAGGCTATAGGCCAAGTTAGCCAATGGAAGGCTTTGAAATAACAAGTAAAGTATTTAATCAAAGTCTTGAATAAAAATCAAATCCCTAAATTTAGGACAGCCAGCCTATCCCACCTTAATATGGATATGGATATATTAATTGATAAGATCAAGGCCCTAAGCATTTGGTCTAAGTAGATGAAGGACATTTCTAAGGACCTCAAGTAGTAATAAGATAAAATGTTTCACATATTGGATAGCTTGATTAAATAGCATAACACACTTATTCCCTTGGTTCTAATAACTGATGAGGAGTTCAATCATAGAACTAATCAATTCATGTAAGAAATAAGGAATCAAGGACAAGGGAAAATAGGGGAGATAATACGAAGGTCATAGGCCTAATTCTATCATCAAAAGAGAAGATAAGAAATGCCAAGAGAATCAAATAAGATTTGGAAAGGGTTGAGAGGGATCTCAAGGGCCTAAAAGATCAAGGAAAAGAACTGCTTATGAGACCTATCACTAATATCCAATTTATCAATGAACAACATTATAGAATGAAGATCCTATAGGGGAAATAAAAGACTACAACAGCAAAAGGCTCTCCAAGTTAGTTGAGAAAGGAATATTATTTTGTAATTGAGCTTGTATACTTATGAAAAGATAATATTATTTTGTAAAGGCATGTGCTACTTTTAAAGCACATTGCCTATAGGTTAGTTGTTTAGAATGTCTAGAAGTTTCTCAAAAGATTGTGAAAGGATAGTTGTCCTTAAATTTTAACATGAATAACTAGATTACCTCATGAAAGATCTATATAAAAAGGCATTTCCCATTGTAATAAAAGGAAGGAGTTCTTAGATCCAAAAATATAATTGTAACTTCTGAACAATTAATATAATCAAGGAATTCAACAAAGATTGTCTAAATTTGCTTGTGTCTTTTATTATCCTAGCTTCTCTCTTACTTGTTTGTTCTAATTTCTAGATTTGATTGGTTGTTATGAATTCCTATTATATATGTTTTAATGCAAAGTTATTAACTTTTGCTAATGCTAGGTTAATTAAAAGTTCTTAGGTTCATTTCATTTGCTTACTCTTCTTGCATTTGGGCTAATGTTGTTTATTTGCTGGGTTACATATTTAAAGTGAACTTGGTTATTATTTTCATTATTTCACATATTCCCTAGATGTTTACCTAATGTGTGATAGGATTTTTTATTATAATATTTCATGTCATACATTGGTTAAGTTCATGCTTGGATGATATTTGAACTTTGTAATGATATTTAGAATGAAGATCAATATCTCTTCTTGCCTTACCTTTCCTTTTGCTCCTTTTTAAAACTAAATCACTCTAGCTTAACTTTCATTGTAAATATCCATTATAGATTATTTATTGATCATAATTAATATCTCTTAGCATAGAGTATTTCATATTTTGCATATATCAGCTATTTGGCCATGATGGCTCCCAACCACTAAATTTATATAAATTTGTGAAATAGATCACTTGTTTTGCCTCTATTCCATCAAAAAATAATAGGACTATCACAACCTATAACTCATGTGATAAATTCCTAGAATTATAAATGAGAAGTGTTCTTGAACACTCTAGACACTTGTGATACATATTTAAGCATCAATAAAGGGATGACATTGTGACTCCTCATTCAACCACTAGGCCTCCTTATAAGAAGGCCACTATGCCACCAAGGCAACATATGGAGAAAGTTAACAGACTATTTTTTCCCCTTATTCATGTTTTTAACTATTCATTAGATGAATAATAATTATTATGGCCTCTCCACTCCATCTCTATGCCATATTATTCATCTCTCTCTCTCTCTCTCATGTTCTATAAATTAGGGTTAGAAAGCCATTGTAATAATCCCTATACTAGGTATAGGAAAGCTTTACCCATTTGTATCTTATAACCTTCAAATAATATAAGGAATAATTAAATCTTCTCCATATTAGTATTCTAGTGTGTGCATGCTTGTCTGATTTGCATAAGTCATTGATCTTTTCTCCCTTTGTAGGTCCTTGTCTCTCACCTAGATACTAGTGGATTGTCTTATGTAGATTACATGGTGTGTGAAGATGCTTATGTTTGTGACCATAGTGGAAACTATTTTCTAGTGTCTTTTATCATACCTTACACTCATCATCCTCAAGGTATAGATAGTTGACATGGCCTCCATGTGAAACATGGATGTGTAGGAGTCCTTTAGAGAGAGTGTCTTAGTAACTAGTCCTTGTTTTGTACATAAGTGTTGTTTAAGGATTAATTAGAGGAGACATAACACTATTGCATCACTTCTTATAATATAGGGTCTGATTTCATGTCTTTGTTTTATCCTTTTCATTTAAAAAACAAGTAAGTTTAGTAGTTGAGTTTAGATGATGGATCAGGGGAGCTAGCCCTAAAATTGGAGACTCACCTTACCCATTAGGATACTCACACATAAAGGTGATTCCATTATATTAGCTAGATGAGGTAGGCTTGAAACTCCTTTACCTCAAGGGTGAAATCTAGATTGATAATAAGAATGAACATGGAAGAATGTTAGTACATGAATTATGCCATTATCCATTATTTTTGGGTCTTTCCATGATATCTATTTATGAAAAAAAATAGTGACTTACATTTGGTTCTTCATCTATTTTTATTGCACTCTTCTTTATCTTCTTGGTCCTTCATTACATAATACTCCTTCCAACTCTCCAAATTATAATGTATTCACCAACTCCAATGCTAATGCACCTTTGCTCTATTAGATCCCAAAGACATGGTCTAATCATGAGGGTAGTATTCTAACATGATGTCAGATCCCAAGTTTACTCTAATCATTTTAATATGAGAGTAGGGTATCAAAATTAGGCTAGGAAACTACTTTTTACTCTTTTTGATTGATTTTAGTGAATCCTAAACAATGATAAAGTAGTAGGGCTGAGGAATACTTTGAACAAGCATGAACCTTAGCCTCCTATAGATATAAATACTACCCCCACCCTATATGTAGATATGGTAATGGATCGAGGCGAAAAATTTTACACCCCTATAGATCTATAGATGCCCCTCTATTTAGATATATATTGGGAGGGGGGAGGGCCCTACATCCCTATCTAAATATAGGGGGTCCAATGGTGCCCTTCCCTATATTTAGATGGGATATGGGATTGAGATATAGTTTTTTGGCCTCTATATATATGGGATATGGATAAATCCATATCTTGACACCCTCTTTCATTTATATATGGGGTGTGGGGGGAGATGGTAAGGAACTAGACTTTAAACAGGGAGATAAGAAGGAACCAAACTTTAAACATGCTCAACCTAGATGGCTAAGGCCATTTTCTACTTGACCATGGGGGCTCTAGTGATTTTGAGATTTATCCATGTGTACTAAGAAAAAGGTGATTCTTTTATTACACTTAGCATGAGATGCTAAAGAGAGAGATAAATAATATATTTTTGGATCTATTGACATTGATCTATTTCCCCCTTTCCCCATTAGCAAGTTCCAATACATTTATTCTAAATTCATTCATTCATACCAAATCAACTATATGATAAAATCATATTTTACAAGATCCCACATTAGTTATACACTTTCCTTGAATTTATGATAGAGATGCTACTAGTGTTATTATATTTGGCCCATGTGTGTATAAAATGATATATGTAATTATAGCACTCTACTAACCAATGTAGAAGGAAGGGAATGTATAAATTTACTCTATCAAATGCATTAGAGCCTTAATGAGTGCCCACTCAACCTAATACCTATTGATAGGTGGCCGGTCCTAATCAAATATATATTACGGGGGTGGGGTATAGAAAATATATACCATGGAAATGGCCAATCCCAATCCCAATCCCAATCCTAATCCTAATCAACTATATACTATAGGGGTGGGGGTCTGGAAAATAGATCTCATGGAGTTCTAGAGAATAGATATCATGGGGGTGGTGGTGTGGTTGAGTGATCTACTTTCCCTTGACCAACCCCATATATCCCTATTTATATATGGTGGGGGTAGTTAGGCACCCTATATAGATATATGGTTCCCCATATAAATATATAGGTCTATATGGAGGCCCCTTATCTATAGTTAAGGCACTCTACCCCACCAAGATAGATGTAGATAGGCCCCCACTCTCTATAATGGGGAGAGAGGGGGTTTAGATAAACTCTCTATAGGTGGTACCCTATAGAGATATTTGGTGGGAGAGCATTTAGGGTACCCTATAGATACAACATACACTCAACCGATGCTAATCAAAAAACTCTTGATAGTTAGTGGAGGCCCTATATCTCTATGGGGAACTCAATTGCATCTATCTACATGGGTATGAGGAACTCTAGATATATGTTAGACCCTTGGCATAAACACAATGGTCTCCAACTTGAGGAAGGAATAGGAAGGAAATCAATTTTGGATCCCAACATGTTGGTGGTTTTTCATCTTGGGCATCTTACCAAAGAATTGGTAGGCTTATTATTAATTGGGTTGGGGTGACTAGTGGTTTTAGGGTCCCATATAAAATTCTTCTCCCATGCCTTGGGTATTATCCATAGCTCATATTGATCTAGTCATTTTACCTAAAGTTTATCTTTGGTCCTTTTTTCCTAATATTTTTACCTTTTCATGCTACATCTCAAGAATTTTTTTGATATGGTTTAGATTGCTAGCTTATGTTCATAGTCATGTTACCTATTATACACAAGGAATATTTTCATGGTGGTTCCTCCTCATTATTAGAATATCCCCAATCATCTTAATCTAGATTAGTGGACATTAGTCCATAGAACAAGCATTATTCTCTAAACCCCTCATGGTGTGAAGATCATGTATACACTCTTATAGATAGGACATTTAATTTATGCTCTCTATTTCCCCTACCCTACCCCATCTATAAATTAATAATCTATTTATAGGGTCCGCATACTCATTTATAATATATACCATGCCAACCCTTCTATCTCTATCTATCATAGTGTATAAAATATATAATCTAAATTCCCATTAAACTCTATATGGATATATATGGGGTGGATATGGGGGTGCCACCATATCCATTATATAATATATATATATATATATATATATATATATATATATATATATATATATATATATATATATATATATATATATATATATATATATATATATATATATTCTCTAAACCCTTCATGGTGTGAAGATCATTTATACACTCTTATAGATAGGGCATTTCATTTATGCTCTCTATTTCCCCTACCCTACCCCATCTATAAATTAATAATCTATTTATAGGGTCTGCATACTCATATATAATATATACCATGCCAACCCCTCTATCTCTATCTATCATAGTGTATAAAATATAGAATCTAAATCCCCATTAAACTCAAATATATATGGCCCCATTAAACTCTATATGGATATATATGGGGTGGATATGGGGGTGCCACCATATCCATTATATATATATATATATATATATATATATACATATATATATTCCACTCAATATAGTTTAGATAGAGAGAATTCTTCCCTAAACCCCTCATGGTACAAAGATAATTTATGCACTCTTATAGATAGGGTATTTCATTTATGCTCTTGATTTCCCATACCCAATCCCATCTATAAATTAATAATCTATATTTAATTAATAATCTAGTTATATGGTCCCCATATTCATATATAATCTATATCATGCCACCCCATATATCTCTATCTATCATAGTGAATAGAATATAAAATCTAAATCCCCATTAAACTCAACTCTATATGGTCCCATTAAACTCTATATGGCTATATATGGGGTGGAGGTGGGGGTGCCACCAAATCCATTATATAATAGAATAAACACACACATACACACACACACACACACACACACACACACACACACACACACACACACACACACACACACACACACACACACACACACACACACACACACACACACACACACACACACACACACACACACACACACACACACACACACACACACACACACACACACACACACACACACACACGCACGCACGCACGCACGCACACACACGCACGCACACAGACACACACACACACACACACACACACACATCCACGCACACACACACGCACGCACGCACACTCACACACACACACACACACACACACACACACACACACACACACACACACACACACACACACACACACACACACAACACACACAGTTGTGTGTTGTTTGTGTGTGTGTGTGTGTGTGTGTGTGTAGAAATCCATCCCTATATATCTATCTCATAGTGAATACTAATCTATCTGGCCCATATAGTTATAGTTATATATAGAGGGGGAGGTTGAAGGTCTAAGAACTAGAATATATATAGATAGGGCCACACCCAACCATATAAACTTAATTTTAATGGGATCATAATAAATATAAAGGGGGACATCCCCAACCATATAAATTTGAGTTTATTTAATTTAAAATTTACAATTTAGAGTTTATTTAGAAGGGGGAAGGGGAGGGGAGGGGCTCCCCATATATATAGAGAGGAGGGGCACACCTTACCTTATAAATTTGAGTTGATTTTGTTTAATGTTTTGATTTTAGAGTTTATATTGAGGGGGAAGGGGAGGGGAGGGTCTTCCCATATATAAATATTATGGTGGGGAGGAAGACCCTTATTTACCTATATCTAGCACCCTATAGAGAGATATGGATGACCCCCCACTATTGGTATAGGAGGCATAGGGAGGCTAAGGGGGAGGGCCCTTATATAAAATATCACCCATAAATAGAGAGTGGGGAACTTAACCCCCCCATAAGAATAGAGTTCCCTATCTATATATGAAGAGAGAGGGGGTTCAATGGCATTTCTTTTTTTCATTTCTACACTCAATAAATTGAGGGAAATGACTCTCTCTAGTTGGGCATTTATGCCCATAGATAAGGGCCCAAGGGCCTACCCTACCCCTATCCACTATAGAGCTTATAGATAATATTTTGGGGGAGGAGGGCCCTATATCCATCTCTAAATAAAAGGGCCAATGACCATATATAAATACAGGCACTTGGCCCTACTCTCTTGTTTATCTATAGAGTTCCCCCTTCTATTTCTATCTATCATAGTTACTCTCTCTCCCTCTCCCTCTCTATATAAATGGGGATGGGGATGGGGAGCCCATCCCCTTTAAATATAAACTCTAAACTCAACTCTCATCTATATATAGAAGGTTTTTCTCTCTAATCTATATATATGGTTCCCCATATTTATATAAAATCTATACCAAGTCACCCATTCTATCTCTATCAATCATAGAGAATTGATAATATGCCACCCCCTCTATCTTTATCTATCATATTGAATAGAAATTTATTAAAGACTATGGGGGTGAGAATATTGAATACCCTTTTATATGTAAGCTCTAAAATCCCATATATATATAGGGGACTCCTCACCTCCACCATATATACATGCACGCGCGTACACGCGCACGCGCGCACGCACGCACACGCGCACGTGCGCACACACGCACACGCACACACACACACACACACACACACACACACACACACACACACACACACACACACACACACACATCATATCAAATGCTATAACTAAAGATATGGATATGGATATGTATATGGGCTGAGAGAGAGGGATTCTCTTGATGACATACTCTACTCTTGGGGGAGAGGGGGGATTCCATTTTCTTATCCATCCTACCTTTCCCTTCTCACCTATTTGATATGGACTCATCAGTCAAAACAAATAGAGTAGATTGTATAATTATATAACTTTTTATTTTCCATTACTTCTATGGTTATGCCTTGTGGAAAAAAACACTCATATTATTGAAATGGTTCATCGATAGATATATTACCACATGAATTCCAATCTTCTAATGTCACTCTAATACTTATCCCCACATCTCCCTTACCCTCTCTATTATATCTACACCCTAGGGGATTCCACTCTATGGATGGTAAAGTGTTATTTGGAGTGAGCCTCCCTCTTCTATTACCAAACATATATATTAAAAGATGCTCACAAAATTCATTTAAATCCATTATCTTCTCCACTTCCTCCTTATCAAATTTATGGTAGACTTTTCATATCTAAAATATTTCTACAATGTGCTCTACTTACTATTCTCCTACATCATTTCCCATATATTAGGGGTCATTTATTACTAATAGAAACATCTAATGGACATGAATATTTTTCATGGAGGAGTTCACATTTCCATTATAGGTGTCATATTGTCCCTCATGAGAAAGATACAATTTACTCAATGATTACCTTTGGGTTTCAAAGTCCATATTGGGAATGAGTTTTATGTCTTGTGGGGTCTTGACTCTCTACATGGACCAATATTTCATTCCAATTGTGGTAATCTTATGATCTATAAATTGAAACTAGTTTTACTCTTGTGATTACATATGAATAATGAATCACTTCATTTCATGATTGAGATGGTGCCAAAACTAGATCCTAGATCATTTTATTCTATGATATCATGATGGATAAATAATCATAGACGTAATATTTTTTGGTTGATAATGTTCCCAAGAAAGAGATTCTCTCCATTTGATAAATGATGAGCATAACTAAAGTGGATATAAATAAAAATCCATTAACATATATATATATATATATATATATATATATATATATATATATATATGATCTAATTAGAACTAGAGGTTTTAGAATAGGTGAATGGTATACCACCATGATTAATCCACATTTTATTATTCAAATTCAAATAGGATTCCTATTGACTCCCTTAGGAGGGTTACATAGTTTTTAGCATCAGCTCCAGAAATATAAGTTGCATCAAAATCAAATTCTAGTTCATAATTGCATAAAGCACTCATCCACACCCAATCTATAACATATCTATTTAGTTCACCATTTTTAGATGGAGAGGCCCTCTCATGACAAGAGGAAGAGGCCCCCTCATGGAATACACTACATATGACCACCAATTCCCATTGACTATGTGTTCTCCATGTAGTATGTTGATTCAAGTCAAGGGGTGGGATGGAATTGAAGTGAGAATAGTAGGTCCATATAGAGTTTAATGTGCCCTACCCTAAGATGAAATAATAATGTGATAAGATAGTAGGAATTAATATTATGACATAAAATAAATATATTATAGGATAGGATCCCCATCATGGAATACATCGATCTACTCAGAGATTTGGTCTTCCATTATTCTAAGGAGATTGAATCCAACACACCATTCAACAATATCCCCTAGAATGAATGGTAATCACATGAATGATAACTATAATGGGAAAGTGTTACACTATATTATATTAGGGACATCCAATGGTATTAGTATAATGACTCATATCCAATGGTATAGGTTAAATTAGTGAAAAATTACATTTTTTTCATGGGGAAACATGACTGTAGATATACAAATATATCTTCATATAGGAGGTGGTGACTACACAAATGGGGACTCTATCCAGTATTGGTAGGCTCATCAAATTAACTCTAATTATATTGGAATGGAATGATATTCAAAACAATAACTCTATTTTGATTTGAATGAGAGATATTTTACATGTGAATATTTTAGAGAGAGGGTCAGTCATTAGTATTATCATTGGTATTCAATTCACCATCCTCTCCATATGCTATTCATATATGTTGGGCATCCATATCCATTATGTTATTCATGAATATAAATATAAATAACAATTAGAGAAATGATTTGCTTGACCCTCAACCTAGCCTAAAGAAAGGTGAAAGGTCAAGGTCCTCCTCCCCTTGGCATATATATTCCATCGACCATATCTATGGGTGCCCCCCAAATATAAATATCTATTTTTTAATTTTGACCCCCTTCCCTCCTCTTTATATATTATATGGATTGGATAGATATATAGGGTGGCCAAGCCCTATCTATCTATCTACCCATTAAAATCTATATTTTGTAAGTCATATATGTCTATCATTAAAATCTATATGTGGTCTCTTTATATATGGTCTCATATAAAGAGATAATTTGACCCCCCTATTTATCTATGGTCTATTTATTTAGTCAAATATCTAGTTATTTTGGCCTCCCCTTCCCCTTCACCCTCTATGTATATGGGATAGGGATAGGGATAAAGATAGGGCCCTTCTCCATGTATATCCCATTAAATCTATATGGTGGCCCTCCCCGCTCTCTCTATAAATGAGGAGTTATATAGATATAGAGGGGCCCTCCCCCTTATATATAAAATAAAATAAATTAACTCTATCTAACTCTCCATATATTATATATTTAGAGGGGAGAGTGGGGATAGGGAGATAGGGGGCCATCTGGAGTCCCTCAACTCAATCTATCCTACACTTCTAATGTAAGCTAAGTTTTTTGATAGGTATAGGTTAGTGTCAATTTCTCATCCTTATATCTATATTTACTCGAGGAATGTAAGAACCTATCTAGATAATATCAATAGACAATATAGGGGGTTGGCCCCTATTTCTATATGCTACCAGGTAAATATAGATACAACACAATTGACCCCCTCTAATGTCTACTATCAAACTAAACCAAAGGGACATTGGTTAAATATATTTCTATTTCTATTTCTATTTTTATTTCTATTTTTATTTCTATTTCTATTTCTATTTATATATAGAATGTTATTAGTTGGAGACTACAAGCCTTCATATTCTAGATAGACTCTCTCCCAGTTGGCCCTTGACCTTCTATCAATTATATATATATATATATATATGGGGTACCCCTCCCCCATATATATAAGCTAAACTAAACTAAACTATAACTAACTCTAAACTCCCAATCCAATCCAATCCAATCCAATAAACTATATCTTTATATAGTGTCACCCCCTCTATCTATATCTATCATAGTGAATCTATATTGTGCCAATGCCGATGAAACTTTATCTCTATATAACACTCCCTTGATGACAATCAAACATATGGGGTGGAGTGAGCATAATGAACCACTCCTATATGGATATATGGGTTCCCCATATCTATCTATATAGAGGAAACTGAAGATACTGATAAAGGAGGTGTTAAAAACCTAAGTTCCACCCTTTGAAGGAGATAGTTCAATTCTGATTCAAACTTGGACTAATATGGGATTATCCTAAAGGTTGTCTATGACGTATAGTTAGAAATAACCTATTAATTATTGGGATGGATCCCCTAATATATCAACTCAAACTCTCTTTCTAATACCTACTAATGTTGTGATGAAAAGGGTTAAGATGAAAAATTGAAAGGAAAACCTACACTAAGGGTGGTGATACACCAATGTTCACTTATCCTCTTTTGAATGATCTTTAAACACACTTATGATTATAATGAAAGACATAAAACTAACCAAGGTTCTTGATATAGTCCTAAACATTAGTATTTCATGTGGAGGTTAGATGGAAGGTCTACAACTTAAAATGCAAAATAATGTAGGTCTACATGAGACACTATCAATCAACTCACTCTTCAACACAATTGACACCTATCAACACTTCACATGACTTGTATAGGGTGGGAAAATAACACTAGGTGAAAGATAAGACCTAAAAAAGATGATAAACTTCATAATTTTATACAAATCAACAATCATAACACGCTAATGCTAATGGAGAAATTTGTAATAGTATTTTCTCTATTGATTCAAGGTGTAAGATACAATTTTGGTAGATCTTTGTTATACCTAGCTAGGGATGAAGATAAAGGAATCAATGCCTAAATATATAGATGTTTACATAATAGAGAGAATAATCTTGGTGTGTAAGTGGTCATGAAGAGATCAATGTGGTCATGCATTAGTTATAATAGTCTCCTTTGCTCCCATATGTATTGCTTGAGTGGATAGGTGATTTGAATGATCTCTTTGGAGAGTTGATGCCTAATTTTAGTAAGGTTTTAACCATAAAGACTACATTTATTCCAAATTTATCAAATTTACTCTCCCTTCATCATTTACCAACATTAAAAGAGGTTTAATTGGGCCTTTTCCATGAGGTATTAAGTGACTACCCATACCTATAGATTGATTATGTTGAAGAAACTACCCAAAATGCTCATAATGTTCATGGTAATAGAGCTTATTAAATTTAAGGATAAATTAAAAATGTCATAACATGTCTCACTAATTTCACAATGGCTTTCTATACCCATTATCACCTTCATCTTGTTGATTAAGTAGGCTTTATGAGTTAGTATCCCAGTCTTCTATCTATCCATTATTTAGATGACTATGATAGTTAAACCAGACCTTAAATATATTTAAATAGGCTTTAAGCACACTTGAAATAAAAAATTTCATTAGTATCTAGACCTTTCAAGCATATCACACTTGCCAACTTATCCTTCTTGCATAATTAGGCCATCTTGGCTAGATTTATAGATTGGTTGATTAATGAAGGTTAGTAGAGGAACTTCTAGGAAGGTAGGTAAACACTTTATGATTTGAGGAGGTGAAAAAATCCTCAAACCAACACTTTCAATGATTATGAACCTATGTCTAATTTTTCCACTTTACTTATTTCTTAAAATCTTGAAAAATTATAGTTTTTAGAGGTGTTTATACACTATCTATATAACTAAGTACCATGAGCATGGCCTCCTCTGAGTATACAACATGATCCAAGTGTTTATCAAGTGGTTACCATCTATTATGATATATTTTTTATTAAATATCTCTAGTTGGGTCGTTATTATGGTTTTAGAGAGATTTAAGAGTGTTTAGGACTCTTAACGATGGTTCATAGAGGTTAGGGCCTAAGCCTGTGAACCAATTACACTAAATTCTTATAGACAAATACCCTCACCTCCCTTAAAGTGATCATCCTCCAATACATAATTTCCATATATTTTTGAGAATGTGAAGTTGCCTCTCAGGTGAGAATCATACATTATAAGTAGTCTCTATTTATATTTAGATTAGAATGACCAACTATAGCACCACCTCTACAACCCAAAGTGACCTATACTCCTCAAACAACTTGATAATCTTATCCATGAAGATTTTAAGTATCCTTTAATCTCATTTTCTCTTAAACCTATCTCCCAAGTGGCACTGTCTCAATTACGATGCTAGATCAACAAGTATAAGTGTAATGTTTCTAAGTTTTGTCCTTAACCTAGAGCTATGAGGTACCTATCCACTTCCCTTGACATGAATATCACCTTTGAGGGCCATTAGAGTACTTTTTTTGGCATCATCAAACTATTTAATTTATTTTATACGCAATAGCGTCTCTCACTTAGACACCCAAGCCTATCTACAAGGGTAACCAATTATGAAGTCTCTTATGGGTGACTATCATAATATTATTTGGGGACTTTAAAACCCCTTTTCCCCTCAAAAACTCATGGTTTATGCAAATTCTTCTCTAACACTTGATTATAGGCTCTAAATAACTTTATAATGCCTAATTTTTACAACATAACCATACACATTCCAATAAATAGGTCATTTGAGTGATTAAAATACCTAAGGATACCTTTAGGACCATTTTATAACTAAACTACTCCATTTTAATGCATTTGGAGGCATAAATTTGTTATTGGGTACCATTCAGGGTTTAGGAAGGGTTTTGAAGGTCCACCATCTTAACAATGGTCCATATAGCATGAAACTCAAAACCAAAACTTATTGTCATGAAAATTTATCCTGTTGACCCCTTCATCTCTCCTAAACAACTTAGGATCCCATGTAAAGAATGTGTGGAGATAGGAGTGTTGGAATGTGTGCCTCAAGATTTCTGTTGAGTAATTTAAGTAGGTTAACTTCTTAGTATTTATTTATAAAAGTTAATCCATTAATCCATTTTATTATTTTATTTATTTGAGTCCATATGGGTACTTAAATTTCCCTAAGATCCTTTGACATAGGTCCTTTTGTGGTGAAAGGTATGAGTGCTTGAAGATGTAGCTCGATGGACTTGCTCAGGTATATGGAACTTAGGGAAGGGATAATACCATTATGAGATAACTAATTGCACTCACCTACCTTAAATGTGTTATAAAATTATTTAAACATCCCCCCACACATATTACATTTCATTTAACTTAGTTAGAGGTGTAGAGTTATCATGAGGTGGAGGTAGGGTCTTGAGACCTAGATGAGGAGGGCTTAGACCTCATAGACCCAGACTAGTGTTTGGGTTATTCAGTCATATTTAGGTGAATATGTTGTTCCCATGATACCATGACACCCTAATCAATCTATTTTCCATCTTATGCATATGTTTCAATTTTCTCAGACCACTCATCAATCTTATTCTCTCTTGTGGCATGTCTTGATTAACACTATCTTGTGTGTGAGACTAAATTAGTTGACACCATAAACCTAAGAAATATTATTTTATATTATATATGGGTGTAATTATATCTTAATATTCATTATTTAAACTTTATCATAGCCTTAAGTCTCATTTATTCTAATCCTACTAGCGCATCTGCATACACGATCATAAATAGCCCTATGTGTGCTTGGTCTACAACCCAAAACAAACAACTTGATGGATTAGGGGTACCCCCAAATTATAATTCAAGTATTTTGGATGTTTATTTATTTCATGGAGACTCTCCTTTCATCTATTCTAGGCATTTTTACTCTCATTAGTCTGGTACTTTTACATTACAAGCAACCCTGACTTATTGTGTGAGCTTTACACAATCCAAATGCACTCCTATAGGCCTCTCTAAATTTGGTAAGGATTAAACCATGTTTCCATTATTTCCTTAAGTTTTAATCCTTTTCCATTTATGTGTATATATTTTCTAACACTTAGACTGAGGGTACAAACCATCAACAACACTATGAGTATTGAGTCATTCATATTTGACTAGTAAGGAGCCTTTAGAACAAGTTTTTGAGTGAGGAGAGAGATCCATAACATACTTAAGGTCCCCATGAATATATTATATTATAACCAATATCTATAAGGTAGGAATTTTTCTATCCATATCCTTTTCTTATGCTTAGGGATGATCTGTATATAGTGACCTTGAAGGACTTACCAAGGTGGATCTATATGATTTCTTGTAGGTGGCTCTCAATAGGGCATATGGATACATAGGACCATTTATTCACGACTTGATGGTTATTTAAAAACCTAAGGAGGATTTATTATTTTATCTCATGATTTATACTTGAGTAGGGGTGTGGATGGCCTATGGATGATGACAATGGGGTGACACAAAATTTGAAAATAGAGTGCAGGGCTTATAACAAAAGTGGAATGATAGTGTAAAGGTCACTAAATGGAAGAGGTTATTTTGTGGCTTTAAATTAACCATGAACATATACCCAAGATATTTTATAAGAACCTTGGACACCCATATGCATATACTTAATAAAACATAACACTTGGAGGCCACCAATGAGGCACATACAGTCAAAAGATGCAACCTAAGACTTTTCAAAGAACCTTAACATTTTATAATTAACCTTAAATTGTAATAAAAGGAATATTAAGGTGTTTTATGGAATATTGGTAGTTTATAGGCCCATGGGGAATATGGTGAAGTTTGAAAACCTTGATATATGGACCCCTTGGCATGACAACAATGCTCCATATTATGTTTATTATTGACCAAATTTGACCCTATAGGTCAAATTGGAACGCCTATAGGTAAAAAATTAGATTTTAGATGTTTTATGGGTCTAACATTTTTTCATAGGGTATGTTATAGGTTATTTTATGTAATTTAATACCACTTTATCCTTAATCATGGTCTAATTAGTCAATATTCATTTTGAGTCATTTAATAGCCATTTAGGGGTCATAAATGCAAGTGGCATGGTTTTCAAGGTGTCCAAATGTCCTATTTTACTTTAAAATGTCCAAGAAGTCAGATTCCATATCAAGAAAGTCATTCATTTGAAACTTGTATGTTATCTAACTAAAAATAAGGAAATCAACTAAAAAGGGAAGAGTTTGGCACTTGTACGACCCATGAGGGAGTGTGACACATGGGAGAATGTTTTGAGATGAATATTAAAATTCCTTAGACTTGTTTCAATTCTTTACATACTTTGAAAGTTTCATTTTCAAGATAAAACCATTTTACTCCTTCTTCATCCTTCTAGACACACAAAACTAGTTAGCAAGTTTGTACTTGGTAAAGATAGTTGGAAAAGTTTCAAACCAAACACTTTTATGAGGTTAAAGTAAAATAATAGATATTAATTTAAATGATAATATTTTTAATATTGGTTAACTATGCTTTATGAATCATTCCTAATAAATTGGCTATGTTTTTCTTCTTGTTAATCTATGAACCCTATAAGTTTTACCTTGGTTTGAAAAAGTTCATACAATCCAGCTATTATAATTGACTCCTGATAACATGGACACAATTACCTAATGTTATTGATGCTTGTTTTATTTTTTCAAAGTGTTTTGATGTGCAAATCATCTTAAATTTTGAGGAAGCACTTTTTTGTGCAATAAATAGGTTTCTACCAATTTCAAGAGCTTCATGATTTGATGGTAACTTCACCAAGTTTTTATAGGTTCATCCTCATGTTTATGATGTCTTATTGGTCCCTTTTATTCTTAAATCTCTTTATCCAAGCAATATCTATGAGAGTGCAGTCATAGAGTGCCATATAGTCAATTACCATAGGACTGCCATACACAGTCAACCAAGTGAGCTATGCAAAGCTCTAAACCACAAACATGAAGTTATTTTTGAGTTCATAAGAAACTAGACATACCATTTTTAAATTAAAAATCAACCTAGCTTCCCTGAAGTGTTATGCAATCAGTTGTGATAACTAGAACCCCTATACAACTAGGATTCCTACAGAGGGTTCATCCACAACCATGATGATTAAGCCCTGACCATGTTATAAATGAGTAATTGAAGGTTATAAAGATATAAGATATTTTATATAAACATGAGTTAATTTGGTGATATTTCAAATGATAAATAACACACTATGACATTCATGTGTAAATACTTCTACATAGTCTACCATTAGAATGTGCACCTACATGTGCTTGAAAGGGAAAGTCACATTGAGAATAAAGGTGGTGAGACCTACTTAAATACCCCCATGGTTGAAAGTAAGAATTTTAATATATTAGAAGGAAACATATGGAAAAAAATGACCATACATCATGTATTATTTGGAAAATAATCACATTGTTTTCTATGTATGAGAATAACCACCTATATGTGGCCTTAATAGAGAGCTAAAGACCTATTTTGAAGTGTTGAAACAAGTGATGGAGCTATTTTAAAGTCTTAATTTGATATTTTGACCATGGAAGACTTATTTTAAGTTTTAAGATGTCAAATGGAACTATAGATCACCCTATAACATGAAATGATAGTGTTCAAGGATCAATTCCCCAAAAGTGCAAAATAGAGTTTCTTGATGTTTTGTTGATATCTTGTAACAGGGTTACAAAGACTCTTGATGCATATAAGAGACTAGGTATTATAGTATCCATATAGGAGAGGGGATATGAAAATATTTAATGGTAGATAAATATTGGATTTTGGTTATTGAGAATCCCAAAGTTGCATTTTTATGCACTAATTTCAAGCATTGATATCTACAGGTTTGAGCCAAAAGAGTCATTTTCACCTAAAATTGCAAAACTAGACCATTGCCAACGTATATGCATTATTATAAATGGTTAAATTAAAACTTATTATCTAAAATATAATAAATAGTAGTTTATTGGTGATGTTATAAGGTCCAACATGCACTTACAGGTATTCCATTATGTAAAATATAGACCTATAACTGACTATAGGAGCAAACAATCTAGGATGGAAACTTAAAAATGGAATAACTAGGGTTGGCAGATGAAATATGGTTTAAAATAGTTTAAAGGAGATATCACAACCTAAATTTCATCCAAATAGGATGACATATTATGTCTAGTCTCCTAAACCACCTATAGGTGTCCCTCCACAAGAAAATGCTCACCTACAGCTGAGTAGGTAGACAGTAAGTTAACCATGGTGTCTTGATGATGTTTTAGATTATATAAGGTTAATATAATGGATAAAATAAAATACCAAATGACTCCAAGGAACTCTTAAGATATTTTATATATTATCTCAATCTTAAAATAGGCAAGAACACCTATAGGTGCATTACTTTGAAGTAAAATATAGTCATAGTCCACATTCAATCTTGATCAGTCAAAGTATGAAGAGTATGTATAGAGTTGAAGTGTTGAATAGAATTAGGACATATTCATCATGACCATCAGCATCTCTATAGGCTCTTAAAAATTAAAAGTAGGTAGAGATAAGGTCCTAACTAGGTAACCTATAGTCTACAATCAAAACCTTGTAGATAATTTCTTCTTCAAGTTTGTCTTAAAAATTTAATGCATTTGGGGGGTATAGTGAACTGATAAAAGGCCCATTTTTTGTACAAATAATTTTAGTGTATTTTATATTCCCAATCAATTTTTTTATCTAGACAAATAGTGGAAGTGCCCTTTGTTTTGTCTCAAATAGAGGGCATTCCCCTTAAGTGTAAATTGTAGGTTTTGGCCAAAACGTGACAAAAAGGTGGACCAAGAGATATTTTGAACTTTAAAGGAGGTGTAGGAGGTTATAAAACATAAATAAAAACATAAGGTACCTTTCATAAAAGGATAAATCTAAACAAGGTGATCTATATCCTCAATGTTAAAGATAAGCCTATTAGGCATGTTTAAGCCTAGTGCCCAAAGAAAAGGTCATTTTAATTTATAGATGTAGGTTATATTTATACCCTATTAAAATATGTTTATGGGATTAATTTATATGTTTATAACCTATTAGGATGCATGTGAATCCATGAAAATACCACTTTTTCCTTAAAGACAACTCAGGCCTATAGGAAATGGAGAAAAGAACTCGACAAGGAAACTTTAGAAGATCATATATACTTTAATGCATTGAATTTGAACATAATAATATTGGAAAAGTTAAATGGGATATTTAATACCATTCTTGTGTAATTTTTTTTCAAATGAATGAAGATTAAGAGGGTATAATAGGCCTAGACTCACCAAAACCCTTGCTAGTGACTAGTTTAAGGAAAAAAAGAGATAATGAACCAAAATGCAATATTTTTCATATAAAAAATATTGTATGTTATATAGGACTCAGTAAATATCCCTAATATTAGAATGATTTGTATGAAATCTATATGGATAGGGTATAAAACTACTTTTCTTGAATGTATTGTGCATTATGTAGGGTTTAAGAGGTTTCAAGAGATGAGATAAAATTTGGTGTTGATATAGAGACTTAATATAAATCTCAATTTCCATTTAATTCCTTAGAAAAACTCTTAAGTGTTTCTACTAGCTAATTCATCTCATCTAGTCAAAATTGGCATAGTGAACATGATAGTGAGAAGGGCGAGAACTTTGAGTCGATGGATTTTTAAATCCTACCTAATGACTATAAGGAAATGGAGGGTATTTAAAAGTTTCATAAACTCACTTATAATAATTTTCATGGAAAACTAATTCCTTTTTGGAAGCCAAGTGTGCAAGGTGTGTGAAAGGAAGTTTTCTTTAACTACAGATGGTGATGGCTCACTTTCAAAAGATTCTAGATGATTAGTACTACAACCAATGCATGGAGAGGCATGTATAAAACCTTTACATATTATTAAAACCATTATACCTATCCTTATTCATTTTTGGGATGTTCAAATAGGGGTGAATGATGAAGGCAGTTTACTTATGCAAATTAAGAACTCTTATACCACATTTCAAGAGTTTCATGACTTGGGGTGACACTTATGCTTCATAAATTTGAATTATAAATTTAAAATTCCATTATAATTAAAAATTAACTCATTTTATTATCTTGAAAAGTTTATTATGAATTTTGGACTTCTTTCTTCTCCTCTCTCTCTCTCTCTCAAGTTTTATAAAAACTAGCCATTTTGGCCTTTGTAAACTATGCTCCACCTAAGTATGGAAAATCCATGCTCATTTAAATACCATGGATCAATAAATACTAATGATTTTTACCTATTTTATTACTATTCATAGTGTGTTCACTTGAATGACTGATCTTGCTTATGTGATGATTATTGTTTCCTTAACATTAGTGTCTCATTCTCTCACCTATTTATAATTTGAAATCTCCTTCTTATAAGTCATGTGAAGTGTTTTATGATGTGTCAAGGTTGAGTGAGTTATTATATTAAAATAATTCAATTTTAGGATGCTTTTATAGTCTTCCTATCCTAAACATTCATCATAATCTCATAATGAAATATTGATATGAGAAGATGCAAATTGGAGAAGTGTATGTTTGGTTAGTTCCTTGTTCTTATGTGTAACATGTAGCTAGTTTTTATTAATCAACTAATTTTGTGTATCTCCTCTTTTAGGATAGTTTAATTTTAGTTTTCTTTCCATTTTCCCTCACAATAATAGGTGTAGTAGTGGTCTAAAAGTGGTAAATCAAGGGAGCTATCCCTATCTAGAGATTCATTTCATTCTTACGCTACCCATAGCCTAGAGGTGTTTCAATTATGCCACTTGGATTAAGAGAGCTGAAACATATCCTTAAAGGGTGAAATTATAAGTGACAATAGTTTTTGGCATGATTGAAGGGACTCATTTTCTAAGAATTTGAAATATTTTTAATGTTGTCTTTCAACACATCAGCCTTTGGAAGAATCTATCTAAACATCAATGATAAATTCAAGATTATACTAGTTATTCAAGCATCCTAGGTTTTCCTTTTGAATATTTTTGATAATCATTCCTTGTGTTCTTGCTTCCTAATGAAGTTTCATGGCTAATTTTGGCATTTAATATTATTTTACACAAGTTGGTGAGATATTTCAATCTTATGGCATTCCCTATAAGCCTTTATGTGATCCTTACTATCCTTGTCATGATCCTTATCATATCCAATACGATCCTTACCAACTTTTTTATTATTTGTATTAGAATTATAATCAGACTCCTCAATATCTTGTTTTTCCTAGTCAACCTAGTCACTTCTCAACTCAGTCCATTTCAACCTTCAAGAAAAATCTCTTGGGTTATGAGAAGTGCATGATAGATCTTGATACACTAATGGGATATTGTTAACAAGTTCCTAGTAATTTCATTCATAATGTGAAATATGAATTAGATTTGGTTAAAAGAGAGTGGGTACCTATTGAGAGAGTATATTGGTAAAGGCTCTCAAGTGAGATGTTAGATATGGGTAGATTAATTGCATATTTAAAAGATAGGATAAGAATTCATGAGGATTAACCTCACCAAGTATATCAACCTTCATATCCACTTTCCCAATATTTATATCAGTCTCACTTGACCTCTACTTATGAACCCAATTAAGCTTGTTAAAGTCATCTTTTTCCTAATTAGCTGGAAGAGAGAGTTGTAAATATAACCCTTGTTTTTAAATAAAAACTTAATAGGCAAATTGAGTTGGTGAATAGGAAGATGAAATAGTCCATATCATCAATAAAGGAAGTGGAATTTAAGCCCTTATTTGCCTCTCCCATTACACCCCACCTGAAGAAGAGACCTTTAGATATGAAATCCCAAGTTGGAGACAAGGTGGAGAATCCAAGCCTAAGGAGATCCCAAGTTTCTTGAGTAATTTATCCACCCATAAAATTACATCACCATCTCAAAAAGATACTCTTAATCCTAACATCCTAAGATAGAATAAGGTAGTGGAATCATAGGTAAATAAAGGGGGATAAAAGCCTTGATAAAGAGTGTGAGGTTGAGAAAGATCTTGGTCTTATGCAAGTCCCTCCCACCTTTCCTCAAGATACCTCTTGTTTTCCATGTAATCCTTCTTGTAATCCTTATCCTCATGATGATGCCTATAAAATTTAAGAGAGAATTTTCTAAGAGAACCCGATTAATAAAATTAAAGAGCTAGACTTGGGAATGAAATTGTTAAGTCAAGGTGTGATGGAAGGTTTATCATATGCCTAAAAAAACCCCATCGAACCTTCCTTAAGAGAGTGATCAAGATGAATCAGATGTAAATGAAGTGCTTATCAAATGAAATTAATAAAATCAAGCTATTTTAGCCCAAAGTTTGCCTCCTCTTCCTTAAGAACTCCCAAAAGAATCTCCTACAATTCATTCTCAATCTGATTTTGAGTTCTATGTGCCACCTCCATCAACTAGTTCATCTTGTCCTCACCATATCACCATTTTCCTTGATGGACTTGTGGTATGAGAAAAGAAAGAGGAGAATTTGGTTTTAAAAAAATTAGAAATCTTGCTTGAAGAAAATATAGATCCTTGGCAACGTCATTAGACTAAGTCACATGATTTCAAGATGCCTAGTCTTGGCATCACTAAGAAGAAGGAAATTGAAGATCTTGCATCCCTTGAGAAGTAAGGTCAGGTTATGATAGTTGAGATACAACTTGAGAGACATCAATATATCCTAAATCTTAAAGAATAGATCACTTATTATGTGGAAAATTTTGATTGGGTTGATATGGAAGAATGTTTTCCTTTTGCCAAAGAAGAAGAAATCATCATTAGTTCTTCCATCACTATCCAAGACATCATAGATAGGCAAGAAAAATTTCCTAATCAATATTTGTATGAATTTTTTATAGTAATTGGATTAGTTTATACTCCTCTTCATGGAGATTATGATATAGTAAAGAATGGAGAAGTCAGCTTTGACACTCAAGTGAGTATGTAAAGAAAAAGTAACTTTTCAAATTTGTCCTTTCGAGAGGCATATGCATTCAATGATGATATGTTTTAAATCATCAAGATGGTTTATCATCCTCTCAACTATTTGGGAGAAACACATCAACTCTTGAAGGATAGAGAAAGCTTCTATTAGCCTCAATATTCTAAGGAACAAGAAACCACACCTCTTAAAGCCATGCCTACCATGACGATACAAGTTGATCATGAGATGAAGAGTGGGAAAAATAATGAGGTATATATATATAAATTCAAGAGAAATACATTTACATTGGAGACCTATTTAAGGATGATCTACTTAAGAGTGGATTAAGTTAAGCTATAAGGAATAGGTATGATCTATTAAGCATCCAATCTAAGGAGCAACATACTTAACACTATGATTCATCTCATGAAGAAGAAGATACAATAAACTTTCCTTTTGATCCTAGAAAGGAGGTATGATTAGTTTTTAGTTATGAATAGTTTTTTGTTTTATATTTTCCCTAAGTGCTTTGAGCATATGTGTGTCTTGTTAGTGTGTTTGTTTTGCTTTGTGTGTGTCCTTTATTTTATGTGGTTGAGGTAATTAGTTGTCTTATCTTGGTCAAAACCTTATTGTCAAGTGTTAGGTATTCTTGTTTGTCTCAGACTTTAGATGACTCCCTAAGCCTAATGGACTTATAACGCCATTGATCTTTAGCATAATAGGCATGTTACCCCTATGAGTCACCAAATTATTGACCAAATTTGACCTTATAGGTCAAATTGGGACCCCTATAGGTAAAAAATTGATTTTTATATGTTTTAATGGTCTAATATTTTTTCATATGGTATGTTATAGGTCATTTTATGTATTTTAAATAGCACTTTAGCTTTAATCATGGTCTAATTAGTAAATATGTCATTTTGAGTCATTTAATAGCCATTTAGGGGTCATAAATGCAAGTGGCATGGTTTTCAATGTGTATAAGTGTATTATTTTCCTTTAAAACATCTAATAAGTTAGATTTGATATTACGAATGTTAGTTAATCTAAAACTTGTAGGTTATCTAACTAAGAATCAAGAAATCAACTAAAAAAGGAAGAGTTTGGCACTTGTACAGCCCATGAGTGTGACATATGGAATAAGGTAGTGAGATAACTCTTCATATTACTTGGACTTATTTACATGCTTTAAATATTCTTAAAGTTTCATTTTTTAGCTTAAACCATTCTATTCCTTCTTCACCCTTCTAGACACATTGAACTAGTCAACAGGTTTGTGCTTGGTACAGATAGTTAGAAAAGTTTCATACCAAATGACTGTATGTGGTGAAAATAAACTTAGAGAGATTAATTTCCATAAAAATATTTCAAATATTTGTCTACTATTCTTTATGAATAATCCTTAACAAGTTGACTATGTTTTTCAACTTACCAATTTGTGCACCCTATAAGTTTTGCCTTGGTTTGAACAAGTCCATCTAATATAGTTATTATAATTTACTCTAGAGGACATGGATACCCTTACCTCATGTTATACATGATTGGTTAATTTTTTCAAGGTGTTTTGATATGCAAATCATCTTGTGTTGTAAGAGGAAGTACTTTTCTTTAAAATAGGGAGGTTTCCACCATTTTCAAGAGCTTCATGATTTGATAATGACTTCACTAAGTTTTGATAGGTTCATAATAATTTTATGATGTATTATTGGTCTTTTTTACCATTAAATCTCTTTATCTAATCAATCTCCATGAGAGTGCAGTCATAGAGTGCCATATAGTCAATCTCCATAGGACTGCCATACATAGTCAATCAGGTGAGCTATGCAAAGATATAAACCACATCCATGGAGTTTTGTTTAAGTTCATAAGATGATGGACATACCATTTTTACATTAATATTAAACCTAGGTTCCCTAAATTTATATGCAATTAGTTGTGATAACTAGAACCCTTATATAACTAGGATTCCTATAGAGCGTTCATCCATAGCCATGATGATTAAGGCCTGAGAATGTTATAAAGTAGAAATTGAAGGTTATAAAGTTGTGAGATATGTTATATAAAAATGAGGTAGTTTGGTGATATTTCAAATGATAAAGAACATAGCGTGACATTCATGTGCAAATACTTATACACAATCTACCATTGGAATGTGCACCTATATGTGCTTGAAAGGGAAAGTCACATTGAGAATAAAGGTTTTAAGACCTATTTAAAGACCACTATGGTTAAAATTAGGCATTTGAAGAGATTTGAAGGAAATAGATGGAAGAAAATGACCATACATCATGTATTTTTTGGAAAATACTCATATTGTTGCCTATATATGAGAATAACCACCTACAAGTGGCCTTAACAAAGAGATAAGGACCCCTTTTGAAATGTTGAGACAAATAATGGAGATATTTTGAATCCATAGTATGATATTTTGACCATGGAAGACTTTTTTGATGTTTAAATATAGAAAATGGAAGTATAGATCACCCTATAACATGAAATGATAGTGCTCAGGGATCAATTCCCCAAAAGTGCAAAATAAAGTTCTTTGATGTTTTGTTGATATCTTGTAACATGGTTATAAAGAATATTGATGCATCTAAGAGACTAGGTATTGTATTATCCATATAGGAGAGGGGATATGAAAATGTTGAAGGGAATATAACTAGTGGAGGTTGGTTATTGAGAATCCCAAAGTTCAAGCATTAATATCTATAGGTTTGAGCCAAAAGAATCCTTTTCACCTAAAATTGCAAAACTAAACCATTACCAATGTATATGAATGATTCCAAATGGTGAAAGTGAAATTTATGATCTAAAATATCATAAATATGAGTTGAGTGGTGATTTTATAAGGTCCAACATTCACCTATAGGTATTCCATTATGCAAAATGTACACCTACGACTGACTATAGGAGCAAACAATCTAGGATGGAAACTTGAACATGGAATAACTAGGGTTGGTAGATGAAATATGGTTTAAAATAGTTGAAAGGAGTGATCATGACATAAATTCCACTTAAATATGATAACATATTGTGTCTAGTCTCCTAAACCACCTACAAGTGTCCCTCTATAGAAAAATACTCACATATAAGCTAAACATGGTGTCTTGATGGTGTTTTAGCTTATAAAAGGTGAAAATAATGGATCCAAGTAAACAAAAAATGACTCCAAGGAGTTATTAAGAGATTTTAGACATTATCTCAATCTTAAAATAGGCAAGAACACCTATAGTTGTAGTACTTTGAAGTAAAATATAGTCAGAGTCCACATTCAGTCTTGATCAGTCAAAGTATGAAGAGTATGTAGGGAGTCAAAGTGATGAATATACTTAGGGAATATTCATCATGACCATAAATGTCTCTATAGTTTCTTTACAATGTAAATTATATATAGATAAGGTCCTAACTAGGTAACCTAGAGTCCATTGTCAAAACCTTGTAGATAGTTTCTTCTCCAAGTCTGTCTTAAAGTTTTAATGAATTTGGGGGGTCTGATGACCTTATTATAGATGCCATTAAAACATTTTGTTTTTTTAGACAAATATGGGAAGTTCCATCTATTTTTTCTTAGATAGAGGGCACTCCCCTTAAGTGTAAATTTATAGGTTTTGCGGAAAAGGTGACAAAAGGGTAGACTAGGAGATATTTGAACCTTTAAAGGAGGTGTATGAGGTTATAACACATCCAAAAAAACATAAGGGACCTTTCATAAAATTATAAATCTAAATAGGGTGCTCTAAATCCTCAAGGTCACAATCAACCCTATTAGGCATGTTTAAGCCTAGTGCCCAAATGAAAGGTCATTTTCATTTATAGATGTAGGTGAGATTTCTACCCTATTGAAATATTTTTATGGGATGAATTTAGATGTTTTTAAGATATTAGGATGTAGGGTAATCCATGAAAAGACCAATTTTTACTTAAAGACAACTCAAGCCTATAGGAAATGGAGAAAAGAGCTCAACAAAGCAACTTTAGAAGCTCATATCTGCTTGAATGTTTTGCATGGGGACATAAGAAGCATGTAAAAGTTAAAGGGGTTTTTAATATCATTATTTTGGATTTTTTTTTTTTCAAATTCAATGTCCCATATTTATGAATGAATATTAAGAGGGTAAAATAGGCCTAAACTCACCAAAACCCTTGCTAGTGACAAGTTTGAGGAAATGAAAGAGATAATACACCAAAATGGCATAGTTTTCCTAGAAACAGGATTAGATGTTTTATAAGACTCATTCAGGATCCATACCATTAGAATAAGTTGTATGTGATCTTTATGGACAAGGTATAAAACTACTTTTCTTGACTATTTTATGAATTATGTAGGTTCTAGGGGGTTTCAATAGATGAGATCAATGTTGGGAATGAGATAGAGACTTAATGTAACTCCCTATGTAAATTCAATTCCTTGTAAAAACTCTTAAGTGTTCTTACTAGTTACTTCATCTCAACCAATCAAAACTGGTATAATGAACATGATAGTGAGAAGGGTGATAACTTCAAGTGGATGGATTTTTAAAGCCTACCTAATGCCTGTAAGGCCATGGAGGGTATTTAAAATTGTCATAAATTTTATTTTATGAATTTTCATGTAAAATTAATGCCTTTTTGGAATCCAAGTGTGTAAGGTGTGTGAAAGAGGAGTTTTCTTTGACTGTAAATGGTGATGTCTCACTTTCAAAAGATTCTAGATGATTCGGAATGCAACCAATAAATGGAGAGGTATGTCTGAAACCCTTCCCTCTCATTAAAATAATTATACATATCCCTAGTTATTTTTGGGATTTTAAAATAGGGGTGAATGATGAAGGAAGTTTCTTTGTGAAAATTGAGAACTCCTACGCCACATTTCAAGAGTTTCATGAATTGGGGTGATAGTTATGCTTCCTAATTTTTCATGTTAAGTTTCACATTCCATTATTATGAATAATTAACTTATTTTATCATCTTTAAAAGTGTCCTTGTGACTTTTGGACTTATTTCTTCTCCTCTCTCTTTCTCAAGTTTTATAAGAACTAGCCATTTTGGCCTTTGTAAACTATTCTCCACTTGAGTATGGTGAAGCCCTACTTATTTGAATACCATGGATCAATAAATACTACTTATTTTTACCTCTTCCATGACTATTCATAGTGTATTAACTTTAATGATTGATCTTGTTTATGTGATGACTATTGTTTCCTTGGCATTATTGTCTCATTCTCTCACCTATTTGCATTTTGAAAGCTCATTCTTGTAGGTCATGTGAAGTGTTTTATGATGTGTCAAGGTTGAGTGAGTTATTATATTAAAATAGTGTAATTTTAGTCCTCTTTTATATTCTTCCTAGCCTAAACATTAATCACAACTTCATAATGAAATATTGATGTGAGAAGATGCAAATTGGAGAAGTGTATATTTGGTTAGTCCCTTTTTCTCATGTGTAACATGCAACTGGTTAGTAATCATCAAGTAATTTGATGTATCACCTCCTTTATGATAGTTTAATTTTAGTTTTCTCTCCCTTTTCCATCACAATCATAGGTTTAGTAGTGGTCTACAAGTGGTACATCAATGGAACTAGCCCTATCTAGAGATTCACCTCATTCTTAGGCTACCCACAACCTAGAGGTGTTTTAATTGTGTCACTTAGATGAGGAGAGCTAAGACATCTCTTCAAAGGGTGAAAATCTAAGTGACAACATTTATACTATGTTTTTATAACCTTGAATTTGCCATTATACAATACACTACCTTCTTTTGTGGTAAACCTTAGACATGTAGGTAGTCTTCATTTGGAGGCACCATTTCAGAAGGTTGGAAACCATATAATCATTTAATTTGGATCAAAAATATATGATTATCCTAAATACACCATGATTAGACCTATAAATACCATTCACCTTTAAATGTGTACACTAAATACTTTTTTTCATCAATGAAACCTACCTACAGTCTATAAACACTAGTATTTTGGACATTTGTCACCTCCATATGCCAACACATGCAAACTAAATGCCAAGGAATCCATGAAAACTATTTTCAAGACTTGAAGGACCAAGAAAAATTATCATTTTGATAAAATAGACAAAAAAATTAGTGAAACTATCCTCATTCTTTTGAACTATGTAGATGAAAGTGGTGACCAAATCACTTAACTTATTAATGAATGTTCATAGAGCTTAGGGGACTAAACATGCAACTAATGCCCATGATTAGAATGTGACCAAGTTTAATTTTTTTGGCCAAGATCTTGGACATTATTTCTCTCTCCTCTATACATACTAAGCACAAACATGAAGTTCTCTCCAATCCTACCAATGAGCTTGATGGGGAAGATGAATTAGTTTTAGGCTTTTCAAGCACTAAAATAGTATGATTTTTTCCACACATACTATTAGTGAACTCCCCTTACAAAACCCTAACTCCACCTGATCCAATTAGTACTGTACAAGTCCATACCACTTAGGAAAATCTTGAAACCTAAAAATTCCCTATATTTTCTCAATTTTCAGACCATAAGCCATTATTGATAAGTAGTAAGAGGTAAAATAGGAGTCAAGTGATGTATTAAAGCTCATGGTTGAATTTAGGGGTTGAAGAGGTACATTTTGGCAAATGTGGGGCCCATTTGGTGGGAAATTGGTTTTTATATTTATGAAAAAGGGGTCATTAGTGCATATAACACTTTATGATATGGCCTAATGGAGTTAATGAAGGCTCTTGAAGGCATTTATGGTGGTTTAGTGGCATTTCAAGGTCAAGCGGTACACACTTAAGATCAAACCATTTCCTTTTAAACCATATACATGACTTCAAGAAGGGATTTCAAGTAAATATCATTTAAATAAATATTAAAATACCTTATTACCTTATTATTACTTAAATTAGGCCCCCATACCCTTCATAACATTCTTAAAATCTTGTAATTAAACCGTACCTCACATATCTTACATATACAAGAAGTTCATGATGACTCATCAGCTACATCATCTAATCATCTCCACCATGGTACTTTTGGATTGGTATCACCACTTCAAAACTATTATAGACATTAATACATGCTTAGGAACTATGAATACACTTGATATAAATTTAAAACATGAGGTAGGGGTATCCATTATGTATTTTATCACATAACTAGATAATGGGCTTGTCACATTTTAAAATACAACTAGTGACCTATTTTGAACTATCCTAATTCACCAAGAGATGTGACAACCATGAGGTATTATGGTGGACTAGGGTTCATATGGCTTATTTTGACCTCTTTCTAGGCCTAAGGGTAGAAATTGGTCAATAAAAGGATGAGGGCATCACTCTCTTAAGTGGTCAATAAGAGGATGAGGGCATCACTCTCCTAACTTATTATTTGAGGGTCCATATCTATGAAAACCACCTTTATATGTTTGAGATATAAGTCTCAATCACCAATGGATGGGTGGAACTCAATGGCTTGACTCTCTGAGGCTTGAATCTATTATGTGTTATAAGTAGTAAATTCCCATTTTCTATATATGTTAGTGAATATACCACTCCTAGATTGATATATAGGGTGCTTGGCCAAATACAATATAGAGATAAGGGACTTGATTCAACATGGGTTGGTCATTGACTAAAGGTGACCAAGGTGATGGGACCAACTTTTCCTTGTATATATATGGGGATGCCCCTATATATTCTAGATAGATGGAAACTATAGTTGACCAACTCTAGATGATATATCACATGATCAAGTGATGGATGAACTCTAGGTGATGTGTTGGGATTCTAATAATTAATTAAATATATATATGGGGATGGAACTTACTCAATTTACTATATACATTTCTATGCGGAGATAGAGAGGAATGGCATTTTTGTATGTTGAGAAATAACTAGTCCAATATACATGAACTATGAGGATAGACCCATCTCATGATATTTTGGTGATCTGAGATTGATGGCCTACCCAAGATAATATTGTCACAATCTTTATAATTCAACCCTACTCTATAATCTAAGTACATGGTAGAACCCCACTGGGGTTAACTTGAAAATTGTATTTTTTTTAATTTTACTTATAATCCAATCTAGATTGTTCTTATCAATGATAAGTTAATTGATATTTAACTAAATACATCTTGTATAATTAACTGATTATGATTCATTTAGATAATAATTAAATTAACACATTCAACAAAATCATAAATTAATTCCATCACAAAAAGTATATCTACTAAATAATAACTTAGCCAACTACTGAAAGTTTATACAATAATATTATACAATAAGAGGAACCAACTAATGGTTATCAAAGTATAATAATACAAAGTTATTACATCAGAGTGGATATAAATAAATATAATTTTACATATAATTAAAGAGTATCCATAACCTTTTCATATGTATATAAAATGTAATCATGAATAAGAGTCTTTATTGGCTAACTAATGAAGGAGAGAAAGAGCATCATCAAAGTGCTTTTCCACACCAACCACGGACCATAGATACCCCCCAAAATTTCACAACTAGGTAATGGCCCTCCATTCATAGATGAATATATGATAATGGTGTAAGTATCGATAAGTCTACTAG
>JARHVA010001948.1:1357500-1567500 GCA_037957365.1 Torreya grandis
GAATAAAAGTCCCTTTATTTCTTCTTATTCTCCTTTGTCAACCTTGACCTCTATGCATTTCCAAAAACTTCATCCTCCTTTATTATTTTCATAGTCATCTACATGCCATACAAAAATACCTAATTTCATGTTGAATCCTTATCCATCATAATTTACCCCAAAATAACTTTCCATAATACCAAAAATTCCCTACATGCTTCCAAAAACTCATAGCTTAACTACCAAATAACATAGTCTCCTCAATATTTCCTCATAACTCACAATCAAACTGTAGCCATCCCAAATTTTACATGGTTCAAACAAACAAAGAAAAACCTAATAATCACTCCCAAATTATGGTTGACGTTGTGTTATTTTAATAAACATAATAATTATGTTTTATAAAAACTCAAATTCTTATCCACAACTTTAAAGTTTAAACAATCAAAGTTAATACCTAGTTAACCCTTATGTATTTAAAAACTATCACCTTAGTTACCACCATAGTAACTTTCACCTAGTTTTAGGTTAAATAATGATTATAAAATCATTTTATTAAATAATATGAAATTTAATTTTATATTAAATAATATATATGTTCTAATGGTAATTTTATATTTAATTCTTGTAGGTACATGCCTACATGGGGTTATTTCATCAATAATAAGTAAATTTATCTAAAGAATATATACAACTAAAACATTGCATAATAGAAACAACATTATAATCATAGAGAATAGTAAAAAATACAACCAAGACCAAAATAACATTTAAAAATAGATCAAAATTGAATCAACATGATCAGACATGAAGTAACCAACCACAACTGAAATTATAACAATCATACATAACTATTCACTAATAAATAATCATGAATTTATTTATACTATATGGTGTGTGCAAGGTTCCTTGTTGAATATCTACACCTCCAAAATATTAATTTATAACACCCTCCATGATGATACTCTCTCTCTATATCTATCCAGAGAGTGGACTTTCTCCGATATCCACCTTACAAATGCAAACAATAGTTATCTCATATCAATGATAATAAATAAAAATTGTATTAAATCACAATAATATTGAATGAGCATAATCCACATACATATGAAACTCATGTACAACTAATCAATTAAATAATGAGTCACAAAAAATATATATTTTTCCATACATCAACATAATTAAAATAGTTTGATATAATAATAATTAATCAATATTAACCCCATTAATATTTGTTTAATAATCAAATTAATTTTAGTGAGGAAACAATAATGTAACATCCTTCCCCCTGAAATTGGTCATCATCCTGATGACACTTATTTCAAACTAAAGTTTTAAAATGAAATATCAAATAATAATAATTAAATAACAATAATAAATGGTCTAAATAAATAAATTTGAAAATAACCTATAAAACTCATCATATTCCTCCCAAGTGGCATTATTGTCATAATATTGGTCTCACTAGACCTTTCACTATGAAACTTCTCTATTATTAAAACTAAGTTTTTGAGTGTCAATTATTTTGACTAATTCTACTATGACCACCCCATGATCTAGAACCTATAAATCATTCCAATCCAATACATGAGAATGATGAGATACATTCTTTTTAAGATATAACATATGACAAACATTCTATAAGAGAGATAGTATTGGTGGAAAGTCAAGCATATACACACTAGGATTGATCACTTCCAAGACGTCAAAGGGTCCAATATATCTTGGTGAAACATTCATTGATTTACCAAATTTAATCAAACTCTTCTGAGGTTTGACCTATAGAAATACTTTATCACTAACAAAAAACTATCTTATTGTCCTTTTCATATCAACATATCTTTTCTATCTATCATTGTATTTATCGAACCTTTTTGTGATTGACTTGACTTGATCCTCCATTTATATAAGCATTTTAGGACCAAAGACTACCCTATCTTTAAGCTTGTACCAACTGATTGGTATTCAACACATCATTTCATACAATGTTTCAAATGGATCCATCTTTAAAGTTAATTAGCAAGAGTTATTATAAGTAAACTCTACTAGTAGAATATAATCTTCCCACTTGTATTGATGATTCATGTAATACATTCAAAGAAGATCTTATAGAACTTGGTTTACTCTCTATGTTTGTCCATCTGTTTATAGATGATATGCATTACTAAAATTTAATTGTGTGCTCAAAGTTGAATTTAGAGTTAACTAAAAGCTAGATGTCATCCTCTAATCTTGATAAAAAATGATCTTCTCTAGAAACCCATGTAATTAGTATACCTCTTTCATGGATATTTTCACAAGCATTGGTGCATCATTAGTCAAATTAATTGGCATGAAGTGAGCTACCTTGGTTAGTTTTTCAACTACTACCAAGTTCATGTCATGATAATTCCATTATAATGACAAACCTTGGACAAATTTTGTACTAATTACCTATCACTTTCATTATTATATATCATGAGGATACAACAATCTTGCCATATGCACATGTTCAGCCTTCACATGTTAACACTCCAAAAAATGAGATACAAAATCCATTTCATCCTTTTTAATTCTTTTCTAGAAACAAAGAGGTTTTAACTCAACCATGATCTTAGTCACTCAAGGGTGTTACATCCTGATTCTCTTACTAAATTGAATTACCTAATTATCTATGGATTAATATGGTAGTTAATTTGATTTGTCACTTTTTAACTGAATTATAAGTCATTTGTTGTTATGGGACAAATGTATGTTACTTATATTTCATGATTTTATTATTTTTAGATGATAAATTATACATTCTATACATAATGATTATGTTACATTTATTTTTATATAATTGTTTAATATGTATCATGATATATTTGACTAACTACCTTTTAGTCATGAGATGGATGCAAGAAAATTTATCCCTCTAAGCATGATGGAGGTAGAGCATCATAAAAGAGGGGGGACTAAATGGAGATGGTGAAGGATGATAGAGATGTTTATAAGAACCCCACACACACCACATTAGATTAAAAATGTTATATAAATTGTGTGTTTGGATTATTAGATATTATAGTTTACATGTTTTAAATGTTAGTGCATATTTATGGAATAAATCTTGTCTATGATTATATTTTGTTTGTTATATGTGAACTCAGTACTAGATGTGCAGTAAGATTGCATAAGGTTACTTTACTTATGTTTGTCTATGATTTTTTAGAGTAAATCAAATAAAATATATCTAATTACTATTAAATATATACACTAGTATAATATCTTTGAAACCATTATTGAACATTGAGCTTACTATCATTGATATTAGAGAATATCAATATAAGTTAATTTATTAAAATAAAGTAAGACATATATATTTAGCTTATATATACATTAGTAATTGACTATAATAGTTATCTTATTATAATTGGAATAAATAATTGATTTATCTATCTTTTTGATAAAGATATAATTATCTATATACGTTAATAAAGGAAGTTGATTATCCTAAACATCTAAGCCTAGTATTTGATTGACATGCAAAAGACTACATTAAAATTAGAAGTAGATTTATCATTATGTAAATTATTAATTTAGACTTTCATAGTGGATATACTCAAGGGTTTATATTGTAGTGATCATATAAAAATCATTAAACAAAATAAATGTTTAATAATCTTGGAGAAAGTTCCAAAAAGAGATAAATTAGGGCTTCTAGTATGTTTAATGGAAACATAATTGTGGATTAGTTAAGTTTAAAGGAAAATTTGGAAATTGCACATGGATTGAAAATTGAGTGAATAGTGGCATTTAAATTTTGAATGAAATGAGATCAATGAGGAGAATAGAATAAGAGGGAGCCATGGAAAGGAAGGAGATAGGAGAAAATAAAAGAGAAAAGTATAGAGTAATAAATCAAAAGTATTTAAAGTTCTTGGAGTTTTAATACAAAAGCATTGAGAGAAGGTTGGTATTATTATTACATTCAATTGTTAAAGGAAAATTTGTGTATGATTATGATTCTTAGGGTTTGGTAAATGGAATATATTTTTAGAATGGATATAGGTTTAGCCTTTTGGATGGCTTGGTCATCCACAGAGATAACCCACTATCCCCAAATCCTAAGTGTTTTGATTTATAATTGTAAGGATGTTAAAACCATAGGATTAAATTAAGTTTTTAAAATAAATGGCATATTTCCCTAGTTTAGGAAAATGATAACCTAAGGGAATAGTTATATTCAAACAAAGAATGAGTTTGTTAAAACATATTATACATATATACTCAGTCAAGTAAGTATGCATATATAATATGGGAGTAGTGTGTTATTCTTAATTTAAAAGATATAGATTGAATCAACAAAAGGATAAATGGGTTTTTATTTGGGGAAAATATGCATACTTTTATTTTATTATGAAGATATCTTAGTGATAGTCAATGAATATAGGTATAACAGAGTTATTTTTTCTTTGGTAAAATATTTGGAAATAAGATGCTTTTATACATATATGTACAAAACTATGAAAATATTGAATGGATTTTAAAATGGGTTATGTTTTTTATGTTATCAATATACAAATGAAACAATTATGGAAAAAATAAAATGGGACTATTGATATATGTATATATCACATATAAACATATATAGACTATATCATATCATTTAAAATGGAGTTTATACAAAAATATAGTTTGGATATCTATACATAATCTATGTATATATAAATATATTCAAAGAATATATAGAAAACATATTCTTTAAAGTCGAGTAGGTATATATATTTATGTACACATATAACTTCAATAGGGCACACACGCACACGCGCACACACACACACACACACACACACACACACACACACACACACACACACACACACACACACACACACACACACACACACACACACACATATATATATATAATAGTCACACAGTATAGTAGGATAAGGTATTCATATAATCATAAGTATTTTATTTTAAATGTTATGAACCATATGTATATAAATGGACTATGCATAAATACTATGAGTATTCAGACATACAACCATGACCTATGTAAATAGTTATACTGCATGTATTTATATACATAATAGATTGTGTAATTTTTTATGAAAATTCTAGTTATATATGTTTGAGTAAGATTATAAAGACTACATGTTTTTTGATAGAGTAGTCTTAAATAGTGAATTTGACTTATAACCTCTGAACTTAGTAAGTTGAATAAGTTATTGGATGGAAATGGAAACTGTGCATTTGATTTAAATTGATAACATAATTCATTGTGTTAAGAAATTATTGACTATTTTCCATGGTACTTGGTAACTTATATCAATGAATAAATGACTTCAAATTGAGAAATAATAAAAACTAAGATTAGGAATGAAACTAATCATAGTTGGATTCATTACTTTTGATGTTAAATAATCAAAATAGGGGTTTTGGTAATATTAAGACCTTATTTGTTTTCGATCCTTTCTCTTGAAAGTTTTAATCTTTTATGCTTTAAAAATAATAATGAAAATGTTTTGTTAGTAGGTCATAATATTAATTATGAATTAAATTATATATATTATTGGATGTATATAATAAGATCATATATATATATGGAATATACATATAAGAGAACTAGGTCTTCATATACGTGTATAGATTATATGTATAGAATAAGTAGTGTGCCTATAGTTATAGTAGTGACTAATCAGTTAAGTCATGAAATCCTGAAGGATAGGGAAATATAATTATATGAACATAGCCTAAGTTATAAAAGGGATGAATAAGTGAACATTATTAAATCATTATGTAAATTATGAATTTTGGTTATATTTAGTGGTATGAACTTTATGTTATAAAAATGTTAATTTTATGTATAACATTTACTTAAGGAAAATGGATTCTTGGAATGACTTGTTTTATACCCATATGGTAAATAAACTTGTTTGTCATAAATATTGTCTATGTGATGAATAATATAAATGAGGTTCATTCATATTTTTGATAGACTAAATATATGTATAGTAATTATTTCTATAACTAGAATGTTTTCATACTTGCTAGTAGAAATAATTGCATGACCCTATTGGTTATAATATATGTTAACCAAATATAGCATTGGTGGTTCTAATTAAGTAGTAAGATGGACTTTATTGGATTACTTAGCATCATCAGTGCCTAGTGAAGGTAGTCTAATCAAGTGGTGTGTATGAATTTTATTGATCCTAGAGATCATATATTATTTGAAAAAAAATTCCAAAGTAATATTTAGATAGACATTATCACTTTATATGTATGATTTACATGCTTGTGTGATATCATGCTGGAACATAATTATTTATGTTACACACCATGTAGTAAAAATATTGTAGCACATGGGTACTATCATGTCTCTCTGGATTCTTGCACCATCATTATCTACCCATCCATGAAGGGAGAGCCATTCTCTATTTGGGGGATTGTGTAGGGGATTGATGGTATGTGGTTGATGTGTAAAATTTCTTAGATGATCCTCTCCTCCTCCACTACAATACTTACTTAGAGACTACACTTAAGATTATCAAAGATACATGAGTTGGTGTGACTTGAGCTCTATGGAGCATTGTATATATTATTATAATTTATTCAAGCATCATTTTTGATAGAAATGTAATTATTTATTATTGTTGATTGATAGCAGAGGATGTATTATTATACAAACTATGGCTAGATTTTATTATGATTAATTTCCTTATGCAATTATGATTTCTTACATAAGTTGCTAGTGATCAGTATATATAGTCATACATGTTTAGTTAATTTTGATATTCTTAGTTAAGATGTTTAAAATCTCTAATTAGATTATAGTGGTGAAATCTAATGAAATAATAAATGTTGTGTATTTTTTTAAAAAAAATTGCTTTATTCTAGTAAATCCATATGGAGATGTTACATTGTGGTATCAAAGTTATGGCTTGAATAATAGGACTTAATGAGTCTACTAACATTTTCAGATTATTATATTAACATAATGAAGAATGGTGTGAGAAATATCATCAGGTGAGGGTCCTTTGAATGTCAATGATAATAACCCTCTATTTGATCCTAACCAATTTATCATTGAACAAGCAACAATGTTAGATCATATTCTTGCAACCATGAATGATACTAGGGACAAAGTTATAGCACTAAAATAGGAAATTCATGGACATGAGGAGGAAGCTCATTAGGATGATCCTAAACAACATCATATTAAACAATAAATACCTTAATAATAGAGATATGAGGAAGTGCCTCAAGAAATGAGAACACATGTAGCCATATAATTGGCAAGGGATATGAAAAAGGTGAATCCACCTAAGTTTGATGAAACCATTATGGGAAATAGAACTGAAGCATAGTTGAATGAAATGGAAAAGTATTTCAATATTTGAAACTACTCTGAGGTCACTAAATCTATTTGGGGAGCTTATCAATTAGCTAGAGAAGCAACTACATAGTGAGTCAATAAGAAGTTAGAAATGAATCTAAACTCAACCACCACTTCTTGGGAGTAGTTTATGACACTATTTAGATCATAATGGCTTCCACAATTATATTTTGACCAAAAGTTGATAGATTTTCAAAATATGAAGCAAGGAGACTTGTCGGTAAATGACTAATGGAAGTAATTTACCAACCTTATAAATTATGTGCCTTAGTATTAGTTAGATGAGAGGTTTAAGATTAAGAATTATATCATGGGATTAAAACCCCAAATTAGTGGAGAGGTGGATATTCATGGACTATCCACCATGGACCAAGTCTTTGAGAGAGTAGTCAAGCAGAAGAAAAAGTTTAAATCTCTTACTTAGGTTAGGGACAAGTTTAAGAAAAAGTTTGGAAGTTTTAAACCAAATTTCAAGAAGAATAATTGGAAGTAGAGGAGTGGAGACTCCAAGAGTTAGTTCAAGAATCAGAATACTAGATTCAATAGTGGTTCAGGTAGAAAGAAATTAGGTAATGGTTTCAAGGGAGGTTTCAAGGGAAAGCAACAGTCTAATAGGAAGGGACCACTAGGAGGTTGCTTCATCTTTGGAGGTGACCATTTTACACATGAATGTACCCAGGATAAGTTGAGGAACAAATTTTTTACCCCTCATCAAGGAAATTTTTAGTAATGTATTCATGCAATAGTTGATAATTGGTAAGCCAAATTCCAAAATTCACCCATATAACTATTAGGTATTTTGTTTGAACATCCAATTTTCAATTTGATAGATACAAGGTCTATGAAATGTTTTATAACTCCTAAAATTTTAAATAAATTATCTATAAAAGATAGTGTAATGGCAAATTCATGGCCAATACAATATGGGAATGACACTAAATTTTAGGATGACAAGTGTTTATTAGAAGTAAAAATTAGGTTGCCAAAATTCATAATGATTATGGATATTTATGTAGAACCACTAGGGTCATATGATATGATCTTAAGATTCAACTATATTATAAAGCATAAGGCCAAGGTTGACTATTTTTTGAAAAGGGTTGATTTTCTTGATGATTCTAAAAATTAGATACTAATTCATGTTGAGAAAAGGGAGTTAAGGTTTAGGTAAATTTATGCAATACAACTCAGGAAGGCCTAAGGTAAGGGATATCAAGCATTTATCATCAAAATAAATGAAATGGAGGAAACTAAGGAACCATCAATTGAAGATTATCCTTTCCTTAGGAATTTTCATGATCTATTTTTGAAGGAATTTCTAGGATTACCTCCTAAATAGGAGTTTGAATTCTCTATTGATATCAAACTAGGATCAAAACCTCAATCTAAGGCTCTATATATAATGAAAACCACTAAATTAGTAGAATTGAAGGCACAACTTTAAGAATTGTTATCCAAAGGGCTGATTAGACCAAGTGAATATTAGATCTAGATATCATTAATTAAGGATAAAATATGAATATATTCCAAAGATGACATTTATAACTTGTTATTGACATTACAAGTTCATAGTGTTATCATTTGGATTGATGAATGCACCTATAACATTCTTTAATCTCATGAATAACATCTTTAGAGATTACCTAAATCATTTTTTTGTCATTTTAGATGACATTCTTATATACTCTAAGGATGAAGAAGAAAATCTTCAACATCTGGAGTTAGTTTTGCAACATCTATGAAAACCTAAGTTGTATGGAAAATTATCCAAGTATGTATTTTTTATAAAATAATGTGCAATATTTGGGACATATTATCTCAATGGATGGCATCTCTATTGATATAGCTAAGATAAGAGTCATTATGGAGTGGTTGGCACCAAATAATGTGTATGAGGTTAGGAGTTACATGGGATTAGTAGAATATTATAGGAAATTCATCTCAAAATTTTCCAAAATAGTTAATCCAATTACCTCTTTGTAGTGTAAGAATTTATCTGGTTAGATAAATGTGAAGTAGCTTTTTAGGAATTATAATTGATAACTTGGGACTCAAATACATCTTCATACAACAAAATTTGAATGCTCATCGGAGGCATTGGTTAGAGTTTTTGTCTAACTATGACTTTGATATCAATTACATCAAAAGAAAAGAGAATAGAGTAGCTAATGCCTTGAGTCATAGAAGATACATAGTAGTTGTGGATACTATCAAAAGTACTTTTAGGGATCACGTGATCAAGTTCTCACTAGGGGACATTTTATGATCAAGTTAAGAAAGCTTTGTCTAAGAATGATCATAATCCTAGGTATAAAGGATACAACTTAGAGGGTGATGGTCTTATGTGATATAATAAAAAGATGTATGTGCTATATTGAGAAAATCTAAGGAGCATAATGCTAAAGGAATTTCACAACACTATTCAGGACACCTAGGAGAAACCAAGATTATGACAGAGCTTATACCACTTTATTTATAGAAGGGAATCAAGAAAAATGTAATAAACTTTGTATCACATTATCTAGAATGTTAAAGAGTAAAAGTTGAACATGTGCACATGGTTGGATTATTATATCCACATGACATAATAGAGTGGAAATGTTAGATGATTAGTACAGACTTTGTCCAAGGATTACCATTATCATGAAATATGCATGACATGATATTAGTTGTAGTTGATAAACTAATCAAGGTAGTACATTTTATACTAGGAAATTTGATAGATGATGCACCAAATCTTATAAAGAGGTTTGTAAATGAAGTGTATTGATTTCATGGTTTTCTAAAGAAGATCATATCAGATCATGATTTAAGAATGACTTCTAGATTTTAGTTAACTCTAAATTTAGCTTTGGGTATGCAACTAAATTTTAAAACTGCTTATCACCTACAGACTGATGGTCAAATTGAGTGAGTTAATAGGGTATTAGAAGATTTTTTTCATATGTATTTCATGGATTAACAATACAAATGGTAATAATACTTACATTGGTTGGGTTTGCATACAACTCATACTAATTTTCTTTAAATATGGCACCATTTGAAGCAATTTATAGAAGGTGTAGGATACCAATCAATTGGGATAGGTTAGAAGTTAGGGTAGTCTTTAGACCTGAGATGATTTTATAAATGGATGACTAGGTTTTAAAAATTAGGTAAATATTGGCTAAGGCCAATGTTAGGTAAAATATCTATGTTGATTTAAAGAGAATATATATGTAGTTTACAGTAGGTGATAAAGCATTTTTGCAAGTTAAGTCATAAAAGAGCTTGATTAAATTCAAGAAGTCAGTAAAACTTTCACCAAGATATGTGGGGTATTTTAAGGTTTTATAAGTGGTCAATCCTATAGTTTATAGGCTTGTATTTCCATCAGCCCTAGCTCTATTGAATAATGTATTCCATGTATCTTATCTTAAGAAGTATATATATGATCTTTCACATGTATTATATTGTAATTATTTATAGATTCTAGATTTTGAGGTGGTCATGATATAACCATTAGAGTAATTGATACTCAAAAATGTCATTTGTGTAATAGAGAAGTGTCACAGTGTAAGGTCTTATGAGACCAATACTCTAAGGATAGTGATACTTAGGAGGACTATGATGAGTTTTATAGGATATTTACACATTTATTTTCTTGATTTGATGTTAGATACTATGTTATATTCTACTAATTTGTTTATTATTCAAAACTATTATTTGAATAAGTGTCATTGGGATGATGACTAGTTTTAGGGGGGAAGAATGTTACATCTTGATTCTCTCACTAAACTAAATTACCCAATTATCTATGGATTAATATGGTAGTCAATTTTATTTGTTACTTTTTAACTAGATTATAAGTCATATGCCATTATGGGATAGCTGTATGTTACTTAGATTTCATGAGTTCATTATTTTGAGATGATAAATTATGAATTATGTATATAATGATTATATTACATTTGTTGTTATAGTATTGTTTTATATGTATCATTATATATTTGACTAATTACCTTCTTGTCATGATATGGATGTAGGAGAAATTATCCCTCAGAGCATGATGGAGGGAGAGCATCATCAAAGAGGGTGACATAGATGAAGATGGTGAAGGACGATAGAGGAATTGCTAAGACCCTTACACACACCACAATAGATTAAAAATGGTATATGTATTGTGTGTTTGAATTATTAGATATTAGAGTTTATATGTTTTAAAAGTTAGTACATATTTATGGAATACATATTGTCTATGATTGCATTTTGTTTATTATATGTGGACTCAGTGCTAGATGTGTAGTAGGATTGCATAAGGTTAATTTACTTATGTTTGTCTATGATTATTTAGAGTAAATCAAATAAAATATATCTAAGTATTATTATATATAGACAATTATAATGCATTTTAAAATCTTATTGAACCTTAAGGTTACTATTATTGATATTCAAGAATATCAATATAAGTTAAGTTATTAAAATACAAGAATATCAATATAAGTTAAGTTATTAAAATAAAGTAAGACACACACACACACACACACACACACACACACACGAGTAATTGACTAAAATAATTATCTTGTTATAATTGGAATCAAAAATTGATTTATCTATATTTTGAATAAAGAGATAATTATCTATATACATTAACAATGGAAGTTGATTATGCTAAAAATCTAAGCCCAGTCTTTGATTGGCATGTATAAGGCTATATTAAAATTATAAGTATAGTTATCATTATTTAAATGATTAATGTGGACATGTGTAGTGGATATACTCAAGGGCTTATAAGATAGTGATCATGTAAAAATTGTTAAACAAAATATATGTTTAATAATATTGGGGAAAGTTAGAAGGAGAGAGAAATTAGGGATTTTGGTATGTTTAATGGAAAAATAACTATGGATTAGTTGATTTTATAGGAAAATTTGGATATTGTGCATGGAATGCAAATTGAGTGAACAATGGCATACAAAGTTAGAATGGAAAGAGGTTAGCAAGGAGAATATAATAAGAGAGAGTCATGGAAGGGAAGGATACAGATGAATAGAAAAGAGAAAAGTATGGAGTAGTAAAGCAAAAGGATTTCAAGTTCTTGGAGTTTTAATACAAGAGCATTGAGAAGGTTGGTATTGTTATTACATTCAATTGCTAAAGGAAATTTTGTGTATGATTATGATTCTTAGGGTATAGGAAATGGAATATATTTTTAAAATGGATATAGGTGTATCTCTGTGCATGCCTCAATCATCCACAAAGAAAACCCATTATCCCCACATCCTAAGTGTTTTGATTTAGAATTGTAAGGATGTTAAAACTGTAGGGTTAAATAAAGTTTTAAAAATAAACAACATATTTCCCTAGTTCAAGAAAATGATAACATGAGGGAATAGTTATATTCAAACAAAGAATGAGTTTTGTTAAAACATATTATGCTTACATACTCACTCAAGTAAGTATGTAGACATAATATGGGAGTAGTGTGTTATTCTTATTTTAAAAGATATTTACTGAGTCAATAAAAGGATAAACAGGGTTTTATTTAGGGAAAATAAGTATAATGCTATTTTATTATGAAGATATCTTGGTGACAATCAATGAATATAGGTATAACAGAGTTATTTTTCCTTTGGTAAAATATTTGTAAATAAGACACTTTTATACATATATGATAGGGATTATAGTTCATATAAAAACTATGAAATGTTGAATGAATTTAAAAAGGGTTTTTATTTTCTATGTTATTGAGATAGAAATGAAATCATTATGGAACACATAAAATGGGATTGTGTGTGTGTGTGTGTAAACCATGTACCATATGTGACATATAAACATATATAGACTATATCATATTGTTTAAATTGGAGTTTATACAAAAATATAGTTTGAGTATCTATACACAAGCCATGTATATATAAATATATCTAAATGATATATATATAATTTATTCTTTAAAGCTAAACAAATATGTGTGTGTGTGTGTAACTTGAATAGGGTACACACACACACACACACACACACACACACACACACACACACACACACACACACACACACACACACACACACACACACACACACACACACACACAATTTATATTTATAACAATCACATTGTAGGATAAGGTATTCATATAAACATAAGTCTTTTGTTTTAAATGCTATGAATCATATGCATATAAATAGGCTATGCATAAATACTATGAGTATTAAGACATACATCCATGATCTATGCAAATAGGTATACTATGTGTATTTATATTCATAATAGATTATGTAATTTGTTATGAAACTTTTAGTTATATATGTTTGAGTAAGATTATAAGGACTACGTGTTTTTGGATAGAATAGTCTTAAATAGTGAATTTGACTTATAACCTCAAAACATAGAAAGTCAAATAAGTTATTGGCTAGAAATGGAAACCATGAACATTTGATTTAAATTAAAAACATAATTCACTGTGTTAATAAATTATTAACTATTTTCCATGGTACTTGGTAGCTTAGATCAATGAATAAATGACTTCAAATTGGGAAATAATAGAAAATGAGATTAGGATGAAACTAAGCCTACTTAGATTCATTATTTTTTATGTTAAAAAATGAAAATAAGGGTTTTGGTAATATTAGACCCTATTTGTTCTCGATCCTTTCTCTTAAAATTTTTTATCATTTAGACTTTAAAAAAATACCAGAAAAATTATGTTAGTAAATTAAAATATTAATTGTGAATTAAATTATATATATTATGGGATGTATATAATAAGATCATATAAATATATATAATATACATATAAAAGAACTTAGGTCCTCTTATACATGTATAGCTTATATTTATAGAATAGGTAGCATGCCTATAGTTATAGTAGTGACTAATTAGTTAAGTCATGTAATCACAAAGGATAGGGAACTATAACTATATGAACAGAGCCTAAGTTCCAAAAAAGATGAATAAGTGAACATTATTAAATCATTATGTAAATTGTGAATGCTAGTTATATTGAGTTGTATGAAATTTATATTATAGAAATGTTAATTTTATGCATAGAATTTATTTAAGTAAAATATATTATTGGAATGACTTGTATTATATATGTATGGTAGATAAACTTGCTTGCCATAATTATTGTTTATGTGATGAATAATATAAATGAGCTTCATTCATATGTTTGATGGATTAGATATATGTATAGTAATTATTTCTATAATTATCATGTGTTTGTACTTGCTAGTATAAATAATTTCATGACCATGTTGGTTATAATATATGTTAACCAAATCTAGCATTGATGGCTCTAGTCAGGTAGTGAGACATACTTCACTAGATTAGTTAGCATCATCAATGCTAGATGAAGGTAATCCAATCAAGTGGTGTTTATGAATTTGATTGATCCTAGAGATCATATATTATTTGATTTTTTTTGTCAAATTAATGTTTATATAGGCATTGCCATTTCACATGTATGATTTACATACTTTTGCAATATCATGTTAGAATGTATTTATTTATGGTATACATCATGTAGTATAAATCTTATAACACATGGATACTAGCATGTCTCTCTATATTCTTGCACCATTACTATATACCCATTAGTGAAGGTAGGGACATTCCCTATTTGGAGTATTATGTGGGGGATCGATGGTTCATGGTTGGTGTGAAAAATCACTTGAATGATGCTCTTCCTGCCCACTACAATACTTATTTCGAGACCACACTTGAGATTATCAGAGATATAGGAGTTGGTGTGACTTGAGCTTTATGGAGCATTGTATCTATTATTGTACTTTATTGAGGCATCATGTTTGATGGAAATGTAATTGTTTCTTATTTTACATTGACAATAGAGGTTGTTTTATTATACCATCCATGGTTGGATTTTATTATGATTTCTTTCCTTATGCAATTATGATTATATACATAAGTTTCTAGTGATCAATAAATATAGTTTTACATGTTTAATTAAGTTTTATATGCTAAGTTAGTATGTTGAAAATCACTAATTATATTTTCATGGTGAAATATAATAAAATAATAAGTGTTGAGTATTTTTTTTAATTCTTTATTCTATTAAATCTATGTGTGGATGTTACATAGGGTGATGTGAATAAGGGGCATTGTGAAATTCCTTTAACACCATGCTCTTCAAATTATCTCTATTAGGTACATAAATTCTATCATTGTACCTCAATAGACCATCATTCTCTATTATGCCTTTAAACTTAGGGTTTTGAGCATCTTCTGACAAAGTTGTCTTAACTTTCTCATAGAATTAATCTCTAGAGGAGAATTTAACAACTTGATCACAAAAGGTACTCCTCATAGTATCCAAAGTTGTTATATATCTTCTACGACTTAGGGCATCAATGACTCTATTTTGCTTGCCCTTTATGTAGCTAATATCAAAATCATGGTCACATAAGAACTCTAATCAAAATCTCTAATGAGCATTTACGTTTATTTAGGTGAAGATATATTTGAGCCCTAAGTTCTCAATATTGATCTCAAATAGTTTCCCCAATAGATAATGAATCTAAAATTGCAATGCATGCACTATTGCAATAAGTTATAAATTGTGTGGGGCATAATTTGCCTCATATAGTTTAAAATTCTTAGACTCATAGGCTATAACTAAACCATCTTATATAAAAACTTCTAAGACCATCCCCAGATGCATTAATGATTACTAAAAACTAACCATTAGGATTGGGAACTCTTACCATAGGTGTCTATGTAAGCATCTATTTTAAATCCTAAAAATATTTCTCACACTTTTCTAACTAAAAAAAACTTTGTTTCTTCCACTAAAAAGAGGTAATTGGGTTATCTATTTTTCAATAAATTTGGAACAATTTTATTGTAATACCCTACTAGTCCTATAAATCTTCTTACCTCATGAACATTTTTGGGTGTTGGCCACTCCATTATTTCTCTTATCTTTAGTGGATCAACTAAAATTCCATTTTTGGAGATAATGTGTCCTAAATATTGTATTTTTTTCTTAAAAATGTACATTTGGACAACTTACTATATATTTTGTGATTCTACAAATATTATAAAACCAACTCCAAATGTTGTAGATGTTATTCCTCATTTGTATAATAAATGAGGATATCTTCCATAAAAACTAACACAAAGTGATCTAAATAATCCCTAAACACATTATGCATGAGATTTGTGAATGCTGCTAGAGCATTTGTTAACCTAAAGGATAACACTATAGATTCATAGTGTTCATACCGAGTTTTGAACATTTTTTTGGGAATATATTCTTCCTAAATCCTCAACTAGTGATATCCTGATCAAATATCTATCTTAGAGAAAACTATCACCCCATGCATTTGATCAAAGAGATCATTAATGCAAGGATATAGATGCCTATTCTAATTTATCACTTTGTTCAACATCCTATAATCAATACATAGGCAAAGAGTATTATCCTTCTTCTTTATGAACATAACTAGTGCACCACATGGTGACACATTTTCTCAAATCAAATCTTTAGGTAAAAAATCTTGTAGTTGAACTTTCAACTCAACTAACTTTGTAGTCATTATCTTATAAGGTGCCTTGGATTGTGGTTCTAAACCAAGTATTATGTAAATTGAGAAATAAAACTCCCACTTAGGTGGTAATCTTAGTAATTCCTCTAGAAACACATCCTAAAATTTATTAAGAAAAGGCTAATCCTCAATGGATTATTTCTTTATTTCTTCCATTTAATTATTTTAACAATAAATATCTAACATCCTTTCTTGTGTGCCTTCTTAAGCTAACTTGTATAAATCCACCAAAATTTCAAATCTCTTTTCTCACCATGAATCTAATTTTGATTCCCAAAATCATACTAACATTCTAGCTTCTTAAGATAGTAATCTACTTTAGTTTTATTCTTAGGAAGCTAATTTACCCATAAGATTACATCATATGAACCTAGTGGTACTACATAAAGAACTAATATTATGGTGAATTTAGGTAATTCAATCTTAGATTCCACTAAACACATATTAAGTTTGATCTTGGATTCATTCTTATATTACACTAACCATGCAATTTCCATTAAACCAACTTTCCTAGACAAATTAGAAAACTTTCATGGAGAAATAAAATATTCTGTAGCTCTAATGTTAATCAGAATGGAAATAGGTTAACTAAAAAGATTACCTGCAACCTCAATAGGTGAGACTTGAAAATTAGCTTGATGATTGTTAACAACCACATGGATTCTCTATTGGAAGGTTCCTTGATATGTATTACCCTTAGCTTTACCTTCAAATTTTCCTTGAGTAAATTCCATAACATAGTGATCACCCCCATTGATGAAACATCTATAAGGTGTTCCTTTCCTTTTTGCATGTTAGTTTCCCTTGAAACTTGGTTTGAATCCACCTTCAACTTTCTTACTACCTAAGAATTAACTAAATTTAGCATTCTGATTCCTAAACTAATTCTTGGAATTTTTATTCCTTTTCTAATTTGTATTCTTAAGAGTTGGTTTGGAACCTCCAAAATTCTTCTTAAAATTCTCTCTAACTTGAGAAAGAGACTTCAATTTTGACTCCTACTTAACTACCTTATCAAATACTCAATCCATTGTAAATGGCCCATGCACATCTACCTCACACACAATCTAGGTTTTTAATCCCATAATAATTTTTTTAATGTGAAAACTTTCATCTTCTTGATATTTAGGAACATATTTAAGGAGATTCGTGAATTGTTCCTAGTATTCATTCACTAAAAGACCTCCTTGCTTTAGATTCTAAAAATCTATTAGCTTTTAGTCAAAATATAACTGGGGAAACCATCGTGATCTAAATAAAATAATGAATTGATCTCATATGGTGGTAGTGGATTTGAGGTTCATCTCAAGCTTCTTATTTAACCACCATGTTATTTCTTCTCAAGTAATCTTATATGCTCCCCAAACTACCTTGGTGATTTTTAAGTAATTTTAGATCTCAAAGTACTTTTTCATTTATGTCAACCAAGCTTCAATACCATCCCCTAACATAGTTCCTATTATATCATAGAATTTCACCCTTTTGGAAGATTTTTTTATGCTCTCTCACTACCAACTACAATAGTGGAGCAACCTTAGGATGTGGGTATCTTGTAGTGAGGTTTAAACTCTGGAGAAAGCTGACTTCTACTTGGTAGATCATATAAACTAATACTTCTACTTAGAAAAGGTATAGAAAGGGAGTATAAGATAACTAAGAACAATAAAAGGGTGATACACCAGATTTATTAACACTAACATAATCTTAAAATTAACACTAACTCAGCATAAGATATTTTTTGTTAACACAACCTCACAAATTATCTAATTTACATAAGTATTTATTAAACTAGGCTCACCAAATAATAGATGAAGCAAAGAGGAATTCTAAAATTCACACCAAGAATCCATTAATTGTGTAAAAATATCAAGTTCATACATGTAACTAACTTGAAAACACCTACAATAGGCAAGAAAGAAGGGCAATGGACATGGAATAACACTTCTTCACAAGGCCATCATGAATAATCTTGCTAAACATAATTTAGAGGAAAGAGATAGGTTTACAATGATCATTATGGCTTTAAAATGTCTTTATTACAAATTTTGACAAGGTTTCTCCTTGTCAAATGAGAATATATGCTATAAATAGGGGGAAAATGAGAGATATAGGAGAAAAGGGGAAGAGAGGGAGAAGAGGCAAGCAAACAAAATTTTAAAAATGAGACACAACCACTTCCATTGATTCTCAACCACATTTGGGTTAATAATAACTAATCCTTCCTTAAAAAACTAACCCTCATTAGTCCAAATAGCCTTAAAACCCTCTCATTGGCTTAGAAACACACTAAAAATGGAAAGTTTTGAGGATGATGATGTCATGATCCACTAAAAGGGAAAAGTCTCCAAAGTATTTGAAAATTAAATTAATACTCCAATTTATATTTCCAACCTCTAAATCTCTCTCCTTTGGACTTCTACACCCCCCCCCCCTTCACTTGCTCTTCTAGAAGGTGCTTGGGAAAAGGTTAGTTGACTTAGCACAAAATGCTCAATTGATTATGAAGGTTAAGTCTTAGAGTTGATTTTTTATGTTTTATTCTATTTTAAACTTTAATTTAATCCTAAAACCTGAAATAAACTCCATTAAACCTGAAACTCTCATAGACCCCATTGATGGAGGTCACAAGCTTGAGCCACTCTCGACTTGCTACTCTAAAACCTACTCCTAAGGCTATTTGGCACCCTAAAGACCACTTATAGACCTATATGAGACTTCAAAACATTTATATCATGCATATAATGAATAAAATTAATATTTAAAAAACCTTCAATACCTACAACAATGGTGTAAATCACCATTAAACCTATAACAATACATAAAATGTCAAAAAATTGGGTTTTTGAACATTTAGCTTATCAAGGCACCATAGAAACCATTTTTAAGAGATAAAAGTTACATATAAAGATTATTTATATCCCATTATGCCTCTTCCATGGCTTTAAGCAATTTCTCTCTTTGAAGACCTATACAAGTAAACATTTTTTAGCCATTTTGGGCCTCTTAGGCACCCAAACATGCTAGATTATTATAAAAAATAGGTTTTTAAAGATTTTTAATGATTATTATACATATTATATGTGATTTAAAATTAATTTTAATCCATTTTATAGACCCATGAGTCCAAAAATCCAAAACTAGTCAAAAAGCTCCTTCAGCAGCCTAGACAAGCTCACCTTCAAGACAATTGATCATATAATGTGGACCTCTATTCCACCACTTATTTTCATGGATATATATTAAATATATTCCTTCAACATCCCTAAAAATATTTGTCTCCCATGAAAAATTTATGAAAATATACAAATGTATATACAATTACCTACAAGGTTTGCAAGCATTCTAAACATGCTTACGCTCTTAGTGATTATTCATAAAAATAAAGACCTTAAAAAAAATAAATAAATAAATAATTTAAATTAAATAATGTTAATTAAAAAATAATAGAATCACTTAGCCTAACTCTTCATGGTATGAAAGAAATAAGCATCTGAAGAAGGACTAAAACTGGGTGTCTTAGGCTTAAAAATCTTGAATTCCTCCAAATGACCAATTTTACCTTTCCAATGACCTCATTTAATTTTAAAAATATTAATTACACCTAAAAAAACTCATTACACCTCTCCAAATGATCAAAATCCAACTTGATTATTTATGCCTTTGAGATTGCTTATAGGGATTTGAGCTTGCCTATGGGGATTACATGAAGTTTGGAGTGTGAAAACTCTTTAAAGGTGTTTAATTGGATTAAAAATACATTAAAATTATTTTAAAATACTTCCAAAATCTTTTAATCCTTAAAAATACTTAAAACTCTAAAAAGTATGCCTACATGAATAGTGACCATTATGAGACATAGAGGGGACTATGTATAAATAGAGAGCACTTACACTTGTCATATGACCCTTAAAATATTATTTATGGATATATTAGGTAATTATTACTAATTTTAACAATTTTAAACTCTTTTTTACATGTACTTTGTCCTATAGACCTTTTTTACCAAAATTTACCTTAAGCTTCCTACATGCCAAAACTTATCTTTCTTCAAACTTTAGCTTGGAACCCCTAAATGTGATAAATTATATAGGAAAATATAGGTTTACAACATCATATTATATTGTTTTAATACCTTTTCAAGGCCTAAACTCCTTCTTAGCATCCATAATTGACAAAACTTCAATTGGCCTTTAATGGCTACCTTCTTAACTATAAGAGGATTGTATAAGAACAGAAGGAACTTTCACTCTTGATAAGACATTAAGGATGTCATGGTATGTTTTTTTGGGTAATAGAGACCATTATTACCATATTTTATGATTTTAATCAACTTGTAGATGCCCTAAAATGGCCAATTTCTCAAAGGCATGATCTAATGTTGATCATGATTTGACATAGGGTTGACTGTACTAAAATAGTTAATAATTACCATTATTAAAAAATATAAACATAATTTTTAAATTATATAATATGTCATAATTATCCTCTCCACAAAATTTCATGATTAGATATTGTATATTTTGATTTGTAGGCCCATTTTAGCAAAAACTAGTGACATGTGTCTGCTTGGTCAAATTTCACAACTGAGTGTTCCTAATTTTTTACCTTTGTTTGATATATAATAAGGTTAATTTTATTTTAAATTATCATGTATTTTCTCCTTTCATTATTCCACCCTTCATTGGATTACCTTCACCCTCATGCCACTTTTGAATGACTTAAGTTTCTCAAAGAAAACCCATAGATGCCTGTGTACTCAGTGATGTAGGTGATGGTAATGATGATTTGGAATGATTTTAACATTACCTTAATAGTTTATTCTATTATTAATTATTATTATTATCAACCCCCTTTTTCTCTTAATACACTTTTTCTAACATTAAATCCTTGTAGACCACCTTCACTCTATCAATGCCACTCTTGAAAAGGAGCCTATGTATAACAAGGTTGTAGATGGATATTATGAGGTGAATATATCTATGATAAAAAAAATTGGTGACCCTCTCCAAATTTATAATTAGTCTAATCCATCATGTTTTATATAACTCTTATCCTCTTGAGCATAACTTCCGTAGAGATCACTGAGTTTGTCATCCTTCTTCATGTCTTGAAAAAGGTTGTTAATCCTAATAACCCTTTGGATTTAATAAATGTAAGTGTTTTCCTTGATTCATTACTATATATGGTGTTTTTACATCTACACTATTAACATTTCATTCCAAAAACCTTGATTTGTCATGAAACTCTTTGAATCACCATCATAGATAGATTAACCTTCATAGGCCATTGTCATAATAAAATCCCTAACTGTGCTTTCCATTAGTTTTAGGTGTCCTTTTTGAGTGTAGTTCTTGATTGTAGGATAATAATTTGAAAAAATTCCATTATGGATTTGGTGAATACACATCTCTTTAGTCTCATTGAATCACCCTTTCAAGTATGAACTTCCTTAAAAAATACCTCTTTACTTTCAACTTCATGTTGGTTCAAGGAGAAGCCTATGCTCTCCTTTGGTTCTAGGTATCTTTTTGAGGGATGTAGGTGTATTATTACTCTTATTAATCCCTCATTAAAACTTTAATTTTTCTCTTTATATTCACCTATTCATGGTACTTCTAATCTCAATGCTATTGACTTTGGCTTGAAGATCAAACTAACCTCCTTAAGCCTTGAGAGTCTTAAGACTTGAACACAATCCTTCATGATAAAAACCAATTCCCTTTATTAATTTTCCTTAAATCCATAGATTAAATGAAAATCCACTCTCTATAGACCCCCTCTCTAATAACCTTGGATTGAACTTCATTTATTTCAATGTCTAAGCTTTCCAAAAGGATGGTTGTAGATTACCTCTTTGGGGTGAAATTAACTATGTGAAAAAGTTTGAAAACCTAACCATTCATCTTATTTAAATTCCATATTTATGTAAAGTTAATGGGGATAAGTTCATATGACCCCATTGTCTGGCCCTGGTCTTGAAAAATATCTCATTGGGCATGTGTTATGCTTGTCTTGAATCCTCTAATCCAACCATGTTTCTTACTCTAGGATCAATATGATTTATGGTCTCCTTTAATGTTTCTTTTTTGATACATATATATGCACTTATTGATGGATTTAATCAACTCTCACTATAAAACACATTTCAATCCTAACTCCTTTCATAAGACTGATCTCTTTTACCATACAACTCCACTAGTTTTCCACTAGGTAATTCACTTAGGTCTCAAAGGCCAAATCTTGATCTAGGTTTCAAGAATCCAATATCGATGCATGTATGGTTTTATATTATCATATAACACTTGGTATGAAACATTTCAATTGATCAAACATACTTCAACATTAATTTCTACTTTTTAAGCTCTCAATGACCTTATGAGGCTTGTATCCCTTTTTTTCCATTTCTCTTTAGTTTTGTCAAACTAAGAACTCTTTTGAATATGTAATAACATTTTAATCCACCCTCTAACTCCTTTGATGTTATTTTCAAGTTTCATGGTCAGATTCCACTCCTAGACCACACTTCCTTCATTAGCCTCCCCTTAATTAGGCCTAATTAGCGCTTAAGCACACCCTAGGTATATAAACCATACCATACAAACTCAAATAAAATAAAAAACTATTTATTCACTCTACTTACATAAAATTAGGTAGGAATACAAATTTTTAAAAATTTCTAAGGGTTCAAATTCTTAGAATCTTCAAAGCCCTAGTTTAGGGCTTTTCTAACCCTACACAAGCCTGAGAGACTAAAAAATTCATTTCCATGACTTCAAAAGGGTTCTAAGGGACCAAATGAAATTATATAGTTAATTTCCATGTCCCTCAAGTAATCCAATAGTATATATATTATATTTCTCTCATTTCATGCTTAAAATGCCAAAAACTCAGTCCACTGTGTGTATTCATTTAATTATACTAGGCAGAGGAATCTCCCAATTGCAATGTATGTGATTCAAGTGAAACTCATAGAGTTTTAAGACCTTTCATATGTTTGTTAAACTATTATAACACCATACCAATGTTCAATGACCCTCTTCTTTATTCATTAGAGCTTCATCCCTTCAATTTGACTTGAAAGAGGTGCTGACTATAGGTTTCATTAACTGTAGCATGAGTACTTAGAAAATTCACTTGATGATACTGGTGGGTTCATATACCACAAGGTATTTAGTAGATTCTTTATTATCATTAAAACATATTAAAACCTATCTTTAAGGTCTTTCAACCTTTCAAGGCCTCCACAGTCCACTAGTATCATGTTGACTATGTTGGTGCTCTATTGGTTGTAGGTGGCACTTAGCTAGCTATAGGTGACATTTAGGTTGTTTTATTATATTTATCCTCTTAAAAAGATCCATTTTTATACTTAAGTTCTATAATGAGGTTAATAATCCTTATAGTTAACATAATAATTGGTAGTAATCTTTGATAGGTCTCTTTGACCTTCAAAACCTTCATCACTATAAGGTACAGGCTTGTAGGTTGTTTTAGAGTTATAGGTATACACTTTTGGCATTGTAGGTATTCATTGTGCTCTCTAAACCCTATTCAAATTTTTGATCATATCCATTTACCCTCATTATTTCATGTACTTAGCTAAATAAAAAAGCACCTTCAAGATAGTTGACTATCACAACCCATAACCTTGAATATTATACTATGCTTATAGGTGGATTATATATGTAGGGGTATGGATTTATGGCACATGGAGAGCCTTGATCACACACAAGGTGAATATGGGAATGCCTTTATATTATGGTCCCTCTACCACTTTAAAAATATTTATGGGCATGTATTTGGAGAGCCTTGAGAGCATTGATGTAGAGGTAAGGGAAAGAAGTTCACAAAACTCCATTATCTAGCTCTAGTCTTGAAAAATATCTCATTTGGCATGTTCTTTAATTGTCTTGAATCCTCTAATCCAACTAATTTTATTGATCTTGGATCACTATGCTTGATGGTCTCCTTGAATGTTTCATGTTTTGTATATATAGAGGCACTTCTAGATGGATTTAAGCCACTCTCACTATCAAACACATTTCAATCTTAACTCCTTTCACAATATTGATCTATATTTACCATATAACTCCTTCACTAGTTTTCCAATAGGCAATTCACTTAGGTCTTAAATACTAGATCTTGATATAGGTTTCAATAATCCAATCTCGATGTATGGATGGTCTTATATTATCATATCACACTTGGTATGAACCCTTTCAAGTGCTTAAACACACTTCAACATTCATTTCTACCTTCTAAGATCTCAATGACCTTATGAAGCTTGTATTCCTTTTTTTTCCATTTCTCCTTGTTTTGGTCAAAATAGGAACTCTTTTGAATATTTAATCACCTTGTCATCCACCCTATATCTCCTTTGAATTTCTTGTCAAGTTTCATGGTCAAATTCCACTCCTAGACCATCCTTCATTAGTCTCCCCTAAAATAGTCTTAATTAGCCCTTAAGCACAACCCTAGTCTAGAAACCATAATGTATAGACTCTAATTAAACAAAAAACTCTTTATTAACTCACCTTACATAAAATTAGGTATGATTACAAAATTTCAAAAATTTCTAAGGGTTGAAACTCTTAGAATCTTCAAAACCCTAGTCTAGGGCTTTTCTAATCCTACATAGGCCTGAGAGCCTAAAAAATTCATTTTCATGAGGTAAAAAGGGTTTAAATGGACAAAATAACATTATACAAGTCATTTCCATGTCCATTACCTTATAAAATAGGTTATATCTTATATTTATCTCATTTCATGCTTAAAATTCTCAAAACTTAGTCCACTGTGTGTATTCATTTGACTATACCAAGCAGAGGAATCTCCTAATTACAATGTATATGGTTCAATGGAAACTCATAAAGTTTTAGGACCTTATATAGGTATATTAAAATATTATAACACTATACTAATGTTCAAGGACCTTGTTCTTTATCTATTAGAGCTTTCTCCCTTCCCTTTGACTTGACAGAGGTGCTGACTATAGGATTCATTAATTGTAGCATGAGTACTTAGAAGATTCACTTGATGATAATAGTGGGTTCATACATCACAAGGTATTTAGGAGATTATTTATTATAATTATGACATATTAAAACCTATCTTAAAGACCTTTCAACCTTAAAAATCCTCCACATTCTACTAGTATCCTACTGACTATATCATGCTTGATTGGCTATAGGTAACACTTAGCTAGTTGTAGGTGACATTTAGGTTCTTTTCTTATGTTGATCCTTTGAAAAAGAGAAATTTTTATCCTTAAGTCATATATTTAGGTTAATAATACTCATGGTTAACATCATAATTGGCAATAATCCTTGATAGGTCTCTTTGACCTTCAAAACCTTCATCACTATAAAGTACAAGCCTATAGGTTGTTTTGGGGATGTATGTATACCTTTTTGTAATTTTAGGTATTAATTATGTTACCTACTCCCTATTAAAATATTTTATCATTTCCATTTACCCTAATTATACCATGTAATCAGATAAGCCAATATGCACCTTCAAGATAGTTGACTGTCACAACCCATAACCTTGATTAGTATACCAGGCCTATAGGTGGATTGTATGGGTAGGGGTATGGCTTTATGGAAATTGGAGATCCTTTATAACACAAAAGCTGAATATGGGAATGTATTTATATTATGGTACCTTCACCACTTAAAAAACCATTCTTAAATACTTCTATCCTTTTGTTTGCTTCAAGACATAGTCTACTCTCTTAGTTAGTGACTCTCCTTAGGGGCTGAATGTAGGATTCATTCTTTGTTCTTAAGTTAAATTTAAACCTAAATGTGTCTTAGGTTTATCCATATTTTTAGAATCAAATTCCTCATTGTTCATACTTATACTATGCCTCTATTCTAACATAGTTTATTTATACCTTGAACATACACATGCACTTGACTAAATTTCCTCTTGTTGTAGGTCTACATCCATGAAATGGTCCCAACTTGTAGATCAAAACACATACTCTCACCTATATGATGTATTTTTTGAATCCTTAGAGTGTCTCTCAGCTTATTAATACCACCTCACATGGGTTAATTCTCTTAAGTTGAAATCTTAGGGTGCAAAGCTATTTGGATACTCAAAATTCTATAGACATCACTCAAAGGTTGTAGTGAACAAAAGTCAAAAATGAAGGGATTCAAACACCATGTTACTCTAGTCACACATCCCTCTCTTTTTGTAAGGTTATACTCCTATGTGAAATCTTCATCATGGGTACATCAAGATTCATCTAGGAATAATGAAACATTGTTATATGATATCTTCAAAAGGGCTTAGGGCTCTATTTTGATGTTTTTAGGAACTTATCCCTAAACATAATACCTTCAAAATGCAAGTTGGTTTCTCAACTATGCCTAACACTTTTGGTATCAAACATGATTCTTATGGTACCTTCAATATCCAAAAACCTCATGGAGGTTCCAAAACATGTCAAATCCTCCCATGACCATACTCAAGTCTCTATCTAAGGTTGTAGGTGCACACACAATAGTACATAAGGTAGTGAAGGTGTTTGTGGGTAGTACACATGACGTGAGTTTATACTAGACTAGTTTTAATCCTTATCCAAAGGCCTCAAATTGATGTTTACCACCATGAAGATCTTAAAATAGGTCTCAATGTTCCAAACTCAATGTTCTTAGCCTCTTAAGGTGTTGATGTAGCTACAGGCAAGATAATGAATGAAGACATTAACTATATGCATAGTAAATGGGAATTCAACAAGCTTTATACTCCCTCCACATTTTCAAGTGGAATTTAGAACATTGCAAGGCTTAAGATAGGATCCATTATCCTATAGGTGAAAACTAATTCCCTTATTGGTTTTCAAAATGGTTTCACTTAGTAAAAAGAGAAAATTAAGCCAAAACCCCCAAAGGGAGTAATTCCTTTCTTTACTTGTTAAACCATGGTTGTAGATGGAGATTGTTTATGACACTTTAGAAGTTCAAACATCATATCTTATTTAGTTTGAATCCACTATAGGAAAGAGAAACCTTTGTAATTAATAAACTTGCCTACAACTCTATTAGAGCTCCAACTAGCAACTTGACTATTTGGCCTATCAAGGTATAAATGAAATAATGAGTATTGATGAGCAAGAACAATTATGTAAGATGATGTGACATAAAGAGGAAGAGATACATGATCCTTCTAACTCAAGTTCTACTCTAAAATTGATTAAATGACCATTTCACAAGAATAATCAAGAAAATAGGTTTTATGCCATAAGTGCCTTCATAGGAAGAATTAGCTAATGAAACCAATTTTAATATGTCTTATTTGACCTTATAACAACACCCAAAAAACATTCAAATTCTAAAGTAAAGAAACAGGGGAAACCTAGACCTTGTTTAGATGAGTAGGCCATCTAGATACCCCTAAAGTAATAGTGATTATTCATAAATATGGGGAGATGAACTAAACCACCAATTACATAAAGTGGGATTCCATTGGGGTCCCTATTATTACCCAAAATATTCTATCCCAACTCTCTCTTTCTAACTGTACTGAGTGAAAACTTGAGGCTCTCTTAGAGCTATTCCAAATAGCCCAAAATGGTTTTTCCTTAGCATGAAGAACCCAAAGCCTACCTATGAAACATAATAATTGGGAAATATTTTTTAGGATGAAAATGACTTTTCCTTCCTTTTGGAAACCTTCTAAAATACCTAGACCTTCGTTAATGGTAGAAAACATGTTTCATGCCTAATTTACAACCAATAGGTTTTCCTTACCTCTACTAGTTATTATGAACAGAATATGATTTTAGGGGCCTATAATATGATATTAGGGACACCATAAATGCTTGAATATGATATCTAAGCCCCTACATCAAGCAAAATCTTCAAAAACCTGATCTACCAAAGCTCCAAAGGCTCTAAAATGCATCCTTTTGCTCCCAAACTCCTCTCCTCCACTCAAAATGACTTTAAATGACCTTTACAATGTCTAAAAGGGTTAAAAATGATAAAGAGGTGGGATGAAGTCAAAATCGATTTGACTTCCTCAAAAAGTTACTTTTTCACTTGAAATTTCTAATTTGATGACCTTTAAGTCATCTAATGCACTTTTGGGGTCTTTTGGGCATTATAGATTTTTTAGGGATCATTTTTGGTTCATCAGAATATATGAGACCTTGTGAAAACCTCCATCATTCCCCTAAATTCTCAAACACCATGGTAACCTACTAGATCCTTCACTTATAATTCTAGACCTACTTCTAGGCCTTTTCCTCAAAATCACCAAATTCACCTTAAAGCTTGCTTAAACTATTTCAAAAGATTGAAAGTGACATGTGTGAGGGTCATGAGTTTGTCTCCTCCTTCCAAAATTGGATAACTCACTCAACCAAAACTCTACTTAGCTTCTCACACCACATGAAAACCTCCTAAAATATTGCACTGCATCACCTAGTCAGGACCACAATAGGATTAGTCATGAGGGTAGAAGGTTACTGAAGGGTCTAAGAGAGTGACCTGATCCATATAGGTAAATTTTTTATATGTAGGCCAATTTTGGCCAACATTTTTGGTGACCTTCTAGTATTGCATGTCTATTATGCAATATATTATTTTCCTTATTTGATCCATTGGGCATACAGGGTCATAAGTATTTCTTCCCAACTGATATGAAAATGATACAAGGATATACATTTATAAAAACCTCATTTTAAATCAACAAGAAAAATAAGAAATAAAACCAACACTATGCCTAGGGTATTTAGGGTAGAGTAACACACAACTAAAAGATGTGCACAAGGCACTTAGAGGAAAACATGAAAAACTATACAAAATGTCCAATCAATATAATGGCTAAAAACTCTTATAATAACAAGGATTTATATGAATACCATTAATTGGGATGGGTAACACCTCTCCATATATTTGGACAAGCTAAAAATCATTATGTTGTTTGCATCTATGAGTCAAATAAGGACCACTTCACAAGCTATCAAACTTGGTATGGTTACCTAGATTGGCCTTCTTTAAATCCCACTTGAGGACTAGATCCCATTATTTTAAATCCTTTGATATGGATCTCTTGTCAAAGGCTTTCTTGACTTGATATTGATGTGACTCTAGTGTGTTCATTGTAAGGTCTCTTGTTTCTTCAAGCTCCATGAGCTTTGTCATCCTCATGCTCATAGGTTCACATTCTATCAACTCAAGTTAATGGGATAACTCCAAGCTAGGTAACTCAAAAGAGATGGGAAACTTGGCTTCCCTCCCATATATAAGGAAAAATCATGATTTTCCAATGGAAAATTTGGGATTCACTCTATCATCCCATAAGGCTGTCCTTAACTTTGTGTGGCACAGTCTCTAATTCTCTTCCATAGTCCTCTTGATGATTATTATCAATTTTTTATTTGTTGACTCTAAAATTTCATTACCTTGGGGATAGTAATTGGAGGATGTACTAAGTTATATGCCTAGTTAAAGTTCCCACTCACTTAAAATTATGCCAATAAATGCTAAGGCATTATCTAAAATGATTATTATTGGTACACCAAACCTTGTTACTATACTATCATAGAATTCCAACAATGATATCTCATTGGCTTCTTTAAGAGAAATTGGAAACACCCACCTAGTGAATTAATCAGTAGTATTGAGTACCCATTTATGACCTCCACTAGAAAGTAGATTGATCATTCATATGAAATCCAAACCCCACTACATGAAGGGTTGCTCTACCTGAATTGGGTTGAGGGGAAGGGTTACCAATCTTTGTTTACCTACAAAGAGAGTAAACTTTTGACAATTTTTCACCCATTAATATACATCATTGAATAGGTTAGGTCAATTATAACCAAATATCATCACTTTTTTGTTGTAGTCCTTGGAGCAAAATGGCTTCCTACAGGCCCAACATGGAATTGTTGTAAGAGCCTGGTCACTTAATCATCATCTATACATCTTATAAGCACTCTATTGAGGTCTTTTATGAATATTAATCCATAAAATAGTGCATAAGGTATAGAAAAAATCCTAAAATAACCTCTCTTTTCTTTATCCTTACCTTGTGTGCACTCACCTATTATAAAAAACCTAGTCATATCTTAGACCCAGCTAGTGTGAGGTGGAGGTGCATTTGTTTGTGAGTTGTCTTATGTCACCAAGAAAACCTATTTATCTTCATGAAGGTAATAAACCATATTCTCACATAATCATTTTGCTCTCACTGGTTTAGTGAATTTGATCTCATGTCATATTTTATAGCCTTGGTAATCCAACTAGAACTCTTCTCATTCAAGTATTTGTTAATAAGGAAGTCTCTTACTCTAGGATGAGACACCATAAGATATATTTTGATAATGGATAACATTGGTATAAAAATTTTAAGGCTTATTAATAATACAAGGACTTTTTTTCTAAAAAAGTATATCTTACTTCATAACCTTCCATCCCTTGACTAGAAAATGCAATTGGCTGCTCAAGTCCTTCACCATTATTTTGCATCAACATAGTGGATAATTTTAAATATTATAAAAGGAATACAATATGAAATCCATTTATAAATTAGGATTCATGAGCATAGGTGATTGGGAAATGGCTTGATTGCTAGCTTTAAACCCTACTTTATCTTCATTTGATCAAATGAATACTTGGTCCTTCTTTATCATGATAGTAATGGGTTTGAGTAAGCTTGAAAAACTAGGTATAAAACTCCTCACAAATTTTATATTCCTAAATAAAATTTTAAGTCCCTTGTTATGCTTGGTAAGGATAATGCCAAGATAACACTTTTTCTATCAAGATCAATAGCTAATCCTTATTTTGAGATAATATGTCCCAAGTGTTTCCCCTCATGGACAATAAACACACATTTATTAGGATTCAATGAGATCCCATATTATCTACATATTTTAAAGATCAATCTTAGGTAATCCAAGTGCTCACCACCCCTCTTGGAGAAAACTATTATGTCATCCAAGTAGACAAGCACCATATAATTTAGCAAGCCTTAAGAATACATGTCCATAGCTCTTTCAAAATTGGTCCTAGCATTTAATATTCCAAAGGTAATCATATGATAAGCATTTGTTACCTACTCTATGGTGAAGATAGTTTGTATTGGTCTTCTTCTCTTACCAACACTTGGTTGTATCCTGAGTACCTATCCAAAAGAGAGAAGCGTTATGAACTAGAAACCATTTGAAGGAGTTACTCCATAGATGGTAAGGGGTAATAATCATTCAAGGAGATGGTAAGGGGTAATGATTATTTAAGGAGACACTATTCAAGTCTCTAAATTTATCACACAATTGGATCTCACCCATTTTTTCTCATAGGTACTAGGTTGGTTACCCATGAGGAGTGCTTAATGGGAAAAATGATATTCGACTTGATCAATTTAGTCAATTATTTCCTCATTATCTCTTCAATTTTTGGTTTGATACACCTTTGCTTCTACCTAACAGACTTGGCATTAGCCTCTAATTCTATAGTGTGTTGGGCTAACTTGAGATCAAATCCTTTTAAATCATTGTATTCCCAAGTAAAGATGTCTAAATATTCCTTACAAAGTTTAATTAAATCATGCCTTTCTACCTCATTGCTCATATTCCTAAGCTTGAGAAGCTCATCTTTAAAGATTCATCAGTTGACATCACTACCTTATCTTTCCTCATATGATCTCCCTCATGGAAAATACCTTCAAGGGTAACCATCCCTTTAGGAAGTTTTTAAGATCTAAGATAAACAATTTAATCCTCATATTGATGTTGGAAGTTACCTTGGTTCATTAAGGAAAACTCTACCTCTTGATGTAGGAAACAATCAATTTACTTGTCACTATCAAAGAGCAACTAATGAGCCTCATTGTCTAGAACTAATGGTCTTACTACCACTTTGACATGTAGTTGTACTTTATACTTCTTCAACTTGTTTGGGATGTCAAACTAAGATCCCAAAATTGCTAGCCTATAAACATAGTAATTTTGCTCCCTTGGCACTATTTAGATGTTGAAGGCTTCAAAATCTTCAAGTATGTCCCACACTTTATGTTTGTATGACCTCATTAAAGGATTCTTTATGGTGTTTAGACCTCTGACATAATGTACTATCAACTCAATATCCCCATACATTTGTAATTTATTGATTCCACTTTTACTATCCCATTAAATACCATGGATAAGGCCTTCATATTAACCTACATTACAAGAGAAAGTAAATTAGAACCTATGAGATGAAAATTGCTTGTCATTAGAATGTTATATCAACATCACACCTACATCTAATCCATTCTTTCTCCTTGATCCATCAAAGAATAATGTTCACAAACCACTAGCATCTTCTTATGGCCTAATGAGGGATGACATGAACTCATTCTCTTCATGCAATCAATAAATTCCCATGTCTCTTTATTCAAATCTTAAAAAGGGTCAATTATCTAATTCTCACTCCATAACTCATTCAATAACATATCAAGTATCCCCTCAGGATGAGTGTCTAGTTCTTGACCAATAAGGTGGTCATGTTCATCTAGAATGGTATAATTTATGTTTGGGATACTTGGCCCATAAGTCTTAATGTGAAATTTGGAAATAGGATCAGCTTTGATAGACACCTTGGTCCCATACCTTGTTTTAAAATCCATGTAAGACCAATTTGATGCTACATAATGCCCAATTTTGGTTGTGAAGTCTCTATATAAGCATAGAGAAAAATGAGGATACACTGCTAGAATCAACACATCCTGAGCCACTAAAAAACTAGGACAAGCATGTAGGTTCACATTTAGACCTTTGATAATACCAGCTAGTTTAGTAACAGATCCATCAAGCTATAAAAATCTCTTAGATCGGGGCTTATACTTTAAACCAAATTGATCTACCATTGAGTTTGGCATCACTGAAGTACTTTCTCTACTATCTACCATGTAGTTGTCTACTAAGGAGTCACCAATGATTATAAAAATGTAGAAGGGAGGAGGTTTGACCACTTTTTTTATTTTCCTTCATTAGGCCCTATGGTTGCATTAGTGAGAACCACATTTTCCTTATTTGGTGGCTTCTTATAAACATTGAACTTTGACAAACCTTCTTGAAGGATATCCACCTAAACAAACATAGAAAACATGTCCCACATATGAACACTCACATTAGACTTTTTCATTTGTTCAAAAATATTGATGGGTAAACCACCAACTTTTGCTTGTGCTTTGGGAGTGAAAACCATGTTTTGAATTTGTGATTTTTATGGCATAAAGGCATTCCCTTCATTCTAATTCTTTTGAGTTAATCAAACCTTTGGAGTAGTACTAGGTTCCTTTGGCTTTGATAGTAAAGGATTCAGAGTAGGAGATTCTTTGATTTCTTCTTTATTACCATTTATGTTCCTTATTTTGAACCTCATATTAGCTACCACTAAAATGTTTGTTTGGCTATAACTAGCATACTAATTATATTCATAGCATTCTTCTTACTCATAATTAACCATTGTATCACCCAACTAGTTTGGTCCTTAATTAGGACCTTGGCCTTGTTGAGGCTCTTTCAGTTTTGTCATCACAAGTACCTTTTTGTTCTGATCCATAAGATCTTGACTGAATCCATAACAATCACCCTACTACCATTGATCATTAAAAGATTGATTGAACTCAGTTTTTGGGATGGGTTAACCAAATGACTGATTCCAAGGAATAGTATCTTCACCTTCTTGAGCAATGTTTTTATAAATAGAAACCAATGTATTATAGGTACTTGAAGCATTAGAACTATAATTTTTTTTCCTAGCATAATTAGGTTTCCCCTATCCTTGGCCTTGTCTTTGTAAATTTCCTTTATAGGGTGGCATATTAACTTGATAATACTATTAAGGATGATATGGAGCTTTAAAAGGTATATTACACTAATATTTCTACCTCTTGACATTCACAAATTAATTTCCTAAGGATTGAAACATGCTATTAAGTTATTGGATGTTCTTGTGTTCTTGGGAATCACTAGATTGACTAGTTGAATCACTTTCCTAATTTGGTGTAGGTATGGAAGCAAGTGTTGGCATAGGAGGAATGGAAGAAAGGGAAGGAAATAATAACAATATGTGGTTAAATATAGGGGGAAAAAGGCATTAGTGGCCTAGGTGTAAGCTTGGAAACTTGTAATAGACTATTCTCTACTCTGATTTCCACCTCATAAGTATCTAATAGTGGGTTTCCTCTCATATACTGAATCATTACTGCAATATCACTATTGAGAGATTTTAGATAGTAAAAGAAGGCATAATTAAGAGTAGGCCTAATATAAATTGGAATCCTATCCCATGTATTTTAAAAACTCATATTGAAATCCTACATAACCTCATGAGGAACCCTCCTAATTGTAGTTAGCTATTCAATAAGTGATAAGTGGTCACCCTTGTCTTTAAACCCTTTACACAAAGCAACTCCTAACTGATTCCATGTTGTGATAGAGTTAGAATTTAGGTTTCTATACCAATATAGGGCCTTGAATTTTAGTTAGATGGCCAATAACCTGATAGCCACATTTTCCTCATTGATGTTATGAATATTGTAAAAGTTGGCTATATCTTTGAGATGCTCAAAAGGGGTTGTAGATTGGTCTCCCATGAAGAAAGGAACAATTTTAAGGGCTGACACTAGGATAGGGTCATATTGATTTAGGTTCAAATGAATCTAAAAATTAAAGGCCATAAAAGGAAAATCTATAGGGGCAACCATGGTAGTGAAAGGACCCAACAAAGATCTTCTTTAGAGGTAAACTTAGAAACTAGTCTAGGAGGAAAGTTTCCTTTGTAGAGATGAGTGTTAACAAATCTTAACATTTTTTTTGAATTTAAAGGTAATTCAAAAAATTCAAAAGGAATACCTTTAGAATTTGATCTTTTAGTCACCTTTGGAATGAAAGATAACTACTACTCTACCACCAAAATTTTGAGTGTTCTTTGGATTTACTAGATACTGAAAGATGAAATCTATAAATACTATAAATTGATTAAAGTAGCATCGAACTTGGTCAATATTATTTGAAAGTGGTCCCACTTAGCATGATAAAAACTATTTTAACATAAAATTTCACCCTTGTGGGAGATTTTTTTAGGATCTCTCACTCCCAACTACAATATTGGAGTAACCTTAGGTTGTGGGTATCTGTAGTGAGGTTGAACCTTTGGAGAAGGTCAAATTCCTCTTTGTAAATCACCTAAACTAATACTTCTACTTGGAAAAGGGATATAAATGGGTTATAATATAACTAAAGACACTAAAATGGTGATACACCAAATTTATTGACACTCACATAAGCTTGAAATAAACACTAACTTAGCATAAGATAATTTTTTTTCACACAACCTCATAAACTAGCTAATTTTCATAAGTATTTCTTAAACTAAGCTCACCAAACAATACAAGAAGCAAATAGTAATTCTAAAATTCACACCAATAATCCATTAATGGTGGAAAGAGCTCAATTTTAAACCTATAATTAACTTGAAAACACCTAAAAATAGGTAATAAAGAAGGACAATAGACATGAAAGAATATTTTTTCATAAGGCCATCATGCACAAGCTTTCTAAACATAATTTAGAGGCAAGAGAGAGGTGAAAATGATATTTATTACTTAAAAATGTCTTTCTTATAGATTTTGATAGGGTTTATCCTTGACAAAAGAGGATATATTGTATAAATGGGGGAGAAATGGGATATATAAGAGAAAAGGGGAAGAGAGGGAGAAGAGATAAGCAAACATAATTTAATAAATGGGACAACCACTTCCATGGAGTCTCAACCACATATGGGTTAATTATAACTAATCCTTCCTCAATAAACTAACCATCATTAGTACAAATAACCTTCAATCGCTCTTATTAGATTATAACACGCTAGAAGACAATTTTTTTAAGGATGATTATGTCATGATCCACTAAAATGGAAAAGTCTTGAAATACTATTAAAACTCAATAATTTATCCACTTTCTCTTTCTAACCTTCAAATCTCTCTCCTTTGGATTTATATGACTCCTCAACTTGCTCTACTAGAAGGTTATTTGGAAAAAGTTAATTGAGTTAACACCAAATGCTTAACTAACCATAGAGGTTAAGTCTTAGAGTTAATTTTTGATGTTTTATTATATTTTCAACTTGAATTTTCTCTTCCAACCTAAAATAAACTCCATGAGACATACAACTCTCTTAGACCCCATTAATGGAGGTCACAATCTTGAGCCACCCTTAACCAACTTGTCTGAACCATACTCTCAAGGTCATTTGGCACCCTAATACCACTTTTGAACCTATATAAAACTTCTACACATCTCTATCATGTATATGAGTAAGAAAATTAATATTTGGAAAACATTCAATACCTGTTATAATGGTGGAAATCACCATTAAACTTATAATAATGCACAAAATGTCAAAAAACTAGAATTTTGACCCTTTATCTCAACAAGGCACCATATAAACCCTTTTTAAGAGCTACAAGTTCCATATAAATATTATTTAGGTCCCATTAGGCCTCTTCCATGGCTTTAGACCATTTCTCTCTTCAAAGACCTACAAAAGTAAACATTTTTGAGCCATTTTGGGCCTCTTGGGCACCCAAACATGCCAAATTATTTTGAAAAATAGGTTATTTAGGATATTTATGGATTATTATATGAATTATATGTGATTTCCAAGTCATTTTAGGCCATTTTATGGACCCATGAGTCCAAAAACACAAAACTAGTCAAATAGCTCGTTTAGCAACCTTGATAAGCTCAACTTCAAGATGATTTTTAATATAATGTATACCTATATTACACCACTTATTTACATGTATATATAATACAAATACCACTTAAACATCCCTAAAAACATTGTTATCCAATGTGGAAGGTATGAAAATATACATATGTAAAGATAATTGCTTATAAGTTTTATAAGCATTCTAGATATGTATACACTCTTAGCGATTGTTAATAAAAATAATTATTTTATCTGAAATAAATCCATAATTAATTTCAAGTTCATAATTTTACTCAAAACATACTATAATTACTTGGCCCAACTCTTCATGGTATGAAAGATATGAACATTTGAAGAAGGGCTAAAATTGGGTGTTTTAGGCCTGAAAAGCTCAAATTTCTCCAAAGGACCAATTTGAAATTTAAAATAACCTAATTTTCATTAAAAAATATTTAGGACACATAAAACATCTCATAAAACCTCTCTAAATTATCATAAACCAACTTGACTCTTTATGCCTTTGAGACTACCTATGGGGATTTGAGCTTGCCTATGGGGATTGCATGAAGTTTGAAGTGTGAGCACTCTTAAAATGTGGTTAATGGAATTAAAAAAGTATTATAATGATTTTAAAATACTTATTCAATCTTTTAACCCTAAAAAATTCCTTAAAACTCCAAAAAGCATGCCTGCATGAATAATGACCATTATGAGACATAGAGGGGACTATGTATAAGAAGTGGGAAATTAAGATTGTAATATGACCTTGAAAATATTATATATGGGTATATTAGGTAATTATTACCAATATTACCAATTTTTATGTATTTTGGATGTGTACTTTATCCTATAGACTTTTTTTTATCAAAATCTACCTTGAGTTGCTTGCATGCTTCCTCCATGCCAAAACTTGTCTTTCTTCAAACTTTTGCTTGGAACCCTTGAATGTGATCACTTATATAGTAAAATAAATGTTTAAAACATAATATTATATGGTTTTAATACCTATTTAAGGCCTAAATTCCTTAGCATCCAAAATTGATAAAAATCCAACTGGCCTCTAATGGCTTCCTTCTTGACTGCAAAAGGAATGTGTAAGAAAAATGGGAACTTTCACTATTTATATGAACTTTAAGATGGAATGGGATGATTTTTTGGGTAATGGAGACCATTTTTACCAAATTTCATGCTTTTTATCAACCTGTAGTGCCACAAAATGGTTAATTCCTCCAAGGCATGCTCTAATGTTGACTGTGATTTGACATAGAGTTGACTATACTAAAAAAATGAATAATTATCATTGTAAAAAAAATAAAAAATATTTTTAATGGGTATAATATGTCATAATTATCCACTCCACTAAATTTTATTATTAGACCTACATATTTTGACTTGTAGGCCTATTTTGGCAAAAGTTAGTGACATGTGTCTGCTTGGTCAAATTTCACAACCGAGTCTTCCTCATTTTTTTCCTTTGTGTGAGGTATAACATGGTAAATTTTATTTTAAATTCTCATCAATATCCTTATTTAATTATTCCACTCTTCATTATCTTGCCTTCACCCTCATGCCACTTTTTTATGACTTAAGTTTATCAAAGGAAACCCATGGATGCCTTTGTACTGAGTGATGTAGGTGATGGTAATGATGAGTTGTAATTATTGTAACATTTAATTAAGAGTTTCATATATTATTAATCATTATTACCAACCCAATTCCTATCTTAATACACTTCCTTGAATATAAAATCCTTGTAGACCACCTTCAAACTATCAATGGCAATCTTGAAAAGGAGCCTATGTATAACAAGGTTATAGATGGAGATTATGGGGTGAATATTACTTTGAAAACATGATTTAGTGAGCATATATAAATTTATAATGATTCTAATACATCATTTTTTATATAACTCTTATTCTCTTGAGCATAACTTCATTAGAGATCACTAATGTTATCATCCTTCCTCATGTCTTGAATATGGTTGTTAGTCCTAATAACCCTTTAGATTTAGTGATTTTAGGTGTTTTACTTGATGAAAGAATTTATAGGGTGTTTTCCCCTCTAAAATATTAAATTTTCAATCCAAAAACCTTTATTTCCCATAAAACTCTTTGAATCACCATCATAGATAGGTTAACATTCAAAGACCATTGTCTTAAGAAAACACCTATGACTATGCTTTCCCTTAGCTGTAGATGTCCTTTTTAGTGTAGTTATTGAATATAGGATAATAATTCTAAACCTTTCCCTTATTTGTTTTTTTAATACACATCTCTTTAGTCTCATTGAATCACCCTTTCAAATATGAACTTCCTTAAAAAATGCATCTTTACTTTTAACTTCATGTTGGTTCAAGGAAAAGCATATGCTCTACTTTGGTTCTAGGTATCATTTTGAGAGGTGTAGGTTTATTCTTCCTCTTAATAATCCTTCATTTAAAATTTAATGTGTCTCTTTATATTCACATATTCATGATACTTATAATCTCAATGCTATTGACTTTATCTTGATGATCAAACTAGCCTCCTTGAGCCTTGAAAGTCTTAAGACTTGAACACAGTCCCTCATGATGAAAACCAATTATATTCATTTTTTTTACTTATATACATAACTTAAATTAAAATCCACTTTATATATACACTCTCTATGATAACCTTGGATTCAACTTCATTTGGTTCAATGTCTAAGTTTTCCAAAAGGATGGTTGTAGGTTACCTTTTTAGGGTGAAATTGACTATGTGCCAAATTTTGAAAAAATATCCATTCATCTTATTGATATACCATATTACCATATTTATTTAAAGGTAAGGGGGAGAAGTTCACAAAACCCCATTTTTTGGCCCTAGTCTAGAAAAATATCTCATTTGGCACGTGATATGCTTGTCTTGAATCGTCTAATCCAACCATGTTTCTTGCTCTTGGATCACTGTGCTTTATGGTCTCCTTAAATGTTTCATATTTTGTAAATATAGAGTCAATTATTTATTTATTTAAACCAATATCACTATCAAACACATTTCAATCCTAACTCCTTTCACAAGACTGATCTATATTTACCATATAACTCCACTAGTTTTCCACTAGGTAATTCACTTAGGTCTCAAAGACCAAATCTTAATCTAGGTTTCAATAATCCAATATCAAGGCATATATGGTATTATATTATCATATAAAACTTGGTATGAACCCTTTGAATTTCTCAAACATAATTCAACATTCATTTCTACCTTCTAATCTCTCAATGACCTTATGAGGCTTGTACCCCTTTTTTTCCATTTTTCCTTAGTTTGGAAAAACTAGGAACTATTTTGAATATGTAATAAAGTTTTCATCCACCATCTACCTCATTTTAGGTTTTTTTTAATTTTAATGGTCATATTCCACTCCCAAACCACACTTCCTTCATTAGCCTCCCCTTAATTAGGCATAATTAGCCCTTAAGCACACCCTAGGTATATAAAACACACCATATAGCCTCCAATCAAACCAAAAACTCTTGATTAAATATACTTACATAAAATTATGTAGGATTATTTTTTTTATTAATTTATAAGAGTTAAAATTCTTGGAATATTCAAAACCCTAGTTTAGGGCTTTTCTAACCCTGCACAAGCTCGAGAGCTTAAAAAATTCATTTTCATGAGTTTAAAATGGTTTCAATGGAAAAAATGACCTTATATATGTATTTTACATTTCCCTAACCTCATAAAATAGGTTATATCTTATATTTATCTCATTTCATGCTTCAAATGCCAAAAACTTAGTCCATTGTGTGTATTCATTTAGTTATATCAGGTAGAGGAATTTACCAATTGTAATGTACATGATTAAAGGGAAACTCAAAAAGGTTTAGGACATTTAATAGGTATGTTAAAATATTATAACACCATACCAATGTTTAATTACCATCTTATTTATCCATTAGAGCTTCATCCCTTCACTTTGACTTGAAAGAGGTGCTAACTGTAGGTTTCATTGACTGTAGCATGAGTACTTAGAAGATTCACTTGATGATATTGGTGGGTTAATACACAAAAATTTATTTATGAGATTATTTATTTTCATTAAAACATCTTAAAACCTATCTTTAATATATTTCAACCTTTCAAACCCTCATCCATAATCCACTAGTATCATGTTGATTGTGTTGGTGCTTTATTGGTTGTTGGTGGCACTTCACTAGTTATAGGTGACATTTAGGTTATTTTATTATATTTATCCTTTGAAAAATATCCATTTTTATCCATAATTATTATAATGATGTTAATAATCCTCATGGTTAACATCATAATTGGAAATAATCCTTGATATGTCTCTTTAACCTTAAAAACCCTCATCATTATGAGGTATAGGCCTATAAGTTATTTTAGCATTGTAGGTACACCTTTTTGGCATTACAGGTATTGATTATGCTCCATAAACCCTATTAAAATATTTTTAATCTCCATTTACCCTCATTATACCATTTACTCAACTAAACCAATAGGCACCATCAAGATAGTTAAATATCACAACCCACAACCTTGACTACTATACCAGGCCTATAGGTGGATTGCACAGGTAGGGGTATGGATTTATGGAACTTGGAGAGACTTTATCACACACAATTTTAATATGGGAATGCATTTATATGATGGTCCCTCCAATTCAAAACTTCTTATTGAAGGCTTATATCATTTTGTTTGCTTTAAGACATAGTCTACTCTCTCAATTAGTGGCTCTCTTTTGGGGCTAAATATATGATTCATTCTTTGTTATTAAGGTCAATTTAAACCTAAATGTGTCTTTGGTTTAGCCATATTTGGAGACTCACATTCCTCATTATTCATACTTATACTATGCCTCTATTCTAACATAGTTTATTTATGCCTTGAACATACACATACACTAGACTAGATTCCCTTTTGCTGTAGGTCAACATCCATAAAATGGTGCCAACTTGTAGATCAAAACACCTATTATCATCTATATGATGTCTTATTTGAATCCTTGGAGTATATCTCAACTCATCAAGACCACCTCACATGGGTGGATACTCTTAAGTTGCAATCTTAGGGTGAAAAGCTATTTGGAAACTCAAAATCCTATAGACATCACTAAAAGGTTGGAGTGAACAAAAGTCAAAAATGGAGGGCTTTAAACACCATGTTCCTCTAGTCACACATCCCTATATTTTTGCAATGTTATACCCCTATGTAAATATTAATCATGGTTGCATCAATATTCATCTAGGTATAATGCAACATTTTTTATATGATATCTTCAAAAGGGCATAGGGCTCTATTTTGATGTTTTAGGGAGTTTGTCCCTAAACATAATCCCTTCAAAATACAAGATAGTTTCTCAACTCTACCTACCACTTTTGGCCTCAAACATGATTCCAATGTTACCTTAAATATCCATAAACCTCTTGGAGGTTCCAAAACATGTCAGTTTCTCCCATGACCATACTCAAGTCTATGTCTAAGGCGGTAGGTACATACACAATAGTACATAAGGTAGTGAAGGTGTTTATGGGTAGTGCATATGATGTGAGTTTATAATAGACTAGTCTCAATCCTTCTCCAAAGGCCTCAAATTGATGTGTCCCACCATGAAGATCTTGAAACCAGTCTCAATGTTTCCAACTCAATGTTTTCAACCTCTTGAAGGTATTGATATAGCTGTAAGCTAGACAATGAATGAAAACATGAACTATATGAATAGTGAATTGGAATTTAAAATATTATACTCCATACACATTTTCAAGTGGAATATATAACATTTCAAGGCTTAAGACAATATCCATTTCCATATAATTGAAAACCAATTCCCTTATTGGTTTTCAAAATGGTTGCACTTAGAAGAGAAAATTAAGCCAAAACCCTCAAAGGGAGTAATTAATTTCCTTGTTAAACCATGGATGTAGATTGAGATTTATTAGGATACTTCAAAATTACTAACATCATATCCTCTTTATTTTAAAGCCACTACATGAAAGAGAAACCTTTGTAGTTAATAAACTTATATGAAACTCTATTGGAGCTCCAACTAGCAATATGACTATTTGGCCTATCAAATTTTAAATGAAATACAAAGGATTGATGATAAATACCACTTATTTAATCTGATGTATCATAAATAAGATGAAAAACATGATCCTTCTAACTTAGGTTCTGCTCTAAAACTGATTAAATGACCATTTCATAAGGATAACCAAGAAAATAGGTTTTATGCCATACTTACCTTCTTGAAAGGAATTATATAATGAAGCCAATTATAATAAGTAATTTTTTATATTTAAAAACACCTCTAAAAACATTATTTCTCATTGAATTTTGAAGTGAAGAAACAAGGGAAAACCTAGACCCTGTTTGGATGAATAGGCCATCTAAGCACTCTTGAACTATTAGTGATTGTTCATAAGTATGGGGAGAATAACCAGCCCAAAAATGCCATAAAGTGGGAGTAAATTATGGTACCTATCACTAAAAAAAATATTCTATCCCAAATCTCTCTCTTTTGACTGTACTGAATGAAAACTTGAGGCTTTCTTAGAGATGTCCCAAACTACCCAAAATGGGTTTTCCATGGCATGAAGAACTAAAATCCTAAATATGAAATATAACACTTAGGAAAGTATTTGTGTGATTTAAATTAACTTTTATTCTTTATGTAAACACTTATAAAATACCTGGAACTTCATTAATAGTAAAAATCATGTTTCATGCCTAGTTTGCAGCCAATAGGTTTTCCTTACCTCTATTGGTTATTATGATATAATATGATTTTAGGGGACTATAATAGGATATTATGGACACCATAAATTATTTAATATGACATTTTATCCCTTTTATCAATAAAAATATTCAAAAATATGTTCTATCAAAGATTCAAAAGGCTTTAAAAATGCATCCTTTTGTTCCCAAACTCCTCTCCACTCCAATTGACTCAAATGACCTTGAACATGTCTAAAAGGATAAAAAATTACATAATTAGGTGTGAATAAGTCAAAACTAATTTTACTTCCTCAAAAAGTTACTTTTTCACTTATTATTTTTAATTTGAGGATGTTTAAGTCATCTAATGGACTTTTGGGGGTCTTTTGGGCATAATAGCTTCTCTACGACTAATTTTTGGCTAGTTATAATATATGAGACTTTTAAAAACCCTCATTAATTCCAATAAATTATTTAACACCATGGAAATCTTTTGGATCCTTCACTTATGATTTTAGACTTGCTTTTAGGCCTTTTCCTCAAAATCATCAAATTCACCTTAAAGTTTTCTTAAAGTGTTTCAAAAGCTTGAAAGTGACATGTGTGAGGGTCATGAGGTTTGCCTCATCCTTCCACCATTTTATCACTAACTTAACCAAAAAATCTACTCATCTTTTCACACTACACTAGGATGTCCTAGAATACTACACTTCATCACCAAGTTAAGCCCATAAAGGGACTAATCATGGGGGTAGAAGGTTACTGAAGGGTCTAAGAGAGTGGCATGATCCATCTAGTTAATTTTTTTTATGTAGTCCAATTTTGGATAATATTTCTGTATTACTTATAATGATTAACTTTCTTCATGTCTAATGCAAGTTCTTCAACTACACGAGCCCTCACATCATGTGGCACCTCGTCATGCCTATGATCTTGTTGAGCATCTTGGTGAGCATGGTGCTCTTCAAGATATTTCTTATTTAATTCCTAAAAATTCCCATTCACTTCCTATTCTAAATACATTATTTGGTCCCTAATTTCATGCATGCCTATGAGAATTTAATCTAGCTTTACAACTTGATCTATGACAAATTAGTTTGGATCTACTAGAGGGTTAGTGTTTGAAGTACCCTCACCTTTAGGTCTATCATGAACCATTATAATTTATATTTAACAATATAATATGAATAAATTATCACAATAATTAAGTCTTAGAGTTTGATCCTCAACTATGATACCATAATGTTATAATCCCACTAGGTTTACCTCAAAATGGTATTTAAAAAAAATTACTTGTATCCATTCCAGATTATTCTTATTAAAGATAATTAAACTGATATTTAAATAAATGCATATTTTATAATTAACTAATTATTATTCATTTATATAATCATCAAATTAACACATTTAATAGAATCATAAATTCAATCCATCATAAAAAGTATATTTTTTGAATAATAACTCAGACAATGAAAGATTAAATAATAATATTATAAAATAAGAGCATCTAACTTTTGGTTATCAAAGTATAATAAAATAAAGTTATTATATTAAATTGGATATAAATAAATAAAATGTTCCATATAACTAATGAGTATCCACAACCTCATCATATGTATATAAAATGTAATCATGAGTAAAAGTATCTATTGACTAACTGCTAAAGGAGAGGGAGAGCATCATCAAAGTGATTTTCCACACCAACCATAGACCATAGATTCCTCACACAATTTCCAAACTAGGTAATGGTCCTCCCTTTATGGATGAGTAGATGATAATGTTGTAGGTATCAATAAGTCAACTAGAACCCATGTGTTTTAATATTTTAATTACATGCAGCATATCATAATTTTTTTTGTTTTAACATGATGTCATGCATACATGAATATTAATCAAATAGGTGAAATGATAACATTTAAATATAAACATTACTTTGGCTAAAGTTTTCATATAGTTTAATGATCCTATACATCAATCACACACACACACACACACACACACACACACACACACACACACACACACACAATCATATTTAATTTATTCCAAGTATTAATGACTATAAATATATTCATGAGAACCTTCTCATAATAATATTTATTTAGTTTTATTAATGTGCACCAAATTTCAAGCTCAAGTAAATTTTATCAAAATGACAATAAAACTCAAAAATTGATGACACCAATAGGAATGGATACAGGAGATAAATCAAAAGCAGTAGAACATTCTTACCATGATCTTTACCTTCTCATGCCTCCATGATAGGATTTAAATTCATGTAATTAGACTCAGATTTGACTCTATGATAGCTTGATGTTTGATTATGATAATGGATTATTTGATGGTTGATTTATGGTTTTTCTATAAGATTTATAGAATGATTTTGGCATGGTTTTGGTATGGGCTTCCTAAATTAATTTTTACATGGTTTTCCTATGATTTCTCAAGATTATTTTGAGGGTTGGGGGAGAGGTTGCTTATATAGATTTTAGGAGGGAAAATCAATAGTTGTAATTTGAATTTGAAGAGGTGATATCAATGGATATAAATTATCCAAGGAATATTAAATTCCTTAGGAAACCTCTAGAATTAGAGGTTTCTAAATACTTGGAGGGAAGTCTCCAATTCTAAAGACTTATCCATTATCTTAGAGATAATGGAGGATTAGGTGGGGGTTAAATGGGGTTTAGGTGAGTATTAGAGACATATGGATGTAGGGAAGGCTAGGGTGTAGGTTAATAGGTGGGTAGGTGGGGTTATGGGAATTTTACATTCCCATATAATGGATAAGTAGGATTAAATTAGGATAGTGAGATATTTAAGAGGAATTAATGAAAGAGTGGGGATGGGTAAGGTTAGCAAATGCAAATTAATGGAAAGGGATATTATATTTATGGATATAAATAGGATAAATTCATAGAATAAAATAGGTTACGTGGAATTAGTGTTGACTAATAGGAATATTATTTGACTATAATAAAATGAGTAATTTTAGGTGTATACATTTTTCCCCTCTTTTAAAGGGCATTGAAAGTGGAAGGAGTAATGGCATTTAAAATAAAAACTATGTTTTAGATGAATGTTAGTGGATATGATGCCCCCTCAAGGGGACATGTGAGGAAGAATGAGCTGGATGGCCACTTGAAAGAAGAAATGATGGGTGTGAAGAAATGAATATATGAGGGGATGGGATGTCAAATTTGGAATAAAAGATGAATAAGATGAGATCAAGTTGAGCAATAAGCTATAAATTAATGATTCCACTAGTAAGGACACATGCATAGGGAGGAAATATGATGGGTATCATAGTTATAGACACATACTAAGGGGGAATAAACTATAATAGGGTGATGATAGGACTAAAAAGGCCACAAGATTTAAACATATCCAAAGTAAGGACACATTTAAGAGACAGTTATAGGCTATGATAGGATGATGATTTGATAATATTGATTATGGGTGTAGTTCAAAACTAAATCGATCAAGATGATTTAGGTGATGATAGAGAAGAATAGATATGATCAAGTGAAAAAAAATATTGGGATGATGTCCCTATCAAAGACACACACACATGTGTGTGTGTGTGTGTGTGTGTGTGTGTGTGTGTGAGAGAGAGAGAGAGAGAGAGAGAGAGAGAGAGAGAGAGAGAGAGAGAGAGAGAGAGAGAGAGAGAGAGAGAGAGAGAGAGAGAGCTATCCTTGAGCACTAAAAAGTGGCCAAGTGTTACCTACATAGTTTAAAAAGACCTCAAGATGATGTAGTTCTAGTTAAGAAATGATGATGATGATGTTTAGTGATTATAAAATTATGATGATGAGGATTATTAGACATTTTAGTGATTGAAGGATATGATTTGGATGATGATAAGGATAAAAGGTGGGATGTTAGCTAGATGAGTTGAGAGGAGTGGATTATTGATAGGGAAGAAGGATGAAGAGATGATCAATACATAAAAAATGTCATAAGGCTCATCATAGTATAAATAATCTATTAAATATGGCACTTGGTAGTATGCCCCATGATATAGACACGACCAAGAGGGTGTTGTGCTAAAGTGTATGGGAAAGTAGCAAAATTTTCATCCTCAAGGGAAATTTTTAGTGTCCTCATAGCATCCTCATTTATTTCCTAATAGATAGAAAGAGATACAATGCAAAAAAAACATAAATCAAATAAGATATATACATGATGCAAAACAAACAATAGACAAACAACAAACAAATACTACATAAATAATAGACAAATAATATATAGGTATCTACATGTAATGTCACAATGTTTTGCCTATTGATGGGATGAGTGACTAGGTGATAGGCTGGGTTAGGATAATCATGATGTGATGGGGATGAAGGATACACTTGGATTTAGATAGGATAATGATTATTAGGATGAAGATAAGGTGTTGCCCCTAGTTTATAATGGAAGGATAGATGATGTGATGAGGTTTTTGAATACTAAATTTGTCTTGAAATTGGATTAAAAAGTGGTTAGGGATAGTTATTAGATAAGTGATGACCAATTATTACCAATAGACAAGGCCTTGCAAGATTCCAATCTAGCAAAGAGACTAAGAGGTAATGAGATCAAACACCTTTCACACTAGCAAAGAGTAATTGGATGGGTGTTAGGTATGAAGAGGCAATGATATGAAAATGATGGGATCAAATACCTTCCATACTAGAAAAGGGTAATCATATGGGTGACATGTATGAAAAGACCCTGATAGGAAGTGATGGGTGTCAGATTAAAATATTTGATAAGGTGATGTATGTTGCTAATACCTAGCCAATAGAATGAGATGAAAGACATGAAGGGATGGGTGACCACTCTGATTTGGTCTCAAGATAGAATGTGGTATCCAAAGATGGGATAATATGAAATGGATGGATATGGATGTGACTAGGGTTTTTAGGATAAGACAAGACATCATGGACTATTTCTGGCCTTTTTAATTTTATGATTTTTAAGGTTTTTGATATTTTTTAACTTTTAGGGATTTTTGGGAATATGTATGTACACTATAAAAATGGGGTTACTATCAAAGTGAATACTGAGCCTATAAACTAGGATGAGGATGGAGGTATTATGGATGGGATGACAAAGGATGACAATGATGGGGACAAAGGATGGATGAACTAGGGATAGCCAATGCCCACATCATGAAAGAACCAGATGGTTATTTTCTTGAGTGCCCATTAGAAGATGTGCCAAGATGGTTTGGGATAATTATCAAGACACATTATTCTTCCTTATGAAGGTCAAGATGGGAGGTAAGAATATATAAGATGCATTATATGATAGTGGATGTTGGATAGGAATAATGGATCAAAGGATAAAATGATGGGTGATATAGATAACGTAGACAAGGGATGTGACAAGTGGGATGTGGATGGATGAGGATGTGAAATGGATGGATTTTCCCCTAAGTGTTGAGGAACAATGTGGATAATTATTATGCCATGATGTTGGAACCTAGTTTTCATCATGGTACTTCCCAAGGCACCAGAAGACTAGTTTTCACCATTGGATAATTTTTTTGACCTTTTAAATTTTTTTGAATTTTTTAACTTTTAGATGGCATATCAGTTTATTGGATCATGAGTGATATGTAAGGCATGAAATTTTGATGGATTATTTATCCAACACTTGTTATGGGGATGTGTGATGTTAAGATCATGTTATCATTGTTGCTAGATGGATTAGGGTCCATATGACCTAGTGTGATTCTTGATTGTGATCCCTCTAGATATTTATACCAAGTATCTTCATTGCCCTAGAAGAGACAATGCTTCTTGGGAGGGTGATGTGGGGTATGGATTAGATTATATCTTTATTTTGATGTATGGGACTTGAATCGATGATAGGATCGAGATATGATGGTGTGATGGGTGATGGAGAATTAGGACTAAAATTAATGATGGGACCATGATAGGATGGGGTAATAGGTGATGGAGGATTAGGACTAGTAGTTGTATACATCATTGGAGATGTGGGACATGATTCATTTTAGTGGTCACCAAAATGTGAACTAAATTTCAAGCTCAAGTAAATATTATCAAAATTACAATAAAACTCAAAATTTGATGACACTAATAGGAATGGATAGAGGAGATAAATCAAACTAGTAGAATATTCTTACCATGCTCTTTACCTTCTCATGCCTCCATTCTAAGACTCAAATGCATGTGATTAGACTCAAATTTTACTCCATGATATATTGACATTGGATTATTATAATGGATGCTTCGATGGTTGATTTATGGATTTTCTATAAGATTTATCAAATGATTTTGGCATGGTTTTGGTATAGGCTTCCTAATTTCATTTTGACATGGTTTTCATATGATTTCTAAAGATTGTTTTGAGGGTGGATGGATAGGTTGCTTATATAGATTCTAGGAGGGGAAATCAATGGTTTTAATTTGAATTTGAAGAGGTGAGTTATATGGATAGAAATTATCCAAGGAATATTAAATTCCTTGGGAAACCTCTATAATTAGACGTTTCTAGAGACTTGGAGGGAACTCTCCAATTATAGAGACTTCTCCATTATCTTAGAGTTAATGGAGGATTATGTGGGGGTTAGATGGCGGATTATGTGAGGATTAGAGACATAGGGATGTAGGTAAGGCTAGGGTGTAGGTTAGTAGGTGGGTAGGTGGGGTTATGAGAATTTTAAATTCCCATATAATGGATAAGGGGGATTAAATTATGATAATGGGAGATTTAAGAAGAATTAATGAAATAGTGGGGATGGGTAAGTTTACCAAATGTAGATTAATGGAAGGGGATATTAGATTAATGGTTAGAAATAGGAAAAATTAGTGGAATAAAATAGGTTAAGTGGAATTAGTGTCGAATAATAGGAATATTAGTCAACTGTAATGGAGTGAGAAATTTTAGGTGTATATAGTTAATACCAAAATTACTAAATAAGTCATATACAAGATTTCCATTGAATTCTCATATAGATTTATTACTAATGCCATAATAATTAAATATAAGAAACAAATTGAAATAATTAAATGTTATATAATAATAACTTAATATTTACTATCATACTTCCTAAGTTCCAATACATCCCAAATTCCATTTTCAATAAGGCAATATTACAAATAAATTGTTTTCTAATAATCTTAATTTTATTTAAGTATTTCCCAATTTCATATAGACATCCCTTTTCACATGTATTATATTAAAAATAATATAATTTAATAATTTCACAATAAATCCTAAGATAACCAACAAATAATAATAAATACAAAATTATTATTTTTATTTAACAATTTATCATTTTCCTTGTATCTTATAACTAAATCAACATATTATAAATTAATGATATAAATCCTAGTTTGCATATGAATACATTTATTCATTAATAAAAAAATTTGATTACTATTGTCACTCAATTTTTCACCCTTGGAGAGGTTGTTCAAGACTTCTCAAAATTGAGTGAAACATTGGATTACCTCTAGGCCTATGGGTTGCCTATATTAGAGGTAAACCTCTAGATTGAAGGGCTAGCTCCATATATTTGTCTTTGATAGATTATCACCTATACTACTTGTTTGCTTGAATGAAAAGAGATAGAGAGAACATGAAATAAATCTATCTTAACAAGGCTATGCACCAATTGTAAACTGACCACTACCAACTAACTACAAGGACACTTTAAACACAATCCTAATCTACACATACACTAATCAAATCTGCCCCTTGTAATAGTATTTTTCATGGAGGTTTGTGAAGGGATATCAATCTAGGATGACTAAACACAAAGTTATTACTTTACATATGGAAATAAAGCTAATTCAAACTCATGAAAAACTTCATTATAAAACTTCAAGAGACCTAAAACAAAATTTCAAAGTAGAATATGGATGCAAGGAACGACAACAATCTAAGGAAGAGAAACTATCACTTAGCAAGATCAACTAACATAACATACACATTAAAAACAAATTCATGGAGAAGGTAAAATAGATCATCATTTATTTCCCAAAGGTTGAAAATGAGTATGGCTTCACCATACTCAGGTGGAGGATACATTTCAAATCCAAAGTGGCTCAATATATAACACAAGTGTGAGAAGAGAGAATAAGAGTGTAGGAGAGAGAAGGTAGACAAGAGTCATGTGAGTTACAACAAGAAGAAGAGTTAGGAATAGTTATAATATTCTTATAAATCCATGTGTATCTCCACTGTATATTCTCCAACTCTTCAAGTGGTGTGGGGGTTTAAATTTTTGCTTGACACCTTGACTAGCTTCTTAAAACTCTACTTCTTCTTGACATGTTGAAGGAAAAGTGCCCTTATTGGTGGTCATATAAGTTTATTATACCTCTTTTCTCTACTCTTTACACCTCTCAACTAACCCAAATATGATATCTTTGACACATCACCTCTTTCTCATGCAAGGTGTCTAGAGGGCTCTTCATCTCCTTAGGCCTATTGTGTACACAAGTGTCAAAACTTGGTTTCTTATTCCTTAGATTGTAAAAAGTTCATGTATGTCCTATTTAAATCATATTTTTCCTAAAAATAATAATTTTGAGGCCTCAAACTAGCCCAATAGGTCATTGTTTACAAAAATCCCCAAATAAGCCTTTTTTCTTGTATCCCTTTTTAGTAAAAGCCTCCTTATTTAAATAAAATTACAAAGGATCTTGAAAATAAAAATACATATTATAGTACCCTATAATTCTTTACAATTCCAAGATCAATTTCATGATTTAAGAGTGAGTAGAAATGTTTGTTTCTACCCTTTCTCTCTCCTAACTAGACCTTAATTAGGCTTCCCTACCAAGATAATGAAAAATTGTTCTAAAATATAATCACGCATGAAAAAATCAATACAATTGTGTCATTCAATTAGAAAACATCCTCCCCTAACTCCATGCCAAATTTGGAGTTTTGACTACTTGTATGGACCTATAAAATAGCAACAAATAATCATTTTAACCCTATTCCATACAGTTACTTATAATAGTGTAGCATGTGAGGACACTCATATTAGTCTTAAAAATATTATTATTTGTTTGAAATTTTTTATGATCCATATAGAGGCATGAAAGTTGATTTCTCTCTCATCGAGTTTTTATAGCTCTCCTAGGCATCCTTAAATTGGTTTGAATTCTTAACAATAGTTCATAAACTTTAGAGCATAAAACCTCCTAAAAATTCCACAATTTTTAAGTAAGCTAGGGTATTAAACTCCCCATATAATCTTAGGTTCCCATGTATAATGTGTGATCCATACCAAATAATGCAAATTAGCCTCTTGGGTTATAAACAAGCATTCTAGTAAGTTGAGCAAGATTGTAGTCTATAGGTACATGTTACTAAGTTTTTTTGAGATCAAATAACCTTCATGAGGTCTATGAAATTCCTATTTACTTATAAAAATGATTATATAGTGATAATCCATCATTACACCTCTATTACATATCATTATATAGGCATATGGTTCTTGAACTAAACTACCATCCATACTCTAACTACATATGTTATCACATTTCCTCTTATTTTTAGAGGTCTGAGAAATCATGGAATGATTTATCATGATTTTCAAAATATTAAAAAGGTCTCCAACTCTATATCAACCTCGAATGACTTCATCTCCTCTAATTCTACCATATATGTCTATGTATGCACTTAGCCTACTAGGACTGAGCAGGGTATTTCAAACTTTTTGTCTCTTTTGGAGACTGTGACTTCATAGAATGTTTGTTCAAGTAACTTATCAGATCCTCAAGGCTCTATAAGTCTCATCCTAACTCTAATTTTTCTCTTCTTGTTTAAGAATACCTATATAGGCCTGTGTATGTAATTAAGACTGTATAGGGTTGAAAAATATCTTATGATGACTAAGTGTTTCCTTATTGAGTATGAGGTGCTTGTTCATTTCATTACACTATGAAATTATCATCAAAAACTTTACCTTTATTTCCTTTAGTCATCATATATACCTTCAAGTAATTTTTCTCAATGATCTAACAAAACTATGTATCATTAGGACTGTATATACAAGGGCTTTATGACTATGTTTTTTCATCACTGTGAGTCAAGGAGTTGTGTGAGGTTCTCTCAACCTTTTGAAAGCTCTTTCACATGTTTCATTTCTCTTTAGATCCGACAACCTATACCTTTTCAATCAAAACACCAAATTCTACCAAGGTAGACCTATGTTTAGAGCTTCATGGCCTATGACCTCTATTTATCCATTTTACTCTAAAATTGTTTGATAAATTTAGTGACTTAATTACTTGAGAACTCCCTTAAATAATTTTGAAACATGCAAACCACTATCTTGGGTTTTGAGTAATCTTTAGTCATTTGGTCAGACTATATGCCTATGTATGTGTATTTGAGAATGGACTACAAGATGGTGTTTTGAAAGTCTTTTCTTAAAACATTAGAACTATTAAACTCAATATGACATTGATGGTTTAAGACCTTTAAAACCTTGGAAACTTAGAACTCCACCATTCTATTGTATCAAGATCAATTATCCAATAAGTTGGTTATAGGTGATCCTTAAAGGAAATTGACTATGTTTTAGGGCTTCATGACCCCTTTTTATTATGCTTGAGTTCCCAAGTTACTCTATCATGTTATTTATACATTGAAACTATATTTAAAGTCTTGAAACTTCTATACTTTTACAATACCAATATTAAGGCACCTTTCAAGGCAACTGATTATAGGTGGTTTTTGGGGTATCTTGACTAAGTACGGTGGTCTTGAATTTGGTCTTCAAAGCTAATATTCAAACTTATCTAGTGATATTTCCATTTTTTTAAGAGTATAATATCCTCTAAAATTCCTAAATACCCATTTACTTTAACACCATAATCTTTACTTATCTAAGGCACATTTTCTCATTTAGTTGTAAGTGTTGATATGAGACTGACTATGTATGAAATGATCTTGAGATGACCTCTTAAAACCTACCCTACCATCTTATAATGTCCTAAAATTTTCAACTATCTTTTCTCATTACTTTTCAAGTTTATTTATCCCTTCAAGACATCTTCAAATTCTTGTGCTCATTGTTCATACAAAAAAATCCACTCACATGATCTTGTAGTTGATTCTCTTAGAATTCTAAGTCTAAAATATTGAATTTTGGCCTTTATCACTTCACCACGACACTTATAATAGTGGTTTTTTCTCAATAGGGATTCATTACTAATGCATTCCCAAATCTATTAGCATCCCAAAACAACTTTAATTTTTGTGTTCTTGTTTACACAACCAATTTTATAGGTGTCTCTTTTAGGCCCATTAGGTTAGTCACTTAACTCTTAGTGAATTTAAATGATTAGAGTTTCTAATTAGTTCATGACATAACTTGAATAATCACCATGTGATTTAATTGGAGTTTTATACCTTCACTAATCATTGACAACATTGAATGCACCTTGGAATTGTAAACCTATAGGCTGCATAGGGATTGTCTATAATATTGAATGTTTGGAACCTTGGAAGGTTTAAAAGTGTATAATAGTTTTGAAAGTTAGTTTTAATTTATTTCATCAACACATAAAACTTAAAACTCATCTTTAAATTCTCTAGAAACCCATTCAAACACTAAACACACTATGCCATATATAACACAATCCAAGATTAAATGAAGATATGACCATGATTTTGACTTGTAATAAATACTAAATTGATTATAAGACCATTAATGGATTGATAAGAGAATATAGGACCATGGATAACACTTAGATTTACTATACCACTTGGATAACCTCTACAACACATAAAAGTTTGTAGTCACTTTCAAACTATTCAACAACCACTTTTTATTCCAAAAATATATTCACACATGAAAATAATGTGAGTGAAGGTGTGTGAGTCATATAAATACATATTATAATATACTCTAACTATTTTTATGCATCTATTATTTCAAAATTTATTATGGATTTGCTCCAAACTCAGCTTGTGGGGTTTTAAGTCTTCAAAAAGTAGTCTAGGCTCTTATCAATTGTTATTAAATATAAGAGAATGAATACAACTAAAAATTACACAAATTTTAATCCCATAGAGTTCCCAAACTTTTTAAAAATCTTATCCCCTGTTAGGAATCTAGAACAACAAACATGTCTGATACCAACTGTTAGGACCCGGAAGCACCATTGATTACCAAGCAACTAAACATGCGGAATTTAACTAGAAGTCACAAGTAACTAGAATTTAGAAATAACATAGAGTATGAGAGACAATACCCAATTGTATTAATACTCTTCCAAAAAAGAATTAAAAATGAAGAGATGCCACACTCTTCCCACCTTACAAGCTTCCCACACCAAGTGTTTAGTAATTCACCTTCAAGAGCTCACTCTCTCTCTTACGGTCCCAACACACAAGTCAAACACAGAGTTGGTGTTCACCTCCACCAGCCAGTAACAACACCGCTAGTCAACTAGTCAGTAAAAATATTACCAGTACACTGAGTATACAAACATACTCAACTGAGTACACAATGCACTCCAAGTAGATCTCCCATGAACTTGTAACAACCTACAACTCAAATGATATTACTTTGGAAGGAAATACCTTGCCTTCCTCTTTACTCTCTGATTGAGTACACACCATACTCTAAATAGATCCCACCTGATCTTGCTACCTGTTGTGTTGCTGATCTCCCTGATCCTGCTGCCACCTGCAGATCAATCTGGTCTTGCACCCCTGCCGACCAACCTAGTTTTACACACCTGCAAACCTAGATCTTGCACACACAAACATCTGCAAATCAATGATCTTAATTACACATGTAGATCTCCAAACGTGGCTTTGCACACCTGCTGACCAAGATCCTACATACATGAATAATCCTTCTAATTCTCCAAACCAACACCCATACCTAGCACTATGGCACTAGGAGGAACACACCTTACTCTCTTCACTTTGAAGGAGCTAATATTTTCTCTCTTACTCTCTAGCACAAATTACAATACAGCCCATGAGTCTCTTTAATAGATCTCATGCAAACAATAATTAGGCACCTAATTACAATAATTAGATCCGTAGCTCAAGACTATAATTAGCCTTCTTCATGCAAACAACCGGTTCATTAATGAACTATCTATGGAACTCATAGTTTAGAACCACACAGGTGACTGACATCAGTCCCTGTCTGCCTGGGGGTGACCAACGTCAGTCAATCTATGACCGTCATCGGCAGCTTCCTGTCTCCACATGACTGATGTCGGTTTGCCTGACCAACGTCGGGGACTGTGACACTCAGCACCCTCCTCCAATGTCTGCATCAATGAAGCTTTTAGCTCCAAAAACTAATAGAATCCTTCTAATTCTCTAAACTAGCACCCATACCTGGCACTATGGCACTAGGAGGAACACACCTTGCTCTCTTCACTCTGAAGGAGCTAATATTTGCTCTCTTACTCTCTAGCACAAATTACAATATAGCCCATGAGTCTCTTAAATAGATCTCATGCAAATAATAATTAGACACCTAATTACAATAATTAGATCCACAACTCAAGACTATAATTAGCCTTCTTCATGAAAACAACCAGTTTGTTAATGAACTATCTGTGGAACTCACAGTTTAGAACCACACAGGTGACCGACATCGATCCCTGTCTACCTGGGGGTGACTGATGTTGCCCAATCTATGACCATCATTGGCAGCTTCCTGTCTCCACTTGACCGATGCCGAGGACTGTGATACTTAGTACCCTCCTCCAATGTCTACATCAGTGAAGCTTTTAGCTCCACAACCTAACATCCCCAACTCTACCTATGCATCCTGTATCATCTACTTGAAGTTAGCCTTCACTAGATTATGAATGGAGCAATAGAGGACAAGAGTGATTTTTAACAACTTTTGGATCTAAAAATTCATCAAAATATTTCTTATGACCTTTATGAGATTAAATGGCACCTCTAAATTTTTCTCACCAGCAATTAGCTTCCACAAGTCTATACAACTTCTCTTAACTCCTCAAACTAACATTTAAATCCAATAATTTGAATTTATCTAGCAATTTGATAGGTGTGGAAGTTTATTAACCAATCAAATATATTTTTAATGGTTATTTTACAAATAAAGTTAGGTAACTTTTAAAAACACAAATATTAGCTAAAATCATCCTTTTTACACATTTTTAACACCTTTAAGTTAGCAAATGAACTTCATACATTCTAGATCTTTGTGAAACATTATGAAAAGATGTTTGATAGATGAAATGACTATAATAAACCCCTAATCATCTATGACACAACTATAACACATTATTTACTCATGACATCCCTAAATCACTATATGACCAAAATATGACCTTACCTTAACTTTTCAAAATTAACATTAAACAATGATAACAAGGTTAAATGAAGACTTATATGGACCTTATATGACATGACAAGACCATGAAAATACCACTTAAAATTTTGAATTTGGAGGGGGTGGAAAAATTTTAATTGGGATCCAATTTTGTCAACATTTTTAGTGATTCATAGGGGTAACATGACTACAATGCTAATACGACCAGTAGCCTTGCATGTCCATTAGGAAATGGAGTCTTTTGTACTCAATTTCAGACCTAGATAGACTTTGAACATGACACAACAAATTTGAATACCTTCACAACACACAAAATGAATCAAACAAGACAAAAATTAAGGAATAATACATACACATGTGCTATCAATCACTTAAGAAACACAACAACAACTTAAGTAAACTAGACTATATACAAACTACCCTAAACCAAACTTTCTCCTCCTAGATAAAAGGGGAAGATTGAAAAATTTATTACTCCATGAAATGAAAGAGGACATGAAGCAATTTATCCTTTAGGCCTTGGATTTGATGTTTTAAACTCCTTTACACTTTTCAACCTTCTTGGAATGTATTCAAATGCAATGATATTAGCTGTAAACATATCACCTATGAAGGTGAATTCCTCTTGTGAGTCAACCATGTTATTGGTATTATTTAGCTATAAATTGAACCAATTATGCTTCATAAAATCATGTTTATTTTACCTCCATGGTATTTTGAATAACACTAGATTTCTTATCAATTAAAATCTTGCAAAGCTTTTCAAAAAGCTTTGTATACTCAACCTCATCTTCATCATTGTCTTTAATGAAGACATCTTGAACAATTTCTTTATGAACATTACCTTAAACCTTTTCAAATACTTAAACCTATTGAATAATATAAACATGTTGCTTCCAATCGCCTTTGTCTTCTTTCTCTTCAAGAACCACAACTTCTTCAAACTCATATTCTTTCTCATTATGTACTTGATCAACTTCAACTTGTTCACTTGAAGAGTTTTCAACTTCAAGGTTGGCTACCATTTCAACAAGCTTGGTACTTTGGAAGCTATCATTATTTACTTAAAAAGACAATGCATCTTCAATAATTTCTTCAATTTTAACATTAAGAGGTGTAGGCTTTTGAAAAGCCTCAAATTATTCACATATCTCATTGAATCTTTGACACATATCATCTTGATCCATAAAAGTAGTAGTAGTTCCATCTTCTCTTGTTTTTTAAGATTCAACCTCTTGATGATGCACATGAGTCACACCCAACTCAAATGATGTGATGTCCTTCTTCAAAGCTTCCTCTTCCATGTCTTGATCAAATTATTTGTGAGTAGTTGTAACATCATCAAAGTCTTCTCTTTATTCACCCAAAAAGGTTAACTTGTGATTATCTTCCCCAAGGGGATTCCTTATAGTGAACTCTTCATCATAGACACTTGATTCATCTTCTTGATTAGATAGAACTTTATCTTACTCTTATTCACTAATATCCCATGGGATGGGTTCTCCTTTAATAAGGGATGAGGTAAGAGGGTGTTGAATTGGTTCATAGGTTGGAGAAGGAGTATGAAGTGTGGTAAATGGCATATGTGTGGGATTAGGAATAGAGGTTTATTAAATTAACTCATGAGGAGATGAAAAAATGGATTGAGAAATGGGGGAGATAACTTATTCAACAAGAGTTTCACTTTGGTCATATACTTTTTGAAGTTCTTCAATAGCTGTAAGTAGATCTTCAACCTCTTAGCTTCCCCACCTTTCTATTCTATCTACCCAACATTCGATATGGCATCTCATTTCATGCAAATCATCATTGATGGAATAGTTGGCTTCTTCTTTAACTAACCTCCACTTATTCATAAATAATTGAACCAACCTTTTAAACTTCTCTATGAGATGAATAGCAATCACACCACCTTCCTTATCCTATATTCTCATCACTTTTTCTAATTTTAGCACATTTGGCATGTGTGCCAACAAGGATTAGGATTGAGGTGGAATTGAAGTAGGAGGAGGAGGGGGATAATAGGGGTTTTGGTGGGCTTCAACTTATTGAGTTAGTTTCCTAGCTTGATATTATAATACCTTATATCTTGCTTCCTCATATTTTACATCCAAATTAATGGTATCATCTGATTCCTCATGACCAAGATGATAATAATCATGTTGAGGTTGATATGGATCATATTAAGGTTGATAGGGAGACACTTCTTAGTAATATTCTTGATAGCCTTCCTCATAGGATTATTCATAGGTATTCTCAACAGCATCATGGTCATATAAAGGGGAAGTGGGATGATCATAGGACTACCATGACTCATAGGATTGATAAAAATATTGATAGGTCTATTGAAACACATAATTTGGATCATGACAAGGTTGATAAAGAGGTGCATATTAGAAGCTTTCATCATATCCAGCCATGCCAACTTCATTAGTCAAATGATAACATAATATATTAGCAAATTATTTCACAATAAGTATTTATGCTACTTATAACCAGCTTATTACATTCAAATTAGCCATTAGTGTTTATTGAATGCTTCTCAAAGCTGATAGGTAGAAGAACACACCAAAATTTCTCCCACTCTTTTGGAACTTAAGTCCCACTAGGCATGCCAAAACTATTGTCACTCAAGTTTTCACCCTTGGAGAGGTTGTTCAATCCTTCTCCAAATTGAGTGAAATATGATATTACGTTTAGTCATGTGGGTTTCCTATAGCAAAGGTAAACCTATAGATTAAAGGGTTATCTCCCTAAATTTGTATTTAATAGATTATCACCTATACTACTTGATTGCTCATAGGAAAAGAGATAGAATATGATATAGATATATCTTAACAAGGTGATGTACCAATTATAACTTGACCATTTCCAACTAACTAAAAGTACACTTCAAACATAAGCCTAATTTATACATACACTAATCCAAATCTTCCCCTTGCATTAATATTTCTCATGGATATTTATGAAGGGATCTCAAGAAAAGAGGACTAAACCCAAGGTCATGACTTGACACTTTTGGAAATAAAACTCATGAACCACTTCAAGATATCTACAATAGAATTTCAAAAATAAATATGGATGCAAGCAAGGACAACAAGATAAGGAAGAGAAACTATCACTTAGCTAGATCAAGTAGCTTAACATACACATTGAAAAAAAATTCTTGGAGAAGGTAAATTAGATCATTATTTATTACTCAAAGGATACAAATGAGTAGGGCTTCACCATACTTAGGCGGAGGATAAATTTCAAAGCCAAAGTGGCTCAATATATAGTACAAATTTGAAATAAGAGAAGAAGCGTGTAGGAGAGAGAAGGTAAATAAGTGTCATGTGAGTTAAAATAATAATATAATTTATGGAATAGTCATAATCGACTTCTAAAGCTATGTGTAGCTCTTCTACATATTTTCCAACTCTCCAAGTGGAGTGGGGGTCAAAATGCTTACTTGAAACCTTGATTAGCTTCTTGAAACTCTCCTTCTTGACTTGTTCAAGGAAAAACGGCCTTATTGGTGGCTAGATCAGTTTATTATACTTCTTTTATCTGCTATTGACACCTCTATACTGACCCAAACATGCTCTCTTTGACACATCACCTCTTTCTCATGCCAAGTGTTTAGAGGGCCCTTAATCTCTTTAGGCCTATTTTTTACATAAGTGTCAAAACTTATTTTCTTCTTACTTAGCTCATAAAAACTTCATGGATGGCCTATTTAAATCATATTTGACCTAAAAAAGTTCATTTTAAGGCCTCAACCTAGCCCCAATAGGTCATTATTTACCAAAAGCCCCAAATAAGCCTTCTTACTTATAGCCATTTTTATTACAAACCTCATTATATAGAGAAGGGTACATAATATCATGAGAATATAAAGGCATATTCTAGCACCCTCTATGTATTTACAACTCTAGGTTCAATTTCATGCTCTGAAAGTGAGTGGAGATGTCCTTTTTTGCCCTTTCTCTCTCTTAACTAGGCCTCAATTAAGCCTCCCTACCAAGAGAGTCCCACATGTTCCAAACTCAAAAAAAGTGTTTTATTAAATTATAAAACATCCTCCCTTACCTCCATGCCAAATTTGAAGTTCTCACTATTTGCACAGACCTATAAAAGAGTAAAAAATGGTCATTTTAACCCTATTCCATATAGTTATGTATATTAATGTATCAACCAATGGAATAGGAGGATTATCATAGGATTATTTAACATTTTATGTGTGTTTTTAAAGTTTTCATTATCTATATGGAGGCATGAAATTTGATTTCTCTCTCATCAGGTCTTTATGGCTCTCCTAGGCAACCTGAAAGTGGTTTGAACTCTTAACGATAGGTCATAAACATCAAGGCATGAAACCTCATACCAATTCCAAAAAATTGAATTAAAATAGGGTATTAAAATTCTACTATAATCTTAGGTTACCATGTAGCATATGTATTCTATACCAAATAATATAGACTAGCCTCTTGAGTTAGAAACAAGCATTCTAGTAGGCTGAGCAAGATTGTAATTTGTAGGTACACATGTTTGAGTTTTTTGATATCTAATGACTTTAATTCGGTATATTAAATTACTTATAAATTTTTATAATAATTATTTATTCACAATCCCTCACCAAACCTCTGTTACATGTCACTGTCCAAGCCTAGGGATCTTGAACTAAACTGTCAACCATACCCTAACTACCTATGTCCTCACATTTCCTCTCACTTTCATAGGTATGATAATTTATGGAATTATTGATCATGATTTTAAAAATCTTATTTATGTCTCCAAGTCCATCTCAACCTTAACTAACTTCATCTCATCTAAGTCTACCATGTAGGCCTATGTATGCACTTAGACTATTAGGACTGAGAAGGGTATGACAAATTATTTGTCTCTTTATTGAAGTCTGGGACTTTATAAAAAATTTATTCAAGTAAATTATCACATCCTCAAGGTTATATAAGTATCATCTTGACTCCACTTTATCACCTCTTGTTCAAGACTTCTTATGCAAGCTTATATATGCAACTAAGATTGTGTTAGGTTAAACAGGCTCTTATGATGAATTTGTGTTTCCTTGTTGATTTTGAGGTTCTTACTCATTTAATTACACTACGAAATTATCATCAAAATCTTTATCTTTATTTCCTTCAGTCATCATATAGAACTTCAAGAAATTTTTCTCAATGATCCAACAAAGTTGTGTATGACTAGGATTGTATATGCAAGGGTTTTATGATTGTGTTTGTTTCATCACTATGAGTTAAGGAGTTGTGTGAGTTTATATCAACCTTATGAAACTTCTTTCACATATTTAATTTCTCTTTAGATCCCACAACCTATACCTTTTCAATAAAAACACCAAATTCTCCCAAGGTAGTCATGTATGTAGAGCTTCATGGCCTATGACCTATGTTTGTCCCTTTTTATCTCAAATGGTTTGAGAACTTTAGTGACTTAATCAATTGAGAAATCCATTCAAGCCTTTTGAAACACATAAACCATTGTCTTGTGTTTTGAGAAATCTTTAGTCACTTGGACAGACTGAATGCCTATGTATTTGATTTTGAGAATGACTTGCAAGATGATGTTTTAAGAGTATTTTATTAAAACATTGGAAATATTAAACTCAATAATTACATTGATGATTTTATACCTTAAAAAATCTATAAAATCATAACTCCACCATTATATTGTATCAAGATCAATTATCCAATAAGTTGGTTGTAGGTGACCCTTAAAGGAAATTGACTATGTTTTAGGGATTCGTGACCCCTTCTTATCACTCTTGAGTTCCATAGTGACAATATCATGTTATTGATACCCTGAGAGTCTTTAAAGTCTTGAAACTCTTGTACTTTGTTAATATCACTATTAAGGCACCTTTCAAAATAATTGACTATAGGTGGTTTTTGGTGTATCTTGACTGAGTATGGTGGTCTTGGAGTTGGTCTTCAAATACAATATTAAAATTTAGTTAGTGGTTCTACCCTATTTTTTTTTAGATTATAATATACTCTCAAAGTCCTGAAGACCCATGTACTTAAATACCATCATCTTTACTTATCCAAGGCACATTTTCTCACCTAGTTGTAAGTGTTGATATGAGCCTTACTATGTATGAAATAATCTTGAGATGACCTCTTCAAACCTACCCTTACATATTAAATGTCCAAAATTTTCAAATGTATTTTCTCATTTCCTTTCAAGTTCAATTATGCCTTTAATACATATTCAAATTCTTGTGATCATTATTCATACAAACATAGTGCACTCACATAATCTTATAATTGATTGTCTTGAAATTTTGAGTGAGTAATCTCAAATTTTGGTATTTATCACTTTACCATGGAATTTATAATAGTGGTTTTTTATCATTATTTATTCCTTCCTAATTAATTCCCAACTCCATTAGCATCCCAGAACACCTTTAAATTATGTGTTCTTATCTACACAGTCAGTTCTATAGGTGGCTCATTGAGGCTCATTAACTCAGTCATTTAACTCTTACTAAATTTAATTTCTTAGAGATTATAATTGGTTCATGACACCACTTTAATCATCACCATGTTATTTCCTTGGATTTTCAAACCTTCACTAATCATTGACAATATTAAATTCACCTTGGAATTGTAGACCTATAGGTTGTACAAGGACTGTCTACAATCTTGAATGTTTAGAACCTTAGAAAGTGTGGAAGTGTATGGTAGTGTTGATAAACCATTGTAATTTTTTTAATAAACACATCAAACCTAAAACATAACTTCAAATTATCTATAAACACATTCAACCACTCAACACACTATGCCATATAGAACATAATCTAAGATTGAATGAAGATATGACTATGCTTGTGACTTGTACATAATAATAAATTGATTAGAAGACCATGAATGGATTTAAAAGAGAATATATGACCATGGATAATACTTGGATGCGCTAGACCAATTGGATAATCTCTAAAACATAAAAAATTTGCTAGTCACTTGAAAATTACTCAACAACTACTTTTCATGCCAAAAGGACATTCACACATGCCAACAAGGTGAGTGAATATACTCCCGCTATTTTTATGCATCCATGATTTCAAAATTTGTTTTGGGGTTACTCCAAACTCAGCCTATGGGGTTTTAAGTCTTCAAAAAGTAGTCTGAGATCTTAGTAATTATTTATAAAGATATGATTAAAAATATAATGATCAATTCCAAAAAATTTAATCCATATTCTTCCCAAAATTTGACCAAAATATTATCCCCCAACTCTACCTGTATGACCTATACCATCTACTTGAAGTTGGCCTTCACTAGCTTGTGAATGGAGTGATGGAGAAGAGGAGTGATTTTATGCAAATTTTTGATCTAAAACTTCCTTAAAATAATTTATGACCTTTAGGATATGAAAGGATACATCTTCAATATTTTCACCTACAAGTAGCTTCCATAAGTCCGTACAACTTCTTTTAACTCCTCAAATTATCATTGAAATCCAAGAATTTGACATTATCTGACAAGTTGATAGGTATGAAAATTGATTAACTACTCTAATATATTTATAAGGAATATTTTATTTATTTTTAAGTTAGGGAACTTTGGAAAACACAAATATTAGCGAAAATCTTTATATACATTATTAACACCCTCAAGCTAGCAAATTAACTTCATACATTTAGATCTTCATGAAATATTGTGAAAATGTGTTCGACACATGCAATGAATTTAATTAACCCTTAATCACCTATGACATAACTTGACCATGTCTTATTTCTTCATGACATCCCTAGATCATTATATGACTAAAATATGACCTTGCCGTAACTTCTCCAAAATAACCTTAAAAATTTCTAACAACGTTAAATGGAGACCTATTGGGACCTTATAAGACATTAAAATACCATGAAAATACCACTTGAAAGATTACATTTGGAGGAGGTGGCAAAATTTGACTTGGGGTCAAATTTGGTCAACACTTACATACCAAATTATCTGCATACACATATATATTAAGTATGCCCACTTATATTCATATATTTGTAAAACCCTTAGCCACTTTTTTCCTATGGCATTACACACACACACACACACACACACACACTTATGCATATAATTTTTAAGTTTTAATTATATATATATATATATATATATATATATATATATATATATATATATATATATATATATATATACACACATGTATATGTATATGACATAAAGATATTATAATATTCTTTATCAATAGTTCATAAAAACACATATACATATATATGCATATATATATATATATATATATATATATATATATACATATATAAATATATATATATATATGTATGTATGTATGTATGTATGTATGTATATGTATATGTATGTGTATATGTATATGTACATGTATATGTATATGTGTTTTTATGAACTATTGATAAAGAATATTATAATATCTTTATGTATAATCCATAATTTCATATATAAATATTTATATATGTCTTGAGTTTAATCACATATCCTAATATCCCACTTAAGAAGCACAAACTCAATTTAAGACTAACATATAGATTAGATTAACACCATACAACACTTAAAACACAATTAAATGCATTGAAACACAAACACAAAATTTGAAATATTCTATTATGTACCATATGGTACATCGGCTTATTGAAATCATTCAAAAAAAGTTTAACCACTAAAATTAAACATCCAAGCCCTCAAAATAGTTCAACTTCAACCATTTTACAAATGTTTAAACTCAGTTTGGTTCATATGTTTAATACAATCTACCACATATAATTTAATCATTCCTCTAACAATATTACACACAACCCTTTTAATATAAATAAAATAACTCAACTGATAATGTATAATCCTATCTTCATACAGATCTATGATTATATGTTCAATATGATGTAGTTTATAGTAATTTTTATACTACTTAGCAATAACAATTCTATTCAAAGAAACTTATCATAAATAATAACCCAGCCATTTTATACAAACTAACTATGGTATATATTGACTGAGTCTTGTTATGTATACCAATCTATAACCTTACATCAATACAAGAGTCATATATATCCAATACAAAATAATATTAATTTTATAATTTGGTAAACAACTAAAATTTACACACAATCAACCATAATATTTTATACACAGTCAACACATAATCATTTATACGCAATCGAATCATAAATAATTGACTAACTAATCTAAGCTAAGTTAGATCAGAACTTCAATCCATCCCATATAAACATTCATGCACAAATTATTAAAAAGTAATAACACTCAACCATTTCTAAATTGAAATGAAATGAATACACAACTAAATAATATCAAACAAAACCTAGTTTAAATTCCAAAACTAATGTAACCCAAAATATAAAATAATATCCTAAGATATATATCTAAATGGTCACATAGTCATTTCCATTTATAAATGAACTAAGGAAAACACAGTCATATATTAATCATTAGAAAACCTAATTTTGAACCCTTATCAAAATAATGTTTCTAAGTCGTTTCGTTAACATTCAGCAATTTTACTAACACGCAACCATGTAAATAAAATCACACAAAGATCTCATATTCAATAGTTAATCTAACCTTTTATACCCATATTATACTTTAATAAAATCATTGATTTGATTTTGTGGGCAGATTCCTTCTCCCATAGGGTTGAATCCTTGATTCTTACAAGGGTTTACAATTTTAAAACAAAGGTTTTTATAAACCCCATAAATATTCCATCTATAAACTATATAACATGAATATATAATTTTATAGTGAACCAAAGAAAAAAACCTACCTATTAGTGCCCTTATAGTAGATTTTATCCTTTGGTCTATGAATAAAATTCCCTTTATTTCCTCTTGTTCTCCTTTGTTCTCCTTGACCTCTTAGCATTTCCAAAAACTCCATCCTCTATTATTTTCACAGTCATTTGTATGCCATATGAAAACCCCTAATTTCATGGTGAACCCTTATCCATCATAATATACCTAAGAATGAATCTTCATAACACCAAAAATTCATAGCATGCTTCTAACAACTCACATCTTGATTACCAAATAACATAGTCTCCTTAATATTTTCTTACAACTCGTAGTTGAACCCTAACCATCCTGAGTTTTGCATGGTTCAAAAAAATAAAGACAAAAAAATAATCACTATTAAATTAGGGTTGCCATTGTATTATGTCAATAAATAAAATAATTATTTTTTATAAAAACTTGAATGCTTATCCACAACTTTAAACTTTAAACAATCAAAGTTTCATACCTAGTTAACCCTTAGGTATTTAAAAACTATGTCACCCTAGGTACCACCATAGTAAATTTCACCTAAGTTTAGGTTAGATAATGATTATAAAATCATTTTTTTAAATAATCTACAATATAATTTATTTCCATCCCATATGTGTGTGTGTGTGTGTGTGTGTGTGTGTGTGTGTGTGTGTGTGTGTGTGTGTGTGTGTGTGTGTGTGTGTGTGTGTGTGTGTGTGTGTGTGTGTGTGTGTGTGTGTGTGTGTTCTAATAATACTTTTATATTGAATGTTTATAGGTACACACATGTATGGGGTTATGCAATCAACAATAAGTAAATTTATCTAAAGAATGTATACAAATAAAAAAACTTGTAATGGAAACAACATTATAATCATAGATAATAATATCAAATATAACCAATACCAAAATAACATCTAAACATAGATCAAAACTGAATCAGCATGATCAAACATAAAGTAACCAACCATAATATAAATTAAAACAATCATACATAGTTATTCACTAATAAACAATCATGCATTTATTTATACTACATGGTGTGTACGCGGTTCCTTGTTGAATCTCTACACCTCTAATATATTCATCTAAAACACCCTTCCTCAGTATGCTCTCCCTCCATATCTATCTGGAGAGTGGACTTTCTCTTGCATCCACCTCACAAATTCAAATGTTAGTTAGCTTGTATCAGTGATAATCAATAAAAATGTTTCTAAAGAATAATAATATTAAATGAGCATAATATACATGCATATGAAACTCATGTATAACTAATCAATCAAGTAAAGAGTCACATAAAATAATCATTATATGTTTATCCATACATTAACAAATGAAAATAGTTTTCTAAAATAGCAATTAAATAACATTAACCCCATTTATATCTATTTAATAAGAAAATCAAGTTTAGTGAGGAAATTAGGATGTAATAGTACATCACCACACTCATACACATAGATACATCATCCTATCTACTATTTTAGATAGAGATGAATATCATCTAGCAATTCACTGCCTATATATAGATATGGGCAATGACCCTATCTCCCAATCCTTATCCTTATTCCCCTCTTTATATATGGATAGTTAAATAGATTTTAAGTTATATATAGGGGTATGGGGAGGGGCCTATCCCTATCCTTATATATTAGAGGATGAGGATAAGTATCCCAGATGGATGCCCATATTTATATAGATCACTTTCCCCTCACTACATAGCTATGGCTCCCCCTCCTCCCCCATTGTTTTAGTCAAGTCCATGTATATATATATACCTAGATCTATCCATCTCAATCTCAATCTCAATCTCTCTCTCTCTCTCTCTCTCTCTCTATATATATATATATATATATATATGTATATGTATATGTATATATGGTGCTCCTAGATCTATCCATCTCTATCTCAATCTAAATCTCAATCTCTCTCTCTCTCTCTCTCTATATATATATATATATATACTATTTTAGATAGAGATGAATATCATCTGGTAATTCACTGCCTATATATAGATATGGGCAATGACCCTATCTCCAAATCCTTATCCCTATTCCCCTCTCTATATATGGATAGTTAAATAGAGTTTAAGTTATATATAGGGGTATGGGGAGGGGCCTATCCCTATCCTTATATATTAGAGGATGAGGATAAGTATCCCAGATGGATGCCCATATTTATATAGATCACTTGCCCCTCACTACATAGCTATGGCTCTCCCTCCTCCCCCATTGTTTTAGTCAAGTCCATGTATATATATATATATATATATATATATATATATATATATACTTAGATCTATCCATCTCTATCTCAATCTCAATCTCAATCTCTTCTCTCTCTCTCTATATATATATATAGAAAATGCCAATAAAAATATACCTGTAATGGGATGGGTCCATGCCATCACTCTAGGGATTTGGGGAAATCTATATTAAAACTATCTGTAGCTTAGGGGAGGCTTGAATAGAAACCCTATGGTAGGGGCAAGGGAGTTTGACTATAGATTCACCATAGATAGATAGTGTTGATGTATTTATACCCTTAGAATAAAAAAGAATCAACTTCTAATTGTAAAAACTTTAAAAATGTCCTCATATTCATGATTCCTTGGGTTATCATGTAAATATAGGAGAGGTTTAGTTGTCATTAGGTTAATAGGAAACATGTTCATATGGTGTGCTAATGTCATAGAGTGTTATGGTAGTCACCATCTCATCTTATTTGGACTTTTGTCAAGGTTCCATATTAGGTTTACTATGCCTAAGAGTCTACACCAAGTTGTATTGTGACCTAAATTATCTAAAATCACACATAATGGGGTGACATATTATGTTGTAGTCTATGATCATCCATGTATTCATTAAAGCATGCCAAGGCCCTGTAGAATGTGGGAAAATTAGGGGGATTAGAGATAATATGAGGGAAGAATGGTAACCTTTTGTGTAACATTTAATATAATTTAATATTTTTTTAAGAAAATATTAAGGTAAATACTTTAATTACTATTGCATTTGATATCATGTATGTATTGTCTTGGAGAGATGTTTAATCCATGTGAACATTATTAATAGGGTCCTAGGACAATATTAAACCACCAAAGTCAATACCAAGGTTAAATTATCCCCAAAAAGGCTCATAGACATTGAAAAGTCATTATAGGGTGGTCTTATATGTAAAAAATGTCTTTTTTAAAGGGTCAAACATCCTTAATTCACCATAAAAGGTCCCAACACACTTTAAAAGTGACTTTTTAGCTTCCTTCCATCCATACCCTTTGGTTTAAAAGTTAATTTGACCTCTCATTTCCCTAATTTTGGTTTCCAATGGATTCTCAAGATCTCAAATGTGAAAAAATACAAAGAAAAGATGTTTTATAGGTGCTCTCAGGACATATACAGACAAGTATAGTCTAGATAAGGTCATAAAAAGTCAGATATCTAATGGGGTATTCTTTGAAGGCATCATAAAGGATAATCCATGTTAAAAATCCAAAATAAAGGTGGATAATTTAACAAACCTTCCATAAATATCTTAATAAGCTCATAAGGGCCATTTTCAGGTGAATGGTACAGTTCATTCATATAAGCTGAGTTAGATCCCAAGCTCTTGGTCATAATTAGAGTCCCTAGTGGGCTTGTGGTTCATGGAATTAATTTGTATATAAAATACTTAGGATTTATAAAGAATCATTAAGACCCCTAAGTGGTCTTAAACCCTTTAGAAGCCCTATAAGATCAATTATAAGTAGTTTTTAGAAAGGTTCAAGCTCATTGTGATAACTTGAGCATGGGGAAATATCTCCAAGGATATGATGAGTATACTAAGCATCTTTAAGAATTATATCATAACACCTACAAGGCTATATCAACATAAAATCTTCTATGGTCGGTAGGTTATAGGTTTGTATGTTAGAATATATATGTTTCTTGAAGAAATAGAGCACATAAAAGATAAGAGAATAGTTTTCATGCTACCAGCATGTGCCTCATGTACTCCACATGGTCTCTAATGGGTCATATTAGATATTCTTCAAGTTTCCTCAATGAAAACCATGTAAAAGAAGGAGAAAAGCTTCAAGCATAACTCATTTTTCTCTCATGGCAAAAAATATCAATGTTGCAAGTCTATGGATTGTGCATTCTTCAGGTTGTAGGGGTGATTCAAGAAGATGGAGGAGTTCCTCTTTTAAAGGGGATAAAATTTCACATGGCTCTCAATTCCAACACCCACAAATGAGATCTAAATGAGTTCATGGGATATTTAGCATAGTTTAGGGTTTATTTGTATTATTTAAGGTTTTTTTAGGATTCCTAGGTTTCATTTTCTTCATTGATATGCTTGACTCATCCAATCAAATGCATCACCTTGTTGAATATCAGGATGGGGAATACTTAGGTCTCAATGGGTGGTCTCAAGTAAAGAGATTAGTCTATATGAGGTATCCCAAAAAATATGGTTTATAATGACTACATAAAGCCATTTTCACCTTATAGTGAGCATTATCTCCCAAACTCAAAAATTCTAAATATTGTATAATACACCTAAAGGTCTACTCATGATGATTTTAGTATAGGCTACCTAAGACTTTAAGGATATTATAGGTTAGATATATAGATTATAATGCACTATTTTGTCTTGGATAACACCTAAAGCACCTTATACACTCTATAAGGCTCATCACTAATTCACATGCTTGTACTTTCATCTATATGGATGTAAGGAAACCTACACTTTTTAATGGTTTTTGGGGTATAAATAGGGTTTTGATAAATTAGGCACCTGAAGACCATTGGAGAATCATGTGAGAGCATGTAAGGAGGTTGAATAGACCCTCAAAAGTCATCTCTAAATAGGTAAAGTTAGTAAATTAACATTTTAGCCTAATAAACCTCTTTGAGCTCTCCCATCACATACCTCCCACCTGAGAGGTAGATTGAGAGGCTCAAAACTTTGTGAACAATATGCATGGGGCCTAATGTTCTTATTTAAAATTTGAGTAGACCTATACACTTTCCATCCATGATAGAGAGAGCTAGATTTAGGGGGGAAACTTTATGAATGATCCTTAAGACTATAGGTATACTCAAATTTCCTAGAAGAAACTTGAAAAGTATTAACTTTTTCTCAAATCTCATTAGATAAGATACATGGGGCTAAGATATATTAAAGAAATATGAGGGGATATATTCACTCAAAATTCATGGAATTAAGTTTCCAATCTAGGGCATATGTTTTATGAACCATCGTTAAGATGGTAAGCCACTCAAAACCCTCATAGAAAACTTGATGGCCAAGACACTCATACTAATGGCTCTAATGACCCTAAAACACCTTGATAACATCAAGATGACACGTGCAAGTCCTATATTCCCCTTATGTACAAGGAATAATGGCATGTGTGGGGTAAAATATGTAGGGAAAAGGCTTGTAATGTTTGATTTTAGGATTGTTTTCATGATTCATAAACATGTTTGAGCTCTTGAATGAGTTAGAATGCATCTTGGACCTATGAAAAGATTTAATGGTCTCCAAGAAATCATTCTTGAATCTGTATTGTGGCACAAGCAAGCCTATTGATAAAACTTGAAGTCAAATAGAGAGGCAACCCTCATTTTCATTAAGAAGAGAGCGTTATAAGTCTACTCACATGGTTAAAAGGATCTCAAAGGTATAATCATACCTATATCAACCTCTCCAAGTCATTATCAATCTCAACACACACTTGAAAATGTCTAAGTATCAGGTCTCTTTCTCACTAAGGTGATAAATGCATTGTATAGGCTGTAAATGAAATAAAAGATGGAAGATAAGCAAGTAATGACTATGTTCAAGGGCCTAAACATGTAACTACCTTCCCAACATGGGTGTATGATATCTTAATACACATTAGGTATTAGTAGACTAGTTTTAAGGATCATGGTACCTTCATGGAGTTAACTATGACCATAAATACATCATCCACAATAATCATATGCCCAAAAGGCTCATTAATGACCTTAATTATGCTAATATCATGCATGGGATAAGGAATATGGGATATTCACTTCCCCTCATTCATGTTTTTAACTATTTTTGGATGGGTGATGGGCATTATGGCCTCTCTACTCCATCTCTATGTCATATTCTTTCTCTCTCATTTTTTATAAATTGGGCTTGAAAAGCCATTATACACATACTTCTGATAAGTATAATAAAACCCTACCCATTTATATCTTAAAGCTTTTAAGATAATACAAGGACTAATTCAATGTTCTCCATACTATTTTATAATGTGTTACAAACTTACTTGGTTTGCATTAGTGGTTGAATTATTTCTCCCTTTGTAGTTCATTGTCTTTCAACTAGATGCTATTGGATTGGTCTTATGTAGGTCACATGGTGTGTGAATATGCTTAGGCTTATGCTTATAATGGAAACTAATTGGTAGTGTCTTCTATTAGACCTTTAATTTATTTCCCTCAAATTATAAGCATTTGGCATGGCCTCCCTATGAAATATTGATGTGTAGGATTACTTTTAGAGAAAGTGTGTTAGTGATTAATCCTTATTTTATCCATAAATTTTGTTTAAAGATCAAGTAGAGGAGAAATAATACATTGGTGCATCACCTCATGTATTTTAGAGTTTGTTTTCAAGTCTTTTTTATCCCTTTTCCTTGACAAGATAAGTAGTATTAGTGAATTAAACATAGATGATGCATCAGGGGAACTATCCCCAAAACTAGAGACTCACCTCATTCATTAAGTCACCTACACCTAGAGGTGATTTAATTATATCAATTAGATGAGGTAGATTTGAAACCCATACCTCAAGGTTGTAATCTAGATTGATAATAGTTTATGGAATGCCTAGTGGGACTAGAATTTAAGGAGGTTGTATCATTTACTCTTATCATTTGGTGACCTCAAGGAGTTTCAAACATTTTAGTGGTAGATTAACACTCAAGTTTCATGACAAAGGTCATCACAAGGTCTTTATACAAGGGTAAGGAAGCTAAATTTATTGATTTGTCTTTGAATTCTACTAGAAGGAAGAGGCACCGTAGGTTCAATCCTTATATCATAACCCTTATTCCTCCTAGCCCTATTCAACATGGCCCTACTATAACCCCTACATCTCCAATGGCTAGATCTAGGAACCAAGACTTTTAACCCTTAAATGGTGGAATCCCTCTAAACCTAAACCAAATTTATGAGATACCTAATACTAACCTCAAAATACTCCCATACTTCATAAGAGAGACCTCTACCACTCCTATTGAACACATCAAAGACATTATAAACCTTTATTCTATGCATAATATGACTCAAGAGAATATAACAATGAGTTTTCTAGCTATCTCCTTAAAATTCAAAGCACTTAAATAATATATAAGTATAACACCTACCTTTATTAATACTTGGGATGAGTTTGGGGAGAACTTATGCAATAAATTTGAAGATAAAAATGACCACTTGTCCCTCATAGAGTAATTGAACATAATCAAGAGGGCCCCTTAAGAGTTTATGGTGGAATTTAACTATAGGTTTTAGAAAACTTGGGAATATTTAAACCCACCCCAAATTATAACTTCTTATGCTATTTGAGAGCCCTAATTTTTATGTGGTAATCATGATTCAGTCAATGGGTGGGAACACATTGATCGATGCCTATGAAGTGGAAATAAGGCTAAAAACTATCTTATTCAAGAAAAAAATTACACCAAGGCCTCTTATGCCATTTTCTGGAGATGTAGCCTCATGTGCCTACCATTTTCCTTATACCTATCCAAATAATAATGAGTAGGTAAATACTAGTTATGCAGATAGATTTGTCAAGCTCGAAGGTTTGCTCAAATCACAAAATAATAAGATAATGGCCTTAGAGAGGTATCAACTTATACCCCATATACCCTACCAAGATACTCATCAATCTCCATATCAACCTTACCATTTCAATATATGTCCATACCAAGATAATCCTCAAGGGCAAGAGTAGATCACTCATGCAAGGCCATACAATAGTTTTAACCCCAACCCTACTAACACTTCTATAGCATTAGTTTTTATACATAATAACTATGTTCAAGAAGGCCAATGGTCTGCACCTTTGGGAAAACCTCATGAACAAATTTTTAACTTAGTTGAAGGTGCCTACCAAGCTCATCTTATACAAAACAAAGAAGTTCCTCTTGTAAAACATGGAGAAGTCCCTCTTATGACTCAATCTAAATTTTCAAATCAACAAGGATTGGGTGGGGAGAAAACATAGTTAGAGGCTACATTAATCAACTTTTAAGAAGTAAAAAGTCCTTCAGGATATTTTGTATATAATTATTTTTGAGGTGAAACTAAAGTGGAAAACCCTGTTGAATCTAATACAAGGGATAAAATAAGGGAAATAAGTGGTGACTCATAGGTAGGGAGAATAACTCTTTCACCTCCTCAACCACTTTAGAAAACTAATGAACATGATGCAGTCCCTAAAGCTCAACCACCCCAAAAGGGTAATAATGAGAAGGCTCCCTTTATACCTCATTTCATAGAAGATCAAATTAGTGTTGTTACTCCTAAATTGTATTTAAGGATTGGTGGGCCTCATATAATTAGTATATACCAGATGAAGAAGGACCATGTCACCATACCAATATAGGGCACATTGCTTATCCTAGATCAAAAATATATTATTCAATAAGATTTATCAAATCTTATCATCTCAAACAAGCAAGGAGAGAAGGATGGTGTAGTCTTAACCAATATCAATCAACCTAATGAATCCAAACCAAGGTAGAGAAACCCCATCTATTCTATCTTTCTACCATAATAAGGAATTTCCTAGTATATAAATGCATGATAAATAGTGGGGAAAACATATTTATTATGCAAAAGTCAACAGAAGACAAGTTGGGGTCAACATATGACCCTAATTCTAAGGGAGTCTTGAAGTTAGATGGGTCTCCTACCAAGACAGTTGGTATACTTAAGGACTTAAAGCTTATGCTAGCTTATTTCCATAATTTTACTATATCCCAAGATGTTTTTGTGGTTGATCTACCCCCTTATTTTGTCCTATGTCTATCTAGGGACTTTATTCCCAAGATAAGAGGTTACCTATCATCAAACTAGTCTTATATGGTCTTTATAACTAGGTATGGGACCATAGTCAGTATTAGGTTTGAGCCAATATCTAGGTTACATTTAGATCCCTACATGACTAACCTATTAAATGTTAACTACACTATCATTGATGAGGATGACCACCCTAATGATTAAGAACTAGTTGTGCCATTTGAGGGCATATCATACCTATTTCTTGATGAGTGGGGGAAAGATAACCATGTGTATTTTCCTTAAAAGATCATTGAGGAAGAAATCCTATGGATATATTGTATGAATGAGAATGATGAATTCATACAAACCCTTACCAATCCATCTCAAGATAATGATGGAGTATGGAAACTATTTTTTGATGGATTTAGGTACAAGAACAGAAGTAGAGTAGGTATTGTACTTATTTCTCCATTTAAACAAAATTACTTTTATTTTATAAGGTTTTAGTTTAGATACACATGTAATATAATAGAGTATGAGGTCCTCATTCATGGGTTATAATGAACAAGAAAAAGAGGTGTGTATAGAAATCCAATTATGGCCACAATTGACTTTCAACTAGACTTCAAATTGATTCCTACCAACCATTAAAAATTAAGCCTATGAATTTCTAAACATCCCAAATTTAGTTGTGCATCATTCATCAAATCTCAGAACTATGTTGAGGCATCCGTATTTTGGATACTATCCTATACATAATAATAACCTCTCATAGATTCATCCATAATTACCTTGCGGCATAATAATTATCAACTTGGCCTATGGACCCATTAAGTTGGGAACTTGAACAAATCTTAAAAGAGATAAAATGTTAATCAAATTGAATTAAAAAATTAAACAAGATTAAATTATTATTTGAATTATCTATTTGTAATTAATGAATATCTAAAAATATAAATTTTAAAAATCAAAATATCAAGCCTTTCATCATTACCTTTATGAGTTGTCAAGCTTTTCCAAAATATCTCAAAATATCTAATTTGAGATCCATGCCTCATAATTGAAAATCATAATTACATGAAAAATATTAAATCAACTAGAGTTAGTCTTAAATCACCTAGGATTAGTTTCAACACATTCCATGTTTAAAGTCAACCTTAACTCACCTTGGGTGAGAGTTAATTCTTGAGGCTATAAATATAAAGCCATACCCCTTTATTTCTAAGCTTCAATATTTTAGAATTATTATTCAATATTTCCTCCATAAGCCTCATGAAAGTAATGTTACCATTCCCAAATCTTAATCCAACCAATCACAAACCAAGGTGCCAAGGAAAGGTGAAGCCAATCAAGCTCCATTGATGAAGATTACTTGATGCACAAGCTGAGCAAGCCATTAAACAAGTCATTTTAGAGCTCCAAAGAAGATCAAATAGTGTATTCTTTTATTTTTTTTGTTGTGTTTTCATATTTTATCTTCTTACCTAAGCTCTCCCTAGTGTCTAGGATAGAGGTTTTAGGATTTTAGTGTGTTTATTTGAGTTTTATTTCTTAGACTAACACAAGACTAGCCTCCCCTCTACATATTCCTTGTCCACATGTTGAAATGTCCAATGGGATTCACACCCCATGAAGTTGTTCCCAAGGCCTTTTAAAATTTTCTAACAATTTTCATGTAAAAATTCAAGCTTGCTAATCAAAATAGGTGAAAATTGAAGGCTCAAGGATGTTTTTTTATAAGTCATGAAGTTTCTCTATGCAGTCATGATTTTGCTCTCTAGAATCATGATATTTCACAATATCACTACTTATAAATTTAGGATTTTATCATATTTATTATATTTTTATGTCTAACCATTGAGGTTTTTGCTAACTATCTATACTTTTAGGGAAATTTGCAATATTACAATATCATAACTTTTGAAGTTACGGTATTGTGTTAAAACTCACGATATTACAATATAATGATGTAAGTCATGATATCACCAAACATTTAGTGATATTGTAATATCATGATGTTTTAAGTCATGATATCACCAAAACTTTAGTGATATTACAATAACTTTATAGATATTTCTTAAATTGCTATCAGTTTGTTAATAACCATTTCATATTAAAGGTTAAGTTGTGTTATTGTCCTTAGAGTAGAGATATTTATTTTATTTCCATGTCATTATTATTAGAGTGGTGATATTGTGTTAAATACTCTATTTTATAGGTAATTTATGGTATTATGCTAACTATTGTAGTTTTTAGTAATAGTCATAGTATTGCTCTCTGTTTCAACAATTTTTCACTCTATGTAAAATTTTGGAAACCTAAAAGAAAGAATTTGAAAGTCATTTATTCACTCATGATTTGATTCTAAACACAAGTACCCCATAACATGTTTTTAAGGACCCAAAAGATAATAAGAAGACATTTAAAACACTTTAAGTTGTAAATTTAATTTCAAATTGGCATTTTAAAACTTTTTGAACTTAAGTTATTTTTCATTTAGTTTAAATTCTCAAAAACAAATTCCAAGGGGCTCAAAATTCATTACATATTTTATTTTAGTGAAATTAAATGAACTCTCACATTATTTAAATACTCATAAGAGTTTCATTTTCATGCTTGTTTGTTGAAAGTGTTTTTTTACAAAGACTAGTGTGTATGTAATAAAAAATGCATCAAATGTATAAATTAATCCTAACTCAGAGAAGATAGATTCTACTTACACTTTTGATTGGTGATACATTAGATAATAAATAACATGACCAATATGTGGATATGTTAGACCCAATTAGGGGATATCTTATCACAAAAATAATACTAGGGAGGGTTCCAAAGCCTCCAATCAAACAAAATCATGTGATAACCCTAATTAAGCCCTATGTTTTCATATTCAATATACTAATAAAAAGTAAAGAAAAGTCTAATATAGTGCTCACTAAAGCTTGTTGCACAAAGTGGGGATAATAAACACTAATATTAAACATTCATAGAAGACATATACTCATGTCAATGTATATGAAGTCTTAATTCATAGAAGATAAGTAAAAATGCATATCTATCTACTCTTACAAAGGAGGAATAAATTTAGAAATAGTTACCTTTGAAAATGAACCCATTGAGCCTCAATCTCTCCCTTGGCCAAGGTACTTTAAAAGAGGTTGTTTTGGTATGTAAGGATGACAAGGATAAATCAACTATGGGCTATACAACCTATCAATGCATCCAAAAGACTTCTCCACAAGACAAGATCTATATCTCCAAAGAAATTATGAAACCTTAAGCTTGATCCTCAAGTATAATGGTGGATGATTAGATTCACAATATCTCTTACTTCTTTTTCTCTATTATAATTAATTTTTAAATGATCTTCTATATATAGGTGGATTTAACCCTAATCCCTTCTCAAAGTTTTGGCTAACAAGGTTGACCCAATTGACCTAGTATTGATATTGACAAAAATCCACTAGGTCATGGGCTAGGTCATCTAAGAGCCGACCTAGACACTAAATTAATTTCACCAATAAGATTACAAGGTTGACCTATTCAACCTAGTAATGTAAAATATTGAAATGGGTTTTAGTTCAAGAAAAGGGGGATGAAAGGTGGGAAATGATTGGAGAAGCATACAAGATATAAGAACAAGCTTAGGGAAATGGTTTTTATGAGATAGGTGTGTATATAACAAATGGAAAAAGTGACAATAATCTTATGAAGCACCAATAGTCTACCCACCCCTTTTTTGGTGCACTCCTTAAGGCATGCACTCAGATTTATTGAGACTCAACAGGTTCTTATAAGATAAATAGCTTCAATAATTGATAAAAATTTGAAAATATTATGTGTATACATAGTGATACATGTATACTCTCCCCCATCCCCTTTAGGGAACTTGGGTGATAAAAAATTCTCATTCTTTGAATTTAGTCATTGTAGTCCAAAATCATGGAAGGAAAGTTGCTAAAGCCCTCCCTAAAATACATATGATTTGGGTGACCCAAAACCAAACCTAAATCCCTTCCACTTGTCTTTATTTTATGCATTTTGGATTATGGGTGGGAGTTCATCACCTCCTCATAAGTTCTCTAGGGAAGCATTGACCCAATAATTCATCTCCTAACACTGTTTCAACCCCACTCCATATTGGGGTATATAAATGTGAGGGTGACCTACTAGAACATTTTTTTAAGTGGTTAAAACAAGATCTATTAGTGGTACTTAGCCTTAGAATATAGTGTAAAATTGGACATCACACTACATTGATCAAAAAATAAATGTAATGGTTGTGAAAAGGACTAGACCTCTTCACAATAAATTAGTTAATGTGGATCTAAATAATGTGATTGCATCTCTAATGTTAACTATACTTAGGACCATCTAGAAAAGAGAAAAAATTGATAGTTTAGAGTAACCCCACATACTATATACATACTATTGATAAGGAGTGAGTAAGCCAAAGTTCCATGTCATCATACAAACACTTGAGAGAAAAGAGAGCCTAAAAACTCTACTATTGACATTTTGGTCTCATAGGCCAAATGTCAACCTCTACAATAAAAAAGCTTTCATGGAAACCCCTCTAAGTTTTATCTTGGTGTCTAAAACTATCATGGTCTTATAAATTTGTCTTTAAAACCCTATTCTAATTGATTACAGATTCAAATATGTGTTAAAAACTTGCTTAGGACATCCATATGTCATATCCTATTTGAGTTCCCTTAGGCAATGTATTAGATGGTCTTTGAGTGCGATAAAGAGTGTCAAGTGATTTTGAGGTCTATAATATGGTTTAAACATTATTTGATAATATTAAGGATATTTTCAAAAATTCAAAGTAATCTGGATATTTTGATGTTATTGGTTCTTATGGTATATATGCCTATTTCAAACCATTCCTTGTGAGAGAGGCTTTGTTAAGTAGTGGAAAGTGTCTAAACTATGCTTGTGTCCTAATATGTGTTAGAGGTAAAATAAATGAGATGGGAGGTGATTAAATAATTCAATATAATCTAACATCAATTCAAATCCTTAATTAATTATCACAAGCATTCATAATGCATGCATTTCATTCATAATAATGAACAAGAAAGATGATGCAAGATTAAACACACAACACATAAATTATATGGGGAAACCTCATGGGGAATAAAAACCACTCTCAATCCTACAAACACATAGACTAATTATCTCATAAAATTATCACAAACATGATACCTTTTAGTGAAGCACCAACTTCATAAGGAGCCCCCACCCCTAAGTATGAACAAGCACCAAATTGTTCTAAATGTTGAGTACCCACACAACAACTATGAAATAAATAGCTCCAAAAATCTAATTTCCTTTAAATATGATGGAAAAATAATGTATAACACCTCTCTTTAAACCCTTCACACTCTCAATCTTTCACACACATTCAATGCATCCAAAACACCCTTTTGGATCACTCTAGGACTCTTCGTTCATCCTCAATCTTTAACCCTACAAGTACATTATTATGACATCAAAATTATGACCTATAGGTAATATAAATAATCCTTAAACTAACCTACTCTTCAGTCCATCCACTAGACACACTCACTCTCCTCTTCATTCACCTCTATTATCTTTTCATTTACCACACAATCTCTTTGCATTCATAACTACTAAAATCTCAAAGCCTTCACCTTTGATTTCACTCTTTATAGATCCTTCATGAATATCATATTTTTGGTTTGACATAAGACTTGAATTAACCCTTAATTATTATATCACACTAAGAGATATCTGAATACCACCATCATCGGTCAGCCATAGCATCCATGGGTCACCCTTAAGTAGATATACCTTTCAAATAGGCCTTAGTATCCCTTTTAGGTCTCGTGGATACATATTCACCTCTTTAGTGCTTTATTGAGTAAATTAGGAACACAATACCACTTCCAAATACATATTTATATTCCACATGACCTATAAGACACCTTCAAGTTATTACATCCATCATTACACTCTTTTGCATATGCACAATCTACTCAAACATTAGTCTTGTATACAAGAACACCATGAATGAAGAAATAGTCATATTTTAAGCATTTATTCATATTAAATATGGATTAATTTTAACCTAAAAAATACACACAAATGATTCTCATGAAGTATAAAACATTATCCAATAGTTAATTGACCTTAAAATATTCAAACACCATTAATAAAAATATAAACATTCTTCTTAGGTCACTTGTACAAGATGGTTAAACACACAATCAAAATTTAATCTCAATAAATTAAATTGTATGAATATTCAAACATTTTAACTAATTTTTTTGGATATCCTTTGGATTATTTTATAACTTTTCTTTTTATACCACCTTCAAATTCATTTTCCATCAAAAGATATAAACAAAATAATGAGCATTGGTTTTCCTTTAAGAATTTGAATATTCAAATTCCAACAGTCACTGTGTAATAAAAAAATTTAGAGACATGTCTTCATCTCCATTCCCCCTAGAAAATTGATCAAACACACTCTGTATATCTCCTTATGAGTCTCCTATCCTTGAATTTTAATCTTGGGTGTTGATCATTGATCTAGGCTTTAGAGATTATGACACTTGACAACCCCACATGCCTTCTATGTACCCTATTATTTAACACTCTTATGCCACTTGGAAAACCTGCATGCCTCCTATTATTTTTAACTTATTTATTTGATTTACACCATCAATATGCTTCTAAAACACCATGTTTGTGACATATGTCACCATTGTGTTCAATCTCAAGAACCTTTAGCTTATTAACCTCGTGCTCATCATTTGATACTCATCTGCATGATTGAACACTCACCATTATATCCTTGATCTGATCGAGCAAGGTTTTAACACTTGGAAGCCCTATAAAATGGTCACTTGATATTTAAAAATTGACTATGGAAACTATTGAAATCTTCTTAAGAGGCCAAATTTTCACCTTGATATCTTTTACTACACACCATTTCATGACCTGAAACTTGAACCATAAAATCTTGGTATAAGATTGATCACACCCATGTGACCAACTCCTTCTGACTCTTCCATACATTTAAATTTTTATGTCATCAATCTGCTCACTTAGCCTAATTTTCCAAGATGCCTAAGAGAACCTAGACCTTTACAAGACTAACTTAATGAATTCATTTCACTTTCACAAGAGCACAAATCCCTCTTGCCACCTCATATAACCTCTTAAATAAGAGCATAACATTAATAACATTATTTATCATCCTAAATACCTACACACATGATATGCACTCTCAAATCCACTTGGAACCTATCACTTGTCATTAATGCATTATGTACTAAGATCACCTTGACATCAATGATAATCAATGCATCTCAATAACATGCTCAAAAATCTCCCCCTTTGTCATTTATGGCAAACACCTTTTATAACGCTCTCTCCCAAAGTGAACAACTCATTCATTCTAAACTTTCTACTCCTTTAACATTAATGATAAAGGGTATCATTCTCAATATGCAAAATTGATCATTGGACCTAAAAAATTATTTATAGAGCCTAAAAATATCACCCCTAACATCATGCTAATCTCATATAACCTATTCTCAAACCATTTCTTACCAGATCTTTATAGTCTTTCCCATTGACAACACACCATCTTGACCATACCATACTCTATGAGTAATAAATACAAAATATCAATAAAATTGGAGTGACCACACTTTTAAAATACTGAGAGAGACTCCCCCTAAGTCTCTTGACCTTAGTGTCCTCTTTTGCACCTTCAGACCATCTCTAGTCATGATAAATTTGCATGATTTCCTTCAAATTTTTATCTCATAAGACAATACCATGATCTTCAATAGATGTTCAAGTCACTCTTAAAACAAACTTATTTTCATACTTTATGATTTGACCTATCAAACCAAGCATCAAAATTTGACTATATTTTTATTTTAGAACCAATGTCCCTGAATGGGTTTCTTGAAGTTTTTCATAACCAACCACGAGAGCAAGCTTATGAACTTGTTACTCCCCCTTAACTAAAGGCCTTATAATGATTTATACAATTATTGGAAACATAATATCACAATTTATATTAAAATAATAGTGGTCTTAAAGACCAATCAACAACTCTACATACCTCTTGTATTGATAGTTACATCTAGTTCATCACCTAGAGCATGCACACTTACTTATACATATGATATATGTCTCCTAATAATCATAGATAGAGACACTAATTTGTCATGAGAGACTAACAATCCCAAAAAATAGGGTACTCACACATCTCCATACTCTTACTTGAATTTTAATCTTGCCTCATCATCATATTGACTTTGAGTGAGTCCTTAACTTTACTTTTTCTTTTTAACTCAGAGTCTTGCTTGATCTCTTTATCCATTTGGGTAGATAAGGCTTGATTTTTTATACTTGGATTTGTTTCCTATTTTTCATGATAAATAATCCATTCAACTCCTTGGGTCTCCATTCATTATATCTTATTTTCTTCAATTTAGGTTGATTTTATTTGAATTAAGACGCTGACCATTCCTATAGAACCTTGATATGTGACCTCTCTCTTAACACTTGTAGCAAACCATACTTCTTAGGAAGAACTCATTGTTTCTTACCTTATTAGGATAAAATCTTGCAATGTACCCCTTTTCATAGAAACTATAGCAATTAAATTCACTTACACCACTTGACTAATAATTCATATCATAGTTTTAAGCAAATTCATTCTTTGAGGGTCTTTTACATTCTCTTGATATTTGACCAAATTGATTACAAGAGTAACACTGACCATTGAAATTTTCATACCTCATAACATTTGGTTGTCTAATAGGCTTATTTTTTAATCTGATAATACCATCATTCCTTAATTGATCATTGACATTTAAGGTTAATTATTCTCATCATGTTAGCCTTATCTTTATCTTGAGTTACAACCTTTTATTCCTTTTCAAAACCTAGACCAGATATATCATTTGTAGACATTTGACTACTTAGAATGCTGTCAAGATCATTATCACTCTTTTCAAACATCAAAAAAGACCTTGACTTGCTAGCTGTCTTTTCCAAATCAACCTTTAAGGACTCAATTTCAATCATATACTAGGAGCATTCATTTTCTTTAGTTTTTAAGCTTGTAGACATAGTTTCCAACTAAGTATTGAGATGCTTGACTATATCTTCATATTCTCTAGTGTCATCATTTATTCTTGCCTCAAACACACTAAATTGATCCTTATAGTCCTTGATTTTTAACATCATCTTTTTGTTCTTTTTTCTTATCAATATTTAGATCTTCAAGAATGTTCATCAATTCAGACTCATTATCTACCTTAGTTTATTTATTATCTAAATCATCAACTGCATCTTTGTTTGTCATGAGATCATCTCTTTTAGAGCTACTTGCTTCTAACTTTTGATATGTTTCAAGATTGCTCATAGCTTGATTTAGTTTCATCTATAAAGACTCCATCTCTGATTGATATATGATACATTATTCATCCTTACTCTTTACCTCTTCATCAAGAGTATAAACCTAAGTTTCAAGCTATTGAGTGATCTCATCATGCTAGTTGGATTCATTACTCAACCTTCCTTCAAAAAGGCCAATTTTTTCCTCATATGATTTGATCAAGAAAGATTATTTTTTGTACTTTCCTTGTAGTAGCTTCATTTCTTCCATAGTTTTCAAATATGTGTCTTCAAGAGTGACTTTCTCATCTTCCTCTAAGATATCTCCTCCAAAGATATATATGCTTAAATAACATTCACCTTTATCATCATTAAGAGCCATGAATAGTGTCTCCTTGTCCTCATTATGAAAATAATCATCATTATATAATGTGTTTTCTTCTTCTTCTATAGATGATTTATTATCTTCTTCATGGTAAAGACTCTTACTACCTTGGTATGATTCCTTCTTTCCATTTCTCTTATTGAATAACTTCCTATACTTTCTAGGACCCTCAAATTTATTGTGTTCATCCTCATGAGATTCCTTATGAGCTTATTTGTGTTCAAAATTGCCTCCATTTAGGAATATAGCTACAAAATGACCAACTTTACCACATGAAAAATATTTAAAAGGAAGTTTCCCTTCATACTTACATGATCCTACATTTAATTTCTTTGTAATCATGGCTTCAAGTTGATCTTCATTAAGGTCAAAGTCTTCAAGACTTAACTTTTTATTTCTAGATTTTGTCTCCTTGATCACCTTGAAGGTTTATTCCTTCTTAGGATATCTATCTTCATTAACTCACATCTCATAGGTAGTAAGTATCCCCTATAATTTATCCTTCTTCATCTAAGTAAGATCATGACTTTCTTCTATAACAGGTAATTTTGAATCAAATTTGAGAGTGAGAGACCTCTATACCTTTTGTACTATATTAGCTTCTTCAATATTATCTCCAAGACCTCTGATCATTTTTACTATCTCATAAACCCTTAGAAGAAATAATGCAATAGTGTCTTCTTCCTCAATTTTGAGGCTCTCAAATTGCCTTCAGTAGGTTTGTAATTTAACCAAATTAACTTTTGAATATCCTTCATAGATAGTTTACAATTTGACCCAAATTTCCTTGGTAGAATTAAAATGGATAACCTTGGTAAACTTAGTATTTGAAAGACCACAAATGATGTCACTCATTAGCTTTGAATTATTTTCACTTAGCTTCTTATTAGCTACACTTGGAGGAATAGTTGGTATAGTATAGCCATCCATAATAGATTGTCAAATATCAAGCCCTAGAGCCATGATGTATGTCCTCATTTTTGCACTCCAAAAAACATAATTTTACTCATTGAATAGTGGTGATTTTTTTTAGATAAACCCTACATATGTTGACTTGCCATATTATATCTTGGATCACCTATAAGTGGTTAAACTTGAAAAAAAGGTGTGGCTCTAATAATAATTATTAGAGGTGCAATAAATAAGAAGAGGGATAAATTAGTGATGAAATATAATCTAAAATTCAATGCTAATCCTCTCAAACCCTTAATAAATTATCATAAGTATTCATAAATCATGCAAGTCATTCATAACAATGAACAAGAAAGATGATGAAATATTAAGCACACAACCCATAAACTATGTGGAAACCCTCATGGGGAATTAAAACCTCTCACAATATTGAAACACATGGACTAATTGTCCTATAAAATTATCACAAATATGAGACCTTTTAGTGAAGCACTGAATTCACAATGAGCACCCACCCCTAAGCATGAATAAGCACCAACTTGTTCTAGATGTTGAGCACCCAAAAAACACCTATGAAATCAATAGCTCCAAAACTTTAATTAATTTTCAATATGATGGATAAATAATGTAAAACACCAATATTTACACCTTTCAAACTCTTAATCATGTACACATAATTAATGCATCCAAAACACCCTTTTGGATCACTTTAGACCTCTCTGTTCATCCTTAATCTTTAATCCTACAAGTACACTATTATGATATTAGAATTATAACCTATAGGTCATACAAAAATCCTAAAACTACTCTACTATTCAATCCATCCACTATACACACTCACTCTCCTCTTCATTTACCTATATTCTCTTTTCATTTACCACACAATGTCTTTTCATTTGCAACTACTAAAGTCTTAAAACCACCACCTTTGATTTCACTCTTCATAGAGCCTTCATGAATATCATATTCTTCATCATCCATAAGATTTGAATTAGCCATTAAGGATTTTATCACAATAATACATATCTCAATACCACCCTCATAGGTTTTCCATAGAATCCTTGGGTTCCCCTTAAGTAACTATACCTTTCAAATAGGTGTTAGTAGCCCTTATAGGTCTCATGGAGACCTATTCACCTCTTTAACACTTCACCAAGTAAATTAAGAACATAATATAACTTAAAAATGCCTAGGTATATTAAAAAAGACCCATAAGACACATTAAAATGATTACATCCATCTCTACACTCCTCTGCATATGTATAATCTACTCAAACATTAGTCTTGTATATAAGAACACCATGAATGAACACAATCAAATTCTACACATTTGTTCATACTGAATATGGATTGATCAAACCTAAGAAATACACATATTATTTTAATGGATTATAATACATTCTCTAATATTTAATTCACCTTTAAACATCTAAACACCATCAATAAAAATATAAACATCCTTCTTGGGTCACTTGTAAAAGATGGTCAAACACACAGTCAAATTTAAAGCTCAATAAATGCAACTGTATGAATATTCAAACCTTTTAACCAATATATATATATATATATATATATATATATATATATATATATACCTTTTATTCCTTTACAACTTTTATTTTTATACCACCTTTAAATTCATCTTCCATCAAAAGATATAAATAAAAAATGAGCATTAGTTTTCCTTTATTAATTTGAATATTCAAATTCCAATGGTCACTGTGTATTGAAAAAAATTAAGAAACATTTCTTCATCTCATTACCCTTCTAAAATTTATCAAACACACTCTATAATTATCCTCATGAGTCTCCTATCCTTGAATTTTAATGCTAGTTGTTGATCATTGATTCGGGCTTCCTAGATTATGACACTTAGCAGCCCTACATGCCTTTTGTGTACCTTGCTAGTTAATGTTCTTATGCCACTTTGTATGCCCACATGACTCTTATGCTTATTGACTTACTGAATTTATTTTCACCATTGATCTACTATTAAATATTATGTTTGTTACATATGTCACCATTATGTTCAATATCATGAACCTTTGAATTATTGACCTCATGCTCATCATTAGATCTTCATTTGCATGACTGAATGCTTGTCATTAGATCCATGATCTAATCAAATGAGTTTTAAACACATGGAATCCCTATAAAATGGTCACTTGATATTGTAAAATTCAATATGTAAACTATTAAAATCTAATTGGGAGGTCAAATTTACACCTTGATATCTTTTGTTACACACCACTTCATGACCTAAAAATTTAACCATAAGATCTTGGTATAAGATTGATCAAACCCATGTGACCAACTCTTTTTTACTCTACCATATGTGAAAATTATAACATCATCAATATACTCACTCAACCTAATTTTCTAAGATGAATAGGAGACCCTAGACCTTCACAATATTAATATGATGAATTCCTTTCACTTCCACAAGAGAAAAAAACCCTCTTTCCACCTCATATAACCTCTGTAATAGGAACATAACACCAATAACATTCTCTATAATACCAAATACCTATACACATGATATGCACTCTCAAATCCACTTGAAACCTATCACTTTGTCATTAATTAATTGTTTACTAAGATCATCTTGACATCAATGATAATTAATGTACCTCAAGAACATGCTCAATAATATAAATCCTAGTGATGTGTGTTAAGGTCATTCTCCATGGTCTATTTGTTCAAGTTTGTCTCAGACCTTGATTATCCCTTTCAAAGAACTAAATGATACTCAAGCATTCCACATGAGTCTATATGACTTACAAAAAATTTGAAAAATGGGAATTTATTAGTGTTTCATTATTTATAAATGTCTTCAAAGGTCCCATTCTCATTATATATTCTTGACCAAGCATTTTATAGATTTAAAATGTCTATCTTATAGTTAAATCCACTTTTCACTCATCAAATGGGTCCCACACATGGGAAAAACATGACCCTTCAAATAATTTTCCATAACACAAGTTTTAAAATTCTATTTGATTCATGTTTTCCCTCCCTCTGACCTCTAATGTCATCTTAAGGTATAAAACTAAAAGAAAATGCAAAAATGGAGGTATTTGTAGGTGCTTTTATAAGTTGTATGGATTTGTACAATCAAGTATATATAGATGGGGGTTATAAGTTGCATAATATATCATGTTATATGTCTCAAAGGATTTTCATGGTCAAAGGATGCAAGACATGCCCAAAACTATTTCTCTCTCTCCATTGAGCTCCTTAGCAGTCTAGATAAGCTTTCAAGTTTTCACTCATTCTATACAAGAGAGAGAAAATTAAGATCTAATATCATGGAAAAATTAATGGGGTTTATTCACCTTTTTATTCATGTAATTTTTATTAAAATCAATTCCCTATCTTTTTTGAACAAATACTAACATTATGGGCACTCAAATGGTTTTCTTCATCTATGTAAGGGGTCAGAAGTGTAATGGTTTTGGTGCATCTATGAATTTTTTTTAGAACCAATGATTGTTGTGTGTTCTATATGTCCTCATATCCCATATAATTCATATTAAACCCATATTTCACATGTGTGGGGGTTTGAAATCAATAAAATCTTCATGTTCTCTTTATTTGTAGACTCTAGATAGATTTCTCATGTTACAAAATCTTGGTGCATAAATTGGAGGTGTTTGATGGTGTTTTATATTTTTTAATGGTTTGCTTGAGTATATTTAAAACTATTATTCCTTCCCAAAAAATTCATATGATCCACCATCAAGCAAAAATATCCCCTTCAAGTCATACTCTAAGGTGATTGTCTTGAATTTTGAGTGAACTCCTTTGCAAGTAGAAATAGGGTACCTATAAAAAATATTTAAGTTGTCTAAGAGGAATATACATAAGCCCCATGTTTAAGATAGGATATCTAATTTTATCCCATATTACTCACAGCCTTATATAATAACCATCTCCACCCTTAGCCTATTATACAATGGAAACTCTCACTCAATCACTACAAACCTTTCAAGTAGAATAAGCACACACAATAGTCACTATTGGAATGAGGTATAGAAAGTTGAATGACCTAAAAGAGAATAAAAAGGGTATATAATAAATTTAAAATGTGAAGGTAGGTTCAATAAATATCAATACCTTCTAATCAGTCTAAAAGGAGTTAACATAGTCCAAACAACCCTCATCTAAGCACCTTCAGGCCTTTGTGTAGGCTAGGGAAGATGGAATGTTGATTGAGGAAGGTTTTAAAAAGAATTGAGAGAAATAATGTGGATTCATATGGGCATATTAATAATATTTTAAATTAATAAAATTAAGTGTATAGGGTTAACACCTTCTCAACTCTCCAAGAGGGAGTAACTCAATCTAGTTTTTGAGAGACACTAGCTGTGACTACAAGGTTAAGGAACTCTAGAATTATGATGAAGTTTTGAAGGGTTAATAAGCTTTGAAGAGAGTATTAAGAGGTAAACAAATGTTAATAATACCATTTATGACATTATAAAATCATTCTACTTCTCAATAACCATACACATAGTTAGACATACCTCATTTATCACACACAGTTAGAGCTTTGAGAAGGAGAGCTAAACGTCTTAAAGTTTTCATAAGAAGTAACTGAGACCAAGTTAGGAAGTGAGTACTTATTTCTTCCAAACTAATATTATAAACCTAATAATTTGGTCCTATAATATCAACAAAATATTTTAAGACCTAATTACGCCTATTAGGCCTAAGATAGGCATACACAGACCTATATATGAGAATAAGATATAGTTACACTTCTTGAGTGCATGATAAAGATGGAGACCTTAAATAAAATAAGTTGGAAAGGATTAAAATACCTCAAAAATTATAAGGGGATAATATCCTATGTATCACAAGGTCAACATGTCTTCAAGGGCCAAGAAGGAATTCATTTACACCTATAACACAATCAAGAAGCATATGGCCATCACCTACAGGCCTGATAATAGGTGGAGAAAAAGTTAGCATGAACCTCTTTGAGGAATATTAAGGATTAGATGAATGCTTTAAGGATTTTATAACTCATTAAAATGTGTAACTACTATTGGTAAGTGAATTAAAAGTTGTCATAAGGGTAGGGTATATTCTTTTTCACACAGTCATGATCCAAGATCACCACTTACAGTCAGGACCAAAAGAAAGAGTGTTGAGTGAGAACCCTATAGAGAGGTGAGGTATTAATTAAAGGATTATTTCTCACTTTTAATTTTAAGGGGGTCTCAGTGTTTCTCTTTATCATGTTTGATTCCTTAATATAATAAGAGTTCAATGGCTTACAGATGCCTATTAAGCCTAATGTAAGTCAAAGTAGGCTTGTACACATAAGCTAGAGATGGATGCATGCCTTTAGGATTTTATAAGGATTGAAAACATATGGAAGGAAGGTAATAATATTTATCAAAATTATCCAAGTTATATGAGGCTTATAATGGTAAGGAGAGCTTAATGGCCTATTGGGTTATTAGGCCTAAAACTGGTATGGATAAGCCTATGCTTGAATTGAAGCCATCTATGTGTTTTGGTGTATGATTTAAGTTGAAAATACCATAGAGACAATTAAAGTTACCATAAAAATATTTCCAAAAATACTAAGAGTCTCAAATGAGCAATGAGATACTCAACTCAGCCATTAGAATTACACAAACATGACTACATATAAACCCTAGGGTAGGAGATAAAGAGATATAGAGAATAAAGTGAAGGAAGACTCAGTCCAGGGAACATCACCAACATATAAATAAATTTCATATGAGTTCATATCATTATAAACATTATGAAAAGTATATAATATCCTACTCATACCTTCGTACTACTTTCAAAACATTATCGGGTTTGTTAATTAAATAGTGACATTAGAGATAGACTCACGTGAAGGAATGGAGATAGAGTTGAAGTTTGGGAATATGGAGATAATTTAAGAAGGATGGTAAATAAGTTAATAAATTTTTAGTATTTCTATTGAAACACCCAATTCATCTATAGTCACTTAAACACCTAAAACTCAGTATTAGGCCTATAAGGCCTAAATACATTCTTAAGGCTTAGAAACCCTACTCCATATTAAGGCATGATTATAAAATTTTCAAATATAACTATGTAATTTAAAAGGTATAAATGGATTATCAAGGTCCTATGTACAATGATTCAATTAGGGGAAAGAAGAAAAAGGTCAAATTGGGTCTTTAAGCCTAAATTGAGTTACATAGTCCTAGGCTGCCACCTCTAACTACACTTTTAAGTGTCCATAACTTTAATAACATAGGGACTCAAGGAAAATTATATTATGGGGAGTTGGTTACCCATATGAAATCAAAATTCATGGTAGAAATAGTTAAGTTGAGGGGCCCAAATTTATGAATGAATGCTAAGAAGATGACCTACATAGATTACCTAGAAGAGAGATCAAATTCCACCATCTTCTACTCATATATATCCATAAAAGATGTATGGTAACCTAATATTTTTAGAATTTTTAGGGGGGTTTATGGACTAAACATCCATGACCATAAGTTTGGGATTGTAAGTCTGATCTTTATGAACCATTATTAAGATGATAGAACTCCAAAACCTTGTTTAAACCCTAAGATAGACCCAACTTGGGAAAATTTGAGATTTTGTCAATAAAACACTCATAATTAACCTAATAAAAACTTTAATCATCTAGTAAACTCAAATGAGAACCTGATCATGGTACTGGTCTATATGGAAACTACATAGACTTGTCATAAAATGGTACTTTTTCAATGTTTTGAGAAAAAAATATGGTATATAGTTGTTTAAAGAGTTTAAAGTCATTATATGGGGTGGTTTTAGACTTATTTCACTTCCAAATATCACCAACCACTCATAGTTTTTGTAGGAAATTATCCTACAAGTCTATACAAAATAGCCAATCTATAAATATAAGTAGTAGGCAATATAATTACCTAAGTGAGACAAGGTTATAGGTGTGTAGTTCCTTAAAGGGTTAATTCATGGTGTGTGAAACTTATTTAGGTTTTAAACATGATTTTTTACCTATTTTTTTGGCTCTATTCAATGTTTCATGGCCACCAAGCATAAATAGCCAAGACGCTAGGCCTAGTGGCCTAATAGGTCTACTTGGGTCAATAAGGGGGATGAAATTTGGCATTTGGGGACTACTAGGAGGGAAAATTTAGAGTTATTAAACCATGAATTTTATTCTAATTGTGATAAAATCACTCATCATGGACATTATGAAGGAGAAAGTAGTTACCAAGCTTTGTCAATATGCACAAAAGGAAGATAGGTTATTATATGCTTAATGATAACCTAATTAAAGATATTTAATGAATTTTAAATATCATGCGTATAGGTTGATTAATCACTTTGGGCATGGACATGCATTTAAAAAGTTAACTACAGCCTCCACCACTCCACTTTAATGCCTAGAGGGCTCATTGAAGAGACCAACACATGGAAGGGAGTATGAGAGATTATCATGACTATTATGACTAATTATGGAGTTTAATATGGTAATTTATGACCTATACCCCTCAACTCCATTCCATTATCACTATATTTCCATTCTCATTATATAATATATTTAGGCCTTAAGGCCTTGATTTGTATCCCTCAACTGGATATGAGGAGACTCTACCCAGATTTACACTTTGTAACCTCTTAAATGATTAATGGATTGTTACATATTATCCATGATAGTATATGGTGGGTTTATGTTATTTTGACTTACATAAGTGATATATTTATCTTCCTCTTATAGGTCTTAGATTCACCTAGATTCTAACAACTATTTTATTCAGGTCATATAATGTGTTAATGTCTTAATGGGTGAGTTTAGAGTGGAAGTTTGAATACAAATGCCTTAAACTAGGACTTCCCTTCATTGACCTCATACTCTAATCATCCAAATAAACCTATATATGAAAAATTACTATTTAAAATCTATTAGAGATAGTGTTTTAGTCCATGTTTGGTTCACTAGTGTTGATAAGAATTCAAACGAAGTGGATAATCTATATTGGTGCATCACCACCCTTAAAGTAGGTTTATTTTATGGATTATCTACCCATTTTCACCCCATAAATAGTAAGTCTTAGTTATTTTTAGCCCAAATATATGCACTATGGTAACTACCCCCATCAACTCAAGGTTTGGTTCTATTATAGGTTACCCACAACCTTTAGGCCAATCCCATGTTAGCCCAAACTTAAAGGTAGGCCTAAATAAACTCCTTATAGGGTGAAAATTGGAGAATTAATAGTTATAACATTCCAAATGGGACTAGATTCAAGCATTATATTATTCACTAATATCATCTTGGTCATCTCAAGTAGTTTCAATCACTCACATGCCATGTTTTCAATCAAATGTTCATGACAAGGATCATCATAAGGTCATCATCTCAAGGGTAAGAGTAGTTCTTATTCATAGTTTATATTGTCATTCATGTATCTTATGATGAGTTATGGATTCATATGGTGCATATTTATTTCATACACTTCCTTATCATCATCCTTATGATCCATACCAACTCCATTATGACCCCTATTAGCCTTATGTTGAACCCTATTAGCCCTACACTAAGCCTCTTTATTGCCAAGATTATCAAACTCATTGTGAACCTCATCCATCTCCTTAGTAGCCTAATTATCATCCTAATCAATCATAGAAGCATCATGATGTTCCTAGTTAGCTTACCCATGCCTCAAACCAATCTACTTAAAGCCTTGAGAAAACTGTCAGGCACCTAGAACAACAAACATGCTCTGATACCCTTTGTCAGGATCTTGCCCCTTAATAAGAGCACAATATGATTACCTTGTATAAGCAACTAATCACAGAATTAAACTAGAATTAACAAGTAACTAGAATTCACAAATGACATAGAATATGAGAGACAATACACAATCTTATATTAATACTCATGCCAGAAGGAAATACAATGAAGATGCCACACTCTTCCACACCTCTCAGAAGTACAGATCTCTTTCCCTCAAGAGTTCACTCTCCTACCAAAAATGGTCCCAACACACAACTCAAACACACAGTTGGTGTTCACCTCCAACCAGTCAGTAATAACCCTGCCAGTACACAAGTACTCAAAGTACTTCAAGTAGATCTCCCATGAACCTGCAACAACCTGCAACTCAAATGATCATACTTACCATGTAAAACTTCTCCCTAATCTTGCTGCCACCTGTAGATCAACTATTCTTATAATTGGAAGGATCTCTTCCTCGCCTTAATCCTTGATCCTTAATTACAATACATGCCAATGAGTCTATAAATAGATCCCATACTAAAAAATAACTTAGACTTCTAATTTACAATAATTAGACTCGCAAATCAAGACCAAAAATAGCCTTTTACATGCAAATAATCGGTTCAACAAACTAACTATTCATGTAACAAACAATTCTGGAACCGTACAGGTGACTGACATCGGTCCCTATCTATCTAGAGATGATTGACATCGGCTGACTCCTACCGATGTCAGTTGCCCTTCTATTCACCCCTGACCAACATCAGTTGCGCTACCGATGCTGATATCCCTAGAACTCAACAACCTCTCCATGTCTACATACAGTGAAGCTTTTAGCTCCACAACTTAACAATCTCCAACTTGGAGATAAATAGTTGCACTTGTACCCATACCTATACATCATCTAGTTTATTTCCTTGGGTTTGTATCCCTCTTCAATATCACCCTTGAAGACCAACCACCACAAATCCTATGGTGCACCTCCTGTCATCCAAATCACTTACCACATCCACATCTACAAACCCATGTAGAAAAGAACTTGACCCTGCATAGCATGTGCACCTAATGCTGGTCCCTCTTAGATATCTGAGAATCCACTAAACTGACCTCTAGTGCTTCTTTCCCATATTGGCTCCAAACTTGCTGACAACTCCCACTACTTGGAAAATCTCAGGTTTAGTACACATGTACTCAACGTCATCATGTGAATCAAGACACTGTTCATAGAACTATCCAACCATCATCATTCCAACTAGTTTCACACAATCATCTGGAGGCAAAATCAACCTGTGACCTTTCATTTCTCTAGAACACACTCATGCCAAAGAATCTTTCCTCTCCTAGATTCCTCATGACACACCTTTAAACTAACTTTACCTTTAGTTCAACAACTCCCTGCATATGTGACCCTGTAACAAGCACATCATACAGTAACAGGATAATGTAGCTAATATTATCCAACTTGGTAAAGAGAAACACAATGGTCAAACCTCCATTATCTTGTAGCTTACTCAAGACCATATACCCTGGACTTCCATCTCACATGTCCATTCCTACTCTTCTTTATCCTGAACATCCATTCGTCTCTTAGTGCTTTCTTCCAACTGGTAACTCCACCCAAAAAATCCCATATGGTTCTTCTCCAAGGAATCATGTCCTTCATCCATGCCAAGCTCCCACTGTTTCCCAGATCTACTTGCTCTGCTTCTTTAATAACTTCCTGGTTCTTGACCATCAGTGAGCAACAAGTAGTGTAAAGAAGGGAAATGATGAATTTGAGGCTTACTTACCCTTTAAGTCCTCCATATGGGCACTTGAGACTCCTTGACAGCTTGCTATCTACCCAAAATTCATCTTAGTGACTGATGCCAATCACATCTCAGTCTGCACCCAACCAACATCAGTTCCATGTGACTACCTCATCACCAACATCAGTTCCCCCTGATTGATGCTAGTGTTTATCTATCTGGAGTCACTGACATTGGGCTTCACATAGCTGACATCGGTCCTTATCTAGATGCCAATGCCAATTTTCTAACCGATGTCAATCTCTATGTTTTACTTGTGAGTGATGACTTCTACCCACAAGCTCCTTTTAGATCAAACCCTTGTCCATATCAACCCTGCTCTACTCAAAATTCTTTAGTCCCTTGAACTGATCTCTGTCTGTCATCTTCTCCTTGAAAACCAAGACTTTCCTGCTCTTGTCATGAACATCAAATTTCTCAAGAAACGTCACTTTCTTCCTTTGTTTACAAAAATCTCAATCCATGCTTTCCAAATTTGAAAGCATACCCTTTGACTCAAGAACATGCATCCCCTTCTTATTCATGTGACCAAGCCTATTAAGCCACATCTTTAAATCTACAGCTGAAGTAGATAAACCAAAAGGAGAATCAATAATACAAGTAGATAGATAAAGCATACCTACTTTCTTACCTCTTGCTACAACAAGTGCACCCTTGGTAACCTTCTAAGAGTCCACTGTGAGAGTTATTGTGCAACCCTCATCACCCAACTTTCCAATAGAAATTAAATTCCACTTTAGGACTGGGACATGCATGACCTCCTTCAACACCCATGTGTTGCCCGTCTGTAATTTTAGCTTCACTTTCCCTTTGCCAACCATTTGACAAGGCTTACCATCCCCTAAATAAATTTCTCCAAAGTCTCCCTGGACATACTCATGAAAAAATTCCCTATTTGGGGATGCATGGAAAGAGGCACCAAAATCTAAAACCCAAGATTCTAATTTATCCAAGGAACATACCAGAGCATCCTGTGCAACAATACCTACAACAATACCTACAACATCTACAACATCTACTTCTTCATGTCTTTCATGCTGATCTTCAACTAACCAATAATCTCTTTTTACATGCCCTTTCTTTCCACATTTCCAGCAAGTTATTCTACCATACCTGGACTTGGATCTCCTACCTATCTTTAACCTTGATCTCCCATGCTCGATCTTCTCTCTTTGCCTTCCCCTGCTTTCAGCACTCAAAGCATTCCCTGATGATTCACCTGTGTTTTTCCTACAAAATTCTTCATTCAAGATTACACTCACAACATCATCCACTTTTAAGATTTTTGAAGCAAACGCAGTATTACTAACTGCCATTACCAAACTCTCCCAACTTTCAGGTAATGAGCATAAGATTAAGAGAGCCTTAATTTCATCATCAAAAACAATATTGACTGAATTTAACTAGTTTACCAAACCATGAAAATCACTAAGATGACTATGTACAAATCCACCTTCCAACATTTGCAAATTAAATAATTGCTTCATAAGAAATACCTTATTCAAAGCTGAGGGTTTTTCATATAAATTTGCCAAATATTCCATCAACTCTACCATTGTATTAGCCTGTGATAAGTTGGAAATCACAGATGATGCAAGGCTCAACCTTATAGATCCCAGAGCCTTTCGATCAAGAATCTTCCATTCTTCATCCTTCATATCCATGGGCTTGCATGCAACCCCACCCAATAATAAGTATAAATATTTCTACTACAGATAATCTCTATTTGCATCCTCCATAATTGATAGTTCTTGCCATTAAACTTCTCCATTCATAGCTTACTTTTTTCTGCCATTACTATACTCCCACTTAAATAGAAACCCCTATGAGTGACCTGTAATTGACAAACACTAACCAGATCTGAAACACCTGTTAGTCAACCCAACCAAAAGCTCTGATACTAGTTGTCAGGCACCTAAAACAACAAACATGCTCTGATACCACTTGTCAGGATCTTGCCCCTTAATAAGAACACAATATGATTACCTTGTATAAGCAACTAATCATAGAATTAAACCAAAATTAACAAGTAAATAGTATTCACAAATGACACAGAATATGAGAGACAATACACAATCTTGTATTAATACTCATGCCAGAAGGAAATACAATGAAGATGCCACAATCTTCCACACCTCTTAGATGTATAGATCTCTTTCCCTCAAGAGTTCACTCTCCTACCAAAAATGGTCCCAACACACAACTCAAACATAGAGTTGGTGTTCACCTCCAACCAGTTAGTAATAACCCTGCCAGTACACAAGTACTCAAAGTACTTCAAGTAGATCTCCCATGAACCTAAAACAACCTACAACTCAAATGATCTTGCTTACTATGTAGAACTTCTCCTTGATCTTGCTACCACTTATAGATCAACTATTCTTACAATTGGAAGGATCTCTTCCTTGCCTTAATCCTTGATCCTTAATTACAATACATGCCAATGAGTCTATAAATAGATCCCATACTAAACAATAACTTAGACTTCTAATTTAAAATAATTAGACTCATAACTCAAGACCAAAAATAACCTTTTACATGCAAATAATCAATTTAACAAACTAATTGTTCATGCAACAAACAGTTCCAGAACAACACAGGTGATCGACATCGGTCCTTGTCTACTTGGAGATGACCGACATTGGCCGACTCCTATCAATGTCAGTTTCCCTTCTATTCACCCCTGACTGACGTCAGTTGCGCTGCCAATGCCGGTATCCCTAGAACTTAGCAACCTCTCCATGTCTACATACAGTGAAGCTTTTAGCTCCACAACTTAAAAAAAACCTTATGGGGTTATAAGAGACATATGGTGGATATTAACACATGAATATGGTATGGATAATAAATTCTTATGCATGTTATTAATAACATGACATATTAATTATAGTAAGATAAAAGGGAGTGGTAATATCTTATGAGAGAAGGTCATTAAGGGCTCATTAGTGATCTATTAGATACAGGTGGTCTAATTTCAAGCATAAAAGAAAGGTTAATAGTATATGAGGGATAATAGGTTCATCATCATTAGCCTTATATCCCCTAATCCCCACAACATTATCCTTTTGTTGAGCATCCCATTATCCCTCAAAAGCCTCAATAAAATGGATTAAAAGACCATCCATGTCCCTCAAAATTACTTCTAACCTTTCTAACTTGGAAGTCTATCCAAGAGAAAGTACAAAAGGAGGAAGATGTATGTATTAAGAGAACTAGTCAGCAAGAATAGATATCAGATTAGATGATACTAGATTTTGAAGCCCACCTTGCTAAAGAAATTGAATTTTCAAATAGATTTTTTTCTATTTAATAATATCTATAAGAGAAACATAATCTTAATTGAATATACCTTCATTCATGCCCAAGGATACAACACATAAAATGAAAGAGGCTTATACATCTAAGTTTCCAACTTGGATACAAGTGTTGTAGTTAAGGGGAAGAGGATATCAATCGAGCATAAGCCAAGGTGTTTAATTAAATTGTAAATCTAAAACCATTCAGCTTCCATCCCTCCATCCTTAAGAAGCTAGATCATTTCCATCATGGAAATCTATTTAAGGCTATGTGCAATAGAAAAAGGAGATGATAATTATCTAAAATGTGTAGTTGAGTAAGGAAAATGAAGCATATATAACACCATTTGATCTAACTTATCTATTTAAACTCTTTTAAGGATATTTCATTCCACTCCTTGAAAAAGAGCCTATCCTTAAATAGGTGAGCAAAGAAAGTCAAATTAAGGTGGAAGACGATGATGATGGCTTGAGTGAACTTGAAGAATAAATTGTCATTGGGACACCTCTTGGCAAGGAGGAAAATAATTTACCCTTCAAATATGTTGAAGAGGATGGGCTATAAGAGTATGATAAGCCCAAAATGGAATGCATGCCTTTTGATCAAGTAGATGATGACTTACAGGACCTCTTTGATGACATGGTAGCTACCCTTCATCATGATAGTCCTCAAGGACTTATAGTAGTTGTAGAAGAAAGTTGTAGACTAGCCAATGAAAATGATGAACAAGGTAACTTTGAGAGATTTAAAATTGATCGCATTATTTTTTTGGATGAAGAAAATTCAAGTGACCAATTATAGATGGAAAAAAATGACTTGAAGCCCTATGAGCATGATTAGGAAGGTGACATTTCAAACTATGATGTGTCTTCTCCTACATCTAATACTATCTTGCTTAAAGAGAGACCAAACATATTTGAACCATGTGAATATCAATTAAGTTATTTGTTTGACATCATAGGGGTAGGATACTCTCTCTTTAAAACATGATGTGATCTGGTCTAGGTTGAAAAAGGTAATGTCATCAAAAAAAGAAGGTATCCCTCCAAGTCTGCTATTCCAAGAGGTTGCACTATTTGAGAATGACTTATTTGAGGTTTTCAAACAAGGTTACCAAATCCTCCTTCCATATACATATGCCTCCTCAATCCTAATTAATAGAAATAAACCTTTTTTACCTCAAACCTCCATCAAAAAAGATTCATCTATCCTTAAGGACAACTCTCCAAGCATACTATAATATTTGATTCAAACTAATCAACTTGATCAAGAGAAACATATGACTTAGGTAGAGATGATATTGGTCATGCAAGGTAGACAAGTGTGGAATGAATATGATTAGGTGTTGGATTCACATGACCAATTCATGCACCAAAGGGTGGAACAAGAGGATTCATCTACTCTTCTAAGAGGCCATGAACATGCCATTGTATCTAACTACAAGTGGAATCCCTCATTCAGTGAACAATGCATGATTGAAATCTTGTCAAGACATGACAATCAAACCTCATGATGCCATAGTGATCAAAGAAGGTTTTCATTTTATCTTGGAGGTGATGATCTAAGATTATTTGTTTATAGTTTTTTTTATCTTGTTTTAATAAGTGTCAAAATAAGTGTGAGTAGTTAGTTTTCTTAGTTGTTTTGGTGTCTTATCTTGTTAGTTCTTAGGTGTTGTTTTATTGTTATGTGCTTTGGTGTCCTTTGTGTGTGTTTTTTAGTTTTTGATATAGTCTTAAAGGTATCATAAAGTTCTAATTTCTTTGAAAATCTAAGAGTGGTCATCAAGTATTATTACCATGTGAGATTCATCACTATCATAAAGAGTGAGTGGGTTCTATTGACCAATAGACTAGTCACCCCTTAGAGTCACAAAAAATGTTGACATTTTGGCCTCATAGGCCAAATGTCATCCCCTACAATAAAAAAATTTCATGAGAACCCATCTAAGTTTGTCCTTAGTGTCTAAAATTGTCATGGTCTTATAAATGTCTCTTAAAAACCCTATTGGCATTGATTAAGGAGTCATATATGTGTTAAGAACTTACTCAAGAGATCCATGTGTCATAGCTTATTTTAGGTCCTTTTGGTGATGTATTATATGGTCCTTGAGTGAGAGAAAGAGTGTCAAGTGATTTCAGGTCTATAATATGGTTTAGACATTGTTTGATAAGATTAAGGATCTTTTGACAAAATTAAGGTAATTTGGATATTTTGAGGTTATTGGTTCTTATGGTATATAGGCCTATTTTAAGCCATTACTTGTGTGAGAGACTTTGATAATCAATTTTAAGTGTCTAAACTATTCATGGGTCCTAATTTAAATCTTATTGATGTATGTTAAGGTCATTCTCCATGGTCTATTTGTTCAAGTCTATCTCAGACATTGATTATCCCTTTTAAAGCACCAAATGATCCTCAAACATGCCACATGAGTCTATATGACTTATAAAACATTTGAAAAATGGGAATTTGGTAGTGTCTAATTGTTTATAAAGGTCTTAAAAGGTTCCATTTTACTTATCTATTCATGACCAAACATTTTATAGATTTAAAAGGTTTATCTTATAGTTAAATCCACCTTACTACTCATCAAATGGGTCCCACATATGGGAAAACTTGACTCTTCAACTCCATTTCCATACCACTAGTTTTAAAATGATATTTGACTCATGTTTTGTCTCCCTTTGACCTCTAATGGTTCTTAAGGTTAGAAAACTAGAAGAAAATAAAGAAAAAAAGTATTTATAGGTGTTTTTGTAGGTCATATGGACCTATATGATAGGTCCATATAGAAAGGGGTCAAAATTTTCATAATATCTCATATTAGGTGTCTCATAATAGTTTCATGGTCAAAGGATGAAATATAGACTCAAAACTATTTCTCTCTCTCCGCTGAGCTCCTTGGTAATTCAAATAAGCTTCCAAGTTTTCATTCATTTTTTATATGAGAGAGAAAATTAAGATCTAATCTCTTGGTAAAATTAAGAGGGTATCTTGAAATTTTCATTCTTGTAATTTTTATGAAAATAAATGCCCTATACTTTATGAAAAAATACTAACAACATGGGTACTTAGATGGTCTTTTTCATTTATGCAAGGGGTCAGAAGTGCAATGGTTTTGGCACATCTGTGGAGTGTTTTTTAGAACTAATGCTTTACTGTGTTATATATGTCCTATTATCCCATATAATTCACCCTCTACCCATGTTTCATGTGTTTGGGAGTGTGAAATTAATAAAATCTTCATTTTCTCTCTTTTTGAAAACAATAGACATGTTTCTCATGTTGTAGAATATTGGTGAATAAAGTGGAGGTGTTTGATGGTGTTTTGGATTTGGTCATGGCTACCTTAAGTCTATTTAAACATACTCTACCTTCCCCAATCACTCATTTTATCCACCATTAATCAAAAATATCCCATTCAATTCATACTCTAAGGTGATTATCTTGAATTTTGAGTGACCTCCTTTACAAATAGAAATAGGGTACTTGTAGAAAATATTTAAGTTGTATAAGAGGAATATACATAAGCCCAATATTTGATCTAGGCTCTATAATTTTATCCCATATTCCTCATTAAATTATATACTAACCATCTCCACCCTCAGGCTATTATACAATGGAAACTCTCACTCAGTCAATACAAACCATTCAAGTAGACTAAGCATAAAGGATAGTCATTATTGGAATGAGGTATATAAAGGTGAAGGACCTTAAAAAGAATAAAAAGTTTCTAAAATAAGTGATATATGGGAATGCATGTTAAATAAACATCAATACCTTCCAATCAGTCCAAAAGGGGTTAACACAATCTAGGCAACCCTCATTTAATCACCTTAAGTCCTTTGTGTAGCTAGGGAAGATGGAATATTGAATGAGGAAGGTTGTATAAAGAATTGAGAGACCTCATATGGATTCATATGAGCCTATTAAGAATATTTTAAATGATTAAAACCAGGTGAATAGGTTCAACACCTTATTAACTCTCCAAAAGAGAGTAACTCAATCTAGATTTTGAGAGACACTGGTTGTGACTGCAAGGTTAAGGAACTCTAGTAATATAATGAATATTTAAAGGGTTCATAAGGTTGGAGGAGAGAATAAAGAGGATACCAAAATGATAATAATACCCCTTATGAAATTATATCATAATCCCACTTTTCAATATCCACAAACATAGTCAAGCAGACCTCATTTATCACACATAATCAAAGCTTTGAGAAGGAGAGCTAAGCATCTTGAAGTTTGCATAAGAAGTAACTAAGACCAAGTTAGGAAGTGAGTAATTGTTTATTCAAAACCCAAAATATACACCAAATAATGTGTTCTTATGATATGGAAAAAATATTTTAAGGCCTAATTAGGCCTCTTAAGCCTAAGACAGGCATACACAGACCTACATATGGAAATCAGAGATAGTTGCACTTCTTGAGCACATGATAAATATGGATACCTTGAATAAATTAAGTTATAAAGGTTAAAAATAAATAAAATTTTATGATGGTATAATAGCATATGTATCATAATTTCAACATGTATTCAATGGCTAACAAGGAATTCATTTACACCTATAACATAATAAAGAAGCCTAGGGTCATCACCTACATACCTGATTATAGGTGGAGAATAATTTAGCATGAACCCACTCTAAGGAAAATTTATGATTATAGGAATTATTTAAGGATTTATAAACTCATGAAAAGGGGTAACCAATGTTTTTAAATGAAGAAAAATTTGTCATGATGGCAGGGTTTATTCTTTTTCACATAGTCATGATCCAAAATCACCACTTATAGTCAGGGACAAAAGGAAGAGAGTTGAGCGAGAACCCTATAGATATGTGAGGTATTAAGTTAAGGAGTATTTATAAATTTTAATCCTAAGTGGGTCTTATTATTTCTCATTATCATGTTCCAATCCTTAAGATAAGAAGAGCTGAATGCCCTACATAGGCCTACTATGCCTAATGTAGGTCAAAACAGGCATGCACACATAAGTTAAATGTGGATGCACACTTTGGGGATTGTCTAAGGATGGAAAAAATATATGAGGAAGGTTATAATATGTATTAAAATTATCCAAGTGATATGAATATTAGAATGGTAAGGAAATCCTAATGGCCTATTAGGTCATTAGGCCTAAAATTGGTATGGATAAGCTTATGCTTGAATTGAATCCACTTATGTTTTTTGGTGTTTAATTGAATTTTAAAATCCCATAATAAAAAATATGAGTACCATCACATTATTTTAAAAAATACTAAGAGTATCATATGATAAATGAGACACTCAGCTCAACCATCAAGGTTACATAAACCTAACTGCATATAAACCCTAGGGTAGGAGATAAAGAGATACATAGAGTAAAGTGAAGGAAGACTTAGTCCAAGGAACATAAAAAACATTTGAATACATTTTAAATGAATTAATACCCTCATGAACATGATGAATATGAGAGAAGATCCAATTCAGACCCCCATACTATTGTCAAAGCATTCTCAGGCTTAACAAGTAAAACAATGACATTAGAGGTAGAGTCACATGAAGGAAGGGAGATGGAGTTGAAGTTTGGGAAATTTTATATAGTTGAAAAAGGATGGGAAATAAGTGAATAAGGTGTTATGATGATGATTGAAAATCTCAAATCATCTACAATCACTTAGACCCTTGAAATTTAGTATTAGGCTTACAAGGCCTAAAGCCATTCTTAAGGCCTAAAAACCCCACACCACATTGAGGCATGCTCAGACCTTATTAAAATAGAATTATGGATTTTAAAATGTATACATGGATGATTTAGGTTTTATGGATAATTATTCAAGCATGGGAAAACATAAAGAAGGTCAAATTTGGTCTTTCAGCCTAACTTGAGTTACACAGTCCTAGGCTGCTACCTCAAACTATACCTTCAAGTATTCATAAATTTCATAGTAGAGGAATTAAATAAAAATTATATTAGAGGGATTTGGTCACCTTTATGGAATCAATATCCATGATATAAGGAGTTATGTTGAGGGGAATAGGTTTGTGAATGAATGCTAATAAGATGATCTACATAGACTACCTAGTAGAAAGCTTGAAGTCCACCATATTCTACTCATATCTCTCCACACAATAGGCATGGGACCATATTATTTTTAATATTTTTAGGGGATTCTATGGAATAAACATCCATGAACATACATTTGGTATTGGAAATCTAATATTTATGAACACTCATAAGATGGTAGACCTCTAAAACCATACTTAAACCCTAAGACAAACACAACTTGGGAAAACTTGAGATTTTGGAAATCAAACACTCCTAATTGACCCAATCATCTAGTACACTCATATGATAACCTGATCATGGTACTGGTCTATATGGTCACTAGATAAACTTATCAAAAATGGTACCTTTTGAAGGTTTTGAGAAGAAAATAGGGTACAAAGTTATTTAGAGAGTTAGAAATAATTATAAGGGAAGGTTTGAGACTTATTTCACTTCTCCAAATTACTAAAAACTCACAATTTTCCCAAGAAAGTCTCCTACAAGTCTATGTAAAATAACCAATCTAAAAATGCAATTAGTAAGTGGTCTAGTTACATAAGTGAGATAAGGTTATAGGTGTGCATTATTTTGAAGGGTTAAGTCATGTTGTGGAACACTTATTAAGGTTTAAAAAATGACTGTTTAACTATTATTGAGTCTTTACTCAATGTTTCATGGCCACTAAGTACAAATAGCTAAGCCACTGTAGACACCTGAATTTGGCCATTGATAACCTCCAACTAGGCTTTTGACCAATTTCCACCAAAATGCACAATTTCACCTTAAAAAAACAACATGATAAATGATGTGAAACTAACATATTCAAATGCTGATTTTGGCTAGGGTATCCCTAAATAGGTCAATGTAATTTACGGGCCAACTAACTTTGATCAAATCATTTCAAGTCAAAATGCCAATTTTGCACCTAGGTGCTATGGATTGATCTTTCCTATCAAATATATTGCATAAAACACATGCCTTTGTTATTTTTTGTCAATAACATCCTCAATGAGATAATGGACCCAATGCATCTGACATTTCCTTCTAATTCCAATCTAGTCAAATTTTAGACTAATAACAAGGCATTTTGATCAATTTGAGTAATTTGTGCACAAAGTGCTTAAACATGCCTAAGAGTTAGTTAATCCAAGTTAGAGCCTAATTAATAATTCCATGGAAACTTGTTGAATAATTTTTTATTGAAAATTAATATTTAATATCTGCATCATCAGGTGACTTCATTTCTTAGAAAGACATCCCTAGGTCATAAATACCACAAATATCAGGATACATGTCCTCCATGCATCATCAATGCCTTCCATGATGCCCTTTATGCATAATTTCCCCTTATTCTAATGTCATGATGAGGATAATTATAAATTTAATTCCAAAATTTTAATTAATCCTCAATCACAAATCTTAATCTTAGGATGGATGGTTCAGGCTAATTCTAATCAATTTCAAAAATTTATATATAGAGAGGCCATGAACATCATTTCTATACTTAATTTGTGAAAAGTTATAATGCAATATTAGTTGTAAAATCTTCATGAAACTAGTGTTACCATGCCCAATTGATTCCAATCCAAGCCAAGCCAAAGCCACAAGGTGCCAAGGAGAAGAGGAGATAGCCAATCCTCCTTTGATGAAGACTCCATGAACACAAACTGAGTAAGCCACTACAACAAGCATTTTAGAGCATCCAAAAAAGGTAAAAGAGGGTTTATTTTGCATTTTAGTTATGTTTTTTATTCATGTTTGTTAACTAATCTCTCCCTAGTGTCTAGGCCTAGAGATGTTATGCTAGTTAGTATGTTTCTTTCATTTTGTTTTCATTTTGAAACTAACACCATACTAACCATCCTCTCTAGATTCAAATTCCTAGTTCACATAAGGCACACTCGATGGGACAAAATAAATCCCACACATGAAGAAGATCATTATGCAACTTTAAAATCTTCATTTAGATCATTAAAACTCTTATAATTTGATTTTCTAACTTTGTTTTTCCATTTTTCTTTGTTACAAGTTTACACAATGACTGACATCGATTAGTCAAATCATCATCAATTAGATAGCTATCATTAGTCACTATTGGTATAACCAATGTCAGTTAGATAATTTTCATCGATTAAGTAAGTGTAACCATTGTTGATTATATAATCGACGTTGATCACTATGATTTTCTTAAAACACAAACTTGAGAGTTCTTTTTTTGAAGTTCATTATTTCAAACCCAAAATAGCTTTAAGGCTAAAGGACATTCTAACATTTTTGTTTTAGGACCAAGCTTGACATTTGCTAAAAACATGTTTAGATCACCTTTTGCATCCTTAAAAATGAATTAGGAACATTATTTTGGTGCTTAAAGTAACATTTAAGGTGCTTAAATAAGTATTTTTATCATTAGTTTTCAAATTTACAACTAAGACTAAGGGGTCAAATGAACACCACCTCATTTTCATTTGGGATTAAAAATGAACTCATCTTTCCAAGCTTTTTGTCTTCAATAGTTACTTGATCTAATTTTTGTTTGGCAAAAATAGGGGTATTGTGTGTATGCTCTTCTATTTTTCCCCTTTAGGGAACCCTTGGAATCAAAAGCACCATTCATATTGCAAGTAACCTAATCCAAGGCTTAGAAATAAAGTCATCTAAAGAACTCTCCAAAAACTCATCAAAGTTTGGGTGACCTTGAAAATGACCCTAAAGTCTTTCTATTTTCATGATTTATTTATTTTTATGTAAACTTGGCTTGTGAAGGGGACTTCATCACCTCCCATGAGTTATTTATGGAAGCTTTGACCTAGGGTTTCACCTCCTATCATTGACTTCATTTGGATCCTAATTGGATTTACACACAAGATGTAGTGGCACTCTGGACATCACACTACACTGAGTGAACAATAAGATGTAGTGGTTGTAAAAAAGACTAGACCTTTTTATAACAAGCCAAGTGATATAGACACAAAATCTATGATTTTTCTTGCATTTTTTGATGTGAAAGTCATTGTATAATTGATTCCTCTAGAAAGTTCAAAAACTTGTTAGATCTTAGATAAATCCCTACTTGTCATGGAAGTATTGTTGGTGCAAGGTGCACCTCAAGGTCCATGTTGCAGTACTATCATTTGAGATAAGGGGGTGTAAAAAACCCTAATATATAATGTGAATTTACTTTTGGATGAACACTTAAAATCCTCTTAAATTTTGTATATAAATGGATTCCAATAATACCAAGCAACCATGTTAGTTTAGAGTCTAAGAGAGATTAATCAGTTGAGTTTTTGTCATAGATTAAAGTCTTGTTTGCAGTCAAAACTTGGTGTAAACAAATGATACAAACCAAAAAACATGGTCCTCATTTTGCTTTAAACAAAGAGGTGTTATGCTACCTACATGAGATCATTAATTTGCCTTGTTTAAAAGTTCATCAAAAGCTTGGGAGTCATATCATCCACTTGAGCACAATTATACAACCTAATTAAGTCTAAACCTTTACCAAAGTTGTTTAAGTCCTTCAATTATAATCTAAATTATAAATTTCACCTTTATAAGCTCATAGGGTTGATGTGTTAAGTGATTTTTCCATTTGCACTAAACTTGAGGGAACTTAAGTTTAATTTCCAATTTTTGTTGAAGGCCATTTAAGACTCATAATCATTATCATCACTTGATATACTTAAGCCATTTTGTGATAAACACTTGCACTTTGAGTCTATGCACCATAAAATATTTTGAGTCAAGAAAATTAGTGTTATCTTATTCAAATTGTGGGAAACTATCTTTGCATTAGAAAGTTTCTTAAAACAAACTTTTTCGTCACACATTTTGGGTAGCGTAGCATCATTACACTCTCCAAAACATTTCAAATATTGTTTCATAGAACATTTTGCATAGAATTCAAATTTGTTCCTACATTTTTAGACCAATTTGAGTATACTTTTGTGATCTTTTGTCTAGCACAGTTACATTGTTCACTTTTGTCTATATTATTTGTCAAAAGAACCAAGTTTTATACCATTATTTATGAGAAAATAAACTATCTCTAAAGTGCCATTTGTTTCATACCTTATACCTAGTTGATTAAGTTCATGTCCAAGAATCAAATGCCTGGTGTTTGTTACAAGTGTTTTAAATCTTTTAGATTAAAACTTTCATATATTTCAAAGTTTAACTTTTGACACCATTTGGCCAAGAGTCCTAACACATGCCTTATTTGAGTCTAGCTTTTGATGTCATGTTTGTCCAAAAGACCTAACAACTTTTAAATTCTTAGATTAGACTGATTTAAAACACTTTAACCTTAGAGTTTGGCATTTCAATTTTTAGTCCATTTACTTTCTTATCTTTATGTGAATAGTGAAACATTAGATACTTCATGCTAGCTTATTTCCTCACAAATCTTTGCATAAACCTTTTGATCATTTTGACAAATATAAACCAAGTTGGAACATCATCTATTTAATATTTTATCCTTTTTAGAGTCTATATAACTCTTTGACCTTTTATCGTAAAGCATTTATTATGGATCCCAACATGTATTCCTACACTCATAGTGGAGTCATGTACAATCTAGGGATTAGTCATGTAGTTGCATAGGAAAGAATGGTTCAAGACCCCTATGTAGATAATATTGCTCATGATATGGATTGTTATCCCTCTTTTAATACTTAATTATAGGCATAAATACAAGATCCCTCAGCTAAATATTTAGTTAACACACCACCTTATTCAGAACAAGACCAAGAACAAACCACACAATACCTAGCTACAATACTTGTAGTGGATGAGCTAGTTCATCAATAGTCATATTCTACTAATATGGCTTCCATGTATGATCCTTTTTTTTTTGAGTGATATTTTTTAGAGAAAAAAGACAAGATTTTGGTTAGAACCATAAAGGTAGGGGCCAAGTTTCTAGCAAACTTCCCCCATGAAAATTTTTCAAGCCTAGTAAGAGTGCCCCACAATATCATTTATGATCAATAGGCTTCTTCTATCAATCCTATGGCTCTATTCCAAACAATGTATCAAGACCCTAATATATCTAATTGAGGAAAAAACATCATTGAATACCACTTTAACTAAATGTAGATAGCATATCAAAGCTACTTGAATCTAGCACATAATTTTAATCAGAGGAACATGATGAGAAAACCTCTTATTGACTTATTTCCTTCAATAGGATTGTTGATAGAGTTAACTGGATAAGAGAATCAAAGTTTTGACCCATTCATGTAAACTACTTTGATAGATAACTTGATGTATATGTCCATTATTGAATAAGTGTCTTTGGCCTCTATGTAGAATAATGAGAAAAATATAGTGGACAATGTGTAAATAACATACAATCCCAATAAAAGTGGTATTAATTTACAAACAACTAGCCAACAACATGTGCTTATAGTTAATTCCATGAGTGGATCATCATACCAAGGAGTAGGAGTTTCTACATCCCAACCTCAATCGACTACTTCCTCAAGTGTATAACCTATGGGATTAGGTAGTAAAAAAAAACCAATATCATGCCTCAACAATAGAATGTGATGAATCCTACTCCTCGTCAATAACTAATGAGTATTATTCCACAAAAGTAGGCACAATCTAGTGTACCAATGCAATAGAGGAAAAATGCATTACCACCTCAATTAGGGGTAACTAATGTTCTACTTCACCAGGTAATGATAAACATACCTCTTCAATCACAAACTATTATGCCAATCCAAAACCAAGTAATGACTAGTCAATAACATCCAATTATTGGTCAGAAATAGATGACAAATATACAACCTATTTTTGCTTCCCCATAGGGATTCATGCATCAAGGAGGCTCCCATGTTTTTAAAGTACCTACTAGATAATTATTAGTTCAAAATGTGCCACAAATTAGAGACATGGTCTTGGTCCACAACTTTCCACTCAATAGAAAGGTTTGATTAGTTAGCAACATGTCCTTTTTCAACCACAACATGCACAATATAGTTATATCCCTCCATCCCAACTACAAAATCCTCCAAGTCAAACCTTTATCACCAACCCAAACTAGAATATTGCACAACAAAATGTGCAATTTTAAGTACATCCTAATCTATGTATGCATATTCCTATTCCATTCCCCAACCAAACCAATATACCCCAATAGGTATCTCCATCATACCTTGGTCAAATCATCCCGCTTGTGACCTCCCAACCATCTACCCAAACCAATATTCTCCCTCAAACCAATGTTCCTTATAGTTTCATATCCCAAGTATTGCAATAGATGAAGGATACAATTGCTACCATTTAGGTTAGGAAATAGACTAAAAAGTTAAAATTGGATGACATGTGTTCTTATCCATTTAAAATGGAGTATTTGTAGATACCATTTCCTCTAGGATACAAACCACCAAAATTCAAAAAATACAAAGGCAAAGGTGAACCTAAGGCCCATTTAACTGAATTATTTATTTCATGTCAACCAGTGGCATATAATGACATATACCTTTTGATTTTATTTCTAAGGAGCTTGGCTAGACAAGCCTTGGAGTGTTCTTTTAAATTTCCCAAAAATTTAGTAATGGATTTTGATGATCTTTTTGATAAGTTTGTGTAACACTTTTCCTATAATCTCGAGCATGAGATTTCATTAGTTGACTTAATGCAAGAAAAACAAAAAGTTGGTGAGAGTTTTTCAATTTATCTATAGTGATGGAGAGTCCTTGAAAGTTGTTTCACCCATTGTTTACTAGATAAACAATTAGCTGCTTTGTTTACTAAAAAATTGCATAGTGAGATAGATTATCATCTGAAACTACAATGTGCACATACTTTCAAAGAAATCATTGATAAAGGTTTGTTGATCAAGTGGGCACTCATTAATAAAGGAGTCATAAATATTAATTCAACTAATCAAAATCAAGGTACCAATTAGGGAAATGGCCAACATAAACATCCTATTCAAGTGCAAGTATCACAACTGGCACAAGCTAATAACTAAGAAAGATCATAGCAATTTAATTGTGATAGGAATGTTATGAGAAATAGAGTAACTAAATCCTATCATATCCAAATGGTGAAAATGTCATCTACACCACCTTTTTAGCTTACTCACGAATGCCACAAGCACAATAACCAAGACCTATAAAATAAATACAAAAACCTTTACCATTGCAAACCCCTCCTCCTCGGAGAACCATGCCTACACTTTATGTCTTTAGTGACCTAGGAGAAACTATTGAGTCTATATTTTGCAAGCTTGATACCATTAATATAATTAGTTAGCCTATACCAAAGCATTATATGTAAGGCATTCCTTATCCTGATTAGTACTATGAAAATGAATTATGTGACTATCATCGGGTTAATGGGCATAATCTATGAAGATGTGTCCAAATCAAGCATTTAATTGAGAATATGTTCAAGAATAGGGAGATAACATTAGATAATGGTGATTACACTTCCAATAAAACTCTTGATATTTATCAAAACCCCTTCCCTTGATATAAAAATTAGTAGCAACAAAATAATTAGCAGCAACAACAATAAAGGCCAGTGTAGTAGTAAAATCAATAGTATCAAAATCAAAGGTTGAACTAGTAGAATCAAAAAAATTAGCCATAAAACCCATAATGATAGAATAACGGATAAAACTAAGGTCAAAATGATAACAACCAACAAACCTACCATGCAGTTTCACATGACTACAATAAGGTTGTAGGTAATATTATAGGGGGTAGTGTTAATAACATCTCTATTAATCCTAGAGCAAGCACTAATCAGCCTAAACCATTGATAAAAAACAATATTCAACCAAATTACATGGATAATCCTTCTTTAACCTAGGATTACATGTAGGTAAACTATAAAACTAGGACTTCCCCTTTTGGACCTTATATCAATAACTCATCCTTGCCATGTGACCACATACGAGTGCACTGGTAACTGAGACTTGTCCATTCTAGTCCCACACCATTCCCAACATTTGTTAGCAATAATGGTCCAATATTTAATCCCAATTATGCAATCAAAACTTAGATGTCAAAGATTACTATCTGAGGCCCACAACCATCTACCACTTTACCTATCATCCAACCAATCATTCAGCCTCAGAATAAACTATTCACTACTGACCAAGATAATAAGTTTGATATTGTGGAACAATTTTGGAAGACAATAGCACAAATTTCTATTTTAGATTTGTTGCAAAATTCAATAGTTCACAATAACATATTGAATGATTTTTTGACCCCATCCACTATTTCTAGTGACATATCCCATGATAAATTTCATGCTTTGGTTAGACACTTAGCTCCAGCCCAACAAGTCACATTCAACCAAAGGGATATGTATTCCCTTGGCCTGGTACATAATAACCCATTATATATAGACTTTTATATAAAGTGGAATAAAGTGAAACATATCCTTATAGATAATGGATTAGGCCTCAACATAGTGTCTCTAAATCTCATCAAGCTTCTTGGGTACACAATGGTAGATCTATAGCCAGAAACAATAACCATCAAAGCCTATGATAATCAGGAAAGAGAATCACAAGGCACCATTAGCTTGCTAGTTATCATGGGCCTTTAACCCATGATACACTTTTCCATGTGCTTGATATTGAGTTATCATATAATATGCTTCTAGGTAGGCCTTGGTTACATGAGATTCATGCAGTCCTATCAATGTTGTACTAATGTATCAAGTTTTCCCACTCAGGGGTGGAAGTGAATATTTTAAGAGATTTACACCCATATGAACACTCCAAATATCTTGAGGCTGAATTTCAAAGCTACAATTATCATTAAGACCTGAATCCAAGTTCCAAGTATGATAAAGGAAAGGCTATAATTATTGATCCTTCACCAGATAATTGCATAGATCCTAATACCTTGGATTCCCTTTCCACATATTACCTCTTGAAGATTCTAATTATTTCACCATTTTAGATAATGGACTGGGAGAGTATGTGACCCATGATACATTTCATATTTCCAATCTTTCTTAGCATCCAAAAACCTTTGGGTGACCTAAAGTCACTCAACATATTCATTGGTAACAAAAGAACAAATATAAGGGACCTGTCACATTTGTTCTAGTATATGGCCTAGAACCTAACCCTCTTAAAGGGGATGAATCGTGGTTATACAATGACAACCAAAATGATTTTTATAAAAGTAAAAAGTATCCTATTCCAAATAGGATCATGGAGTGTCACAATTATGAAAGAAGAGGCCTAAAATTGAATCAAGAAGGAACCATCGAGCTAATTTCCATGAATATGTATGAAATACCTTATGAACTTGGATTTAAACGACCTATGGGTGACCCCACATATCCTATTCAAACTCCATCACTAGCGACTAGTGATGTTGATGCTGATAGTGAAGTAGAGTTTGATCATAGCCTCACCTTTGATGACATAGCTAAAACCAACCTATTTGATAACAATGCCATTTATACCCTTACCCTAGTCATTCATCGCAACCCATTACCATTATATTATCCCAAACTAATAGATTGGGACCAACAAGAATCTAATCTACTGATTGATGAGTTCTAGAATGATGAGGCATTTTGTGACTTCTTAGGCCTTAGAGACAATGTTTCATTAGGAGATCACAAGTCAGGATTATTAATTACATTTGATCCTATAGCCTATTTTAGAGAGTGAGTGAACACCCTTAGCCAAAAAAAATAAGTAAAACATTGAGGTCCCAAAGAGAAAACCTCTTTAAGGTGCTTTCTGACCAAGGAAAAAGGAAAGATAAAGGTTAGTCTAGTGGTGAAAACCTATTTTAGGTGACATTAGATGGGGATGTTCATTCTTCTTTGAATTTATACCAGGAGACCACCAATAATGAACATTATTATGGATTAGAGTTTAGTTTTTCACAACAATAATTATTTTATTAAATTCTTCAAGAATTTATGACTATTTTTTTCACATGGCCAGTTCTCCTATTAGGGGACTTAGATTCATCATGCCTAGGAGAAGTTGAAGAGAAACTGACATAGTCTGATAGTTTAAGTCATTGTCTACTATCCTAGAAGACGGTTTGACCCTTCTAGTCAAAGATATAATAAAGGTAAACATCAGGACTCCATTAGACTTGAAATGGATAAAATTAGGCATGTCACTCACTAAAGAGGAACATGAAGTCTTTACAACTATGTTGAGATAATTTTTAGATATCTTTATGTGGGCCTATTCTTATATGATAGGTTTGGACCCCACCTTGGTTTTGCATCACCCTATTGTTAATCCTAATGCCAAACTAGTAAAATAAAAGCTATTTAATATGCATCCTCACATTTCTATATTGGTAAAGAAAGAGTTGTAAAAACTCTTCGAAGTAGGATGTATCTGATCTATTGACTACTCAAAATGGATGTCTCATGTGGTACTTATTAGTAAAAATCTTGAAGGGATCATAATCTATACTAAATTTTTAAACATCAACAAAGCCTGTCCTGAAGATAATTTTCCATTACCTAATAATGACATAATTGTTGACTCCATTATAGGTTATGAAATGCTTTCACTCATGGATGGATTTTTAAAATACAACCAAATCAGAATAGCACTAGAAGACCAACATAAAATAGTGTTCACCACTCCATGGGGAACATTTTGTTATCAAGTAATGCCATTTAGCCTTAATAATTTTGGAGCTACAAATCAAAGGGCCATGATTGTCATATTCCATGATATGATGCACGATATTTTTGAAGACTATGTCGATGATATATTAGGAAAATTCAAAACTAGGACTGACCATCTAGTAGTGCTACGTAAGATATTTGAAAGATTATGGGAGTACAAAGTCAAACTAAATCCAAATAAATGTGTGTTTGGCATAACTTCAAGAAAATTACTTGGCTTCATCATGTATCACATAGGTATTGAAGTCTATCTGACTAAAGTCCATGCTATAACCAAGATGCTACCACCAACCAAATTAAAGCAACTTCATAGTTTATAGGGTAAGATCCAATCAATCTGATGCTTCATCTCTTAGTTAGCAGACAAGTGTCATCCATTTACACACCTTTTAAAGAAGAGAGTTGCATTTCACTAGGATGATCACTACCAAATAGCTTTTCAACAAATCAAAGACTATCTTGTTAACTCACCTATTTTATTACCTCTTATGTCAAGAAATCCATTCTTGTTATACCAATCAGCTTCTGACCATGCTCTGGGGGAACTCTTGGCTCAACATGATGACAATGAAAAAGAGGATGTTGTATACTACCCAAGTCATACCTTGGTCACATATGAACATAACTATGCATCTACTAAAAAATCTTATTTGGCCATGGTCTTCACAGCTTAGAAATTGTGCCATTACATGTTGCATAATAAGACCATGGTCATTTCAAAAGTAGAATAGCTCAAGTATCTACTATCTAAAACATCTTTGAAAGGTAGAATGGCCAAATGGATCATGCTTCTCAGTGAGTTTGACATAGATTATGTCAATTAGAAATAATCAAGGGACAAGTTCTTACTGATTAGCTTACTAAATCACCTCTCAAAGACATATAGCCACTCATATTTCAATTTCCTAATGAATCCATAATGACCATCATTGACACATCCCTTGAGGAGCAGCCCTAGAATCTATATTTTGATGGTTCATTTATTGCACATGGATCAAGGGTAGGCCTATTGTTTATTACACAAGGGGATCTAATCCCTAAATCTTATACAATTATCTTCCTTGTATAAAAAACATGGCCAATTATGAATCACTTTTTTCAAGACTTTGAAAAGTAGTGCATTATAACATATCTCATATCCAAGTTTATGGTGATTCTTAGTTAATCATCAATCAGGACATAGATCATTTTTAGACCAAAGATGATAAGTTGGCTCCATATAAATCCATGGTCAACACTCTTAAGCAATAAATTGCTAACATTCAGTTTGAGCACATACCAAGGGCTAGTAATATGAACTATAGATGCCATGGCTACTATTGGTTCTCTAATTTGATAAATAAATAAAGCTAGAAGTATCAATTCCTCATTAAGAATTTGTTAGCACTAGTTCATGAACCTTCAATCATTTCAATAATTTGTGACATTATTGATCCTAATTATATTTGGTACCTAAACCTTTATAACTACCTTCATGACCAAGTTCTACCACCTAACCTATCTCAAAAACAAATCAAAGCCTTCATTCATCATTCCACTCATTATATTTTACTTGGATCCACCCTTTATCATCATAGTTTTGATGTAACTCTGCTTCATTGTTTAACTTCAACAAAGTCTACACTAGCATTAAGATAATTACATGAAGGTGTATGTGGAGATCATTCTAATGGGGCAGTCCTATCCAAAAATCTCTTACATACTAGTTATTATTGGCCCATAATGGACACCTATGTCCTTACATATGTAAAGAGTGTGATAAATGTCAACATCATGCTAATCTAATTCATGCCCTAGCCAAAACTCTAAAATTCATGTTAACACCATGGCCATTTTATACATGGGGACTTGACCTCATTGGGAAGATCAACCCCACTTCATCTAATGGCCATAAACATATCCTTACCACCACCAAGTATTTAACTAAGTGGGTTGAAGTTGTACCCCTCACATGACTAGAAAGTAAATTTCCAAATTCATCTTCAACCATTTCATTTTCCACTATGGTATCCCATCTAACATTATATTTGATAATGGAAGATCATTCAAGAACAAGGATGTAGACCAGTTATGTATCAAATATAATATCACATAATATTTTTCTACAACATATTACCCTCAAAGTAATGGCCAAGATAAAGCATCAAACAAAACCATTATCAATATTCTCAAAAAGATTTTCAATAATGTCAATCATGATTGGAACCTATAGATATTCCCTACCCTTTGGGCATACTGTACCAATCATTGTACCCCCATAAGAGCCACTCCATACTCACTTGTTTATGGTATTAAAGCCATCCTTCTCATTGAGGTTGAATTTCCTTCACTATGCATCTCTTTCAAGCATGTCCTAGATGGTCATGACTATTGAGTAGCTCACCTACAAGATCTAAACCTACTTGATGAGAAACACATAGCTGTGCTCAACAATCTTCAAGCATATTTAAACTGACTCAAAGGCCAATATAATTGGCAAGTTAAGTATATCATATTTGAACTTGGTGATATTTTTATTAAATAAAATAATAATAATACCATAGCTAAGAAGAAGCATAAAGGAAAATTCAAACAAAACTAGATAGGGCCTTTCATTATTATGATAGATTATGGATCAAGAGCCTACAGGCTTGCCACACCAGACAAAGATGAACTTAAGCTAATGAATATTATTCATCTCAAGTGGTACTATGCTTGAGTGCTAAAGCATATTGTTTGTAAGGACCATTTTATTTATGCCATTTTATCACTATTATTCTTTGTTTGAATATCAATCTTAACTATTCTATTCGTTGTATCTACTTTTCACTTCCGACCTATCGACCTAGTGTGTTCTAAAGCCTAACCTATTTGACCTTAGTTTTTATCATTCATTACACATCATCAACATCAAATTATTTGATAAATTTCATTAGTTATTTTATGTACTTCAAATAGAGATCATATTTTGGAGCAGTGTGATATAAGTTTTGACAATTGAATCTTTCATTTGTTATTCCTTTCTTATCATCAGTGTTGTTTCTAATTATAACCACCTTTGGGAAAATTAGTACCATTGATCCATGATATTGTGTCCTATTTATAACCACCTATGGGAAAACTAAGGGAAACATTTATTTATTAAGCCTTGATGTACCATACTTTGCCTTTTTACCAACTATGTTTTGTTTGAATTGATTGCTACACTAGTCAAATTCCTCCACTAGAGGGCAAAACTACAGTGACTTGAGGTCCTACCTTAGGACTATGTAGGAACCACTTGATAATTTTTTAGGATAGCTTAGTCACCCCCTAAGCCACTCTCTCACCATTTTGTGAGCAACATAAGCTAGGCTCTCACCATTTTACAAGCAACCTAAGCCACACTCTCATCATTTTATGAGAAACCTATGTTTGAATTCTCTTACCATCTTGTGAGAAAGCTTAGTTTAAATGCTCTTACTATTTTTAAAGCTTGAAACATTTAATGTCTCATCATTCTTGATTGAGTTGAGATACTCCAAAATAATTTCAAAAACATTTTAAAAATCATTAGAAAAGAACAAAAATATTGACCGCTTCTTTGCCTTAAGGATTCTTTGAACCCTTACTAAGTTATAAGTAAATCTTGTCATTTAGTTTCCCCATATTTTTTGGATTTTTTCTCTCACACACTTGTAATTTTGTAAGACCATCCTTATTTTTCTATCACATCCATTCTATTTTTTTTCCTTACTTATCACATTCTTCCCATTCCCTGGGAGAACTACATTTGGCCTAAAGTTTTTAATTAGATATTACATCCATGGAACTATGTACGCAACATCCACTTGTCTAGTGCATATGGAGATAGCTCAGCCAACCCTTTCCTTTTCTTCTATTCTGCCATTTTATTCATTTACTAAGTTATCACCTATTTTCTAGGGACAATGTTCATATGGTTTCTATTGAGTGTTTCTTTATTTGATTCTTTATTATTTTGTTTGTGTGCCTATTTGTTTGCTTTCAACATTGTTGTCTTGATTTTGTTTGTGTGTTCATTTGGTGATTCCTTTCCCATACTTACACTTGAATCCATCCATATTCATATTTTTATATTTTCATCATGGTTTCTATCATTGGTGCATTTTTCTATTATGTATTAGATTACAGGAGTCAGTCCTTATGTATATTTCAGCCAAGTCCTCATGATGTTATACCATGATGTCTAATAACATGTGATAAAACAAACCTAAGATTCAAAAATTCTATTTAGTAATGGTGACATCTCTTTGGCACTAACATCTTGATTTTATCCTAGTCATATCCCAAATAGAGTAATTAAACATTAAAAAATTCAACTTTTATTAGTTCAAATGAGCATTTCCCTACTAGTAGGTCATTCTAATTCATCATTAGCATATATGTTAAGTTATCATCATCCTCGACCAATTTGATCATGTTTTCCATAATCGAGGTCTAATGATTATAACTACCTATGGGAAAATCATTGCACACTATCCCACCTACATTTCTCACTTATTATAACTGCCTTTAGGCAAATCATTATGTTGTCACCACTTTAATTTTTATATCCATATAGGGGCATGTTATTAACTTATTTTTCTATCCTAATATAGGTAGGTCCATCTTCTTAATGATTATAACTACCTTTGGGAAAATCATTGTGGTATCATACCACATTGCCACTATCAGGGTACAATGTTTATAACTACCTTTGGGCAAACCATTATACACTGTCCCACTTTCATTCTCAAGGAATTTGACTAATTTTTAAATATCATTATTTTTTCACCCCATCATCTTTCCTTTCTTTGGTCCCCTTATTTTTCTTCTTTCTTTTTAAGGGACCATTTGTCAAACTACTTGTGCCAGTTATTCCCTCAAGGGGGCATCATATAATTAGTTTATCATCATTGTAGTTGTAGGTATACATTAAATTTTAATTATTTTATAATATTTAACTATGATTATATCTTTTAATGCCTTCCCAAATAGGGTAAAACTGTAGACACCTAAATTTGGCCATCGATAACCTCTAACTAGGCTTTTAACCAATTTCCACCAAAATGCATATTTTAGCCTAAAAATACTAAAACATGATAAATGATGTGAAACTAACATATTCAAGTTCCTATTTTCACTAGGGTATCCCTAAATTTGTAAATGAAATTTATGGAATAGCTAACTTTTATCAGATCATTTCAAGTCAAAATGTTAATTTTGTACCTAGGTGCTCTGGATTGATATTTTCTATCAAATCTCTTACACAAAACATATGCCTTTGTTATTTATTGTCAGTAACATCCTAAATGGGATAACAGATCCAATGCATCTAACATTGCCTTCCAAATCTAATCCAGTCAAATTTTGGACTAATAACAAGACATTTTGATCAATTCGAATAATTTGTGAACAAAGTGCTTAAACATGCTTAAGAGTTAATTAATCCAAGTTAGAGCCTAATTAATAATTACATGGAAACTTGTTGAATAATTTATTTTGAAAATGAATTTTGAATGTCTACATCATAAAGTGACATCATTTCTTGGGAAGACATCCCTAGGCCATAAATGCCATAAATATCAAGATTCATGCCCTCCATGCCTCATCAATGCCTTTTATGATGCCCTCCATGCATCTTAATTTCTAATTATTCTAATGTCATGATGAGGATAATTATAAATTTAATTACAAAAATTTAATTAATCCTCAACCACACATCTCAATCTTAGGATGGATGGTTTAGGTTGATTTTGAACAATCTCAAAAATCTATAAATAGAGAGGCCATGAACATCATTTCTAAGATTAATTTGTGTAAAGTTATAATGTAGGATTGGTTCTATAAGCTTCATTAAACTAGTGTTACCATGAGAAATTTATTCCAATCCAAGCCAAGCCAAATCCATAAGGTGCCAAGGAGAAGACAAGATATCCTATATTCCTTTGATGAAGACTTTATAAGCACAAACTAAACAAGTCATTACAATAAGCATTTTGGAGCATCCAAGGAAGGTAAAAGAGGGTTTCCTTTGCATTTTAGTTTTGTGTTTTATTCATGTTTGTTAAATAACCTTTCCCTAGTGTCTATGCCTAGAGATGTTATGCTATTTAGTATTTTTCTTTCATTTTGAAACTAAAACCATGCTAACCATCCTCTCTTGAGTGAAATTCCTAGTGCACAACCACTAAGCCTAGTGGCCTAGTATGTACTTGGGTCGATAAGGGGAGATGAAATTTGGAATTAAGGGACTTTTAGGAGGTATACTATAGAGTTATTACATTAGGATATTGATTCTATGTGTGAGCAAGGCATTCCTCATGGACATTATGAAGGAAAAGGTAGGTACCAAATTTGGTCAACATGCACAAAAGGAAGATAGGCTATTATATACTCCATGATGACCTAGTGGAATATATTTAATGACTTGTAACTATCATTCCAAGAGGGTGATTGATCATTTTTGGCATGGCCATGCCTTGAAGAAGTCAACTCAGACTCCACCACTCCACTTCAATTCCTAAAGGGGTCATTAAAGAGACCAACGCATAGAAGGGAGTATGAGAGATTGTCATGAATATTTTAATTGATGATGGAGTTGACTATGGTAATTTATGAACTCTACCCATTTACTCCATGCCATTATCCCTCTCTTTTTATTCTCATTCTTCTATATATTTAGGCCTTAAGGCCTTGATTTGTATCCCTCACTTGGGCATGAGGAGACTCTACCTAGATTTACACTTTATAACCTCTTGACTAATTAATAGATTATTTCAGCTTCTCCATGATAGTATCTAGTGTGTTTATGTTGTGTTTAAATTCACAAATGACATATTTCTCTTCCTTTTATAGGTCATGTCTTCACCTAAATGCTAACAAGTGTTCTATGTAGGTCACATAATGTGTTAAGAGTGTTAGTGGCTAAGTTTAGAGTAGAAGTTTGACTTTAAGTTCCTTAAACCAAGCCTTACCCTCATTTCCCTCATGCTCTAGTCATCCAAATAAACCTCTATATGAAACATTATTTTTTATAAGCTATTAGAGATAGTGTTTTAGTCTATGTTTGGTTTGCTAGTGTTGATAAGAGTTCAAACAAAGTGAATAATCTATATTGGTGCATCACCACCCTTAATGAAGGCTTATTTTATGCATAATCTACCCTTTTCACCCCAAAAATAGTATGTCTTAGTGATTTTGATCTATAATAGATGCACCATGGTAGATAATCCCATAAACTAGAGGTTTGGTCTTACTATAGGTCACCTACAACCTATAAGCCAATCTTATGTTAGTCTAGCCTTGAAGGTAAACCTAAACAACCTCCTTATAAGATGTAGGTTGGAGAGCTAACACCTATTTTTCATATAGTTTTACTTTTTGGATTAACAATTAAAATCCTCTCAAGAGGATAACAAGTATATAGACAAAATTTAATATTACTATGCAACCTTGTCAATTTTAGGATTTAGGATGTTACACTTAGGTTTTTATGTCATTTTTTCCTTTGTTACTTAGTCTTGTGTATAATTATTCTTTTATCATACCACATCTAAAAATGAGTCTTGTTTTTATATCACTCATTTATTTGAAGAGGCATTACATTGTCCACTTGACATCTCACTTTTTCCTTAGTTTTTAATTCAAAATTTATGTGTATGTCACTTATTTGAAAAGGGCATCATTAAAATGCCCAACTCATTCAAGGTTTCTTGCCTTTGAGTATTTAAACAAACATTTGTCATACCTACATTTATCATACCTTTAGAGCATGATAACATTGTTATGCTACTCAAATCATTTCAAAGACTTGTTGCCTTGTGTCCAAATTTCAAAACCAAAACCCCTTGTGCCTTTTATATCTATGCCTAATACCTTCATGTCATTAATTTTTTCTATCTTAGTGTTTGTTTTAAAGAAGCCTAGTTTTCTAAATTGAGTTAAAAATTAGTCTTGACAAATTCAAATTTATACATTAATTAATTTATACCTATGCCTCATGTAAATTTAGCTTAGACATCAATATTTCACTTTTGTGTTGTGTAACTTAGGTTAGTTCCTTGTTCGATTTAAAGACTATTTCTGTGCCTAGATTTGGGGAAGTAATCTATCTTCCTTATGCCTAATGTTCCATGTATTTTTGTAAATGATCAATTTTATATTTAAATATGAATGCTTAGTTTATTCCAAATTGTTTAAATTTTCTTAGATTAACTATCTTACCTTTTTAGACCTTATTTAGTTTAAAATATAGCTTTTGTGCCTTTTTCAAAGACCTAGCAATATCTATTTTGAGCCTATATTTTGTGCCTTATTTTATAAAATACCTAGAGACCTTTTCTTTCTTTATACCTAGATTATAATTTTTTAAAACATTTTGTACCTATCTTTGGCATTTCAATTTTTATTCATCCACTTAACCTTTTTGTTTAAGACATTAGATGTTTGACATTTGACCCTAGATTATTTTTTACCAAGTTTTATCATAGACCTTTTTTAAGATACAACTCCACATTTTAGTGCAGGTTATACCAAGTTTTAATCATTTTCCCTTTGGACATTATTTTTAAGATCTTATAGAATTCTAGGTCTATTTTCTGTGAAGCATTCATCATTGAGTTGGGTATGCCTCATTACACTCATAACAAATCCATCTACAATATAGGTTATGATAACATGGTAAAATAAGACAACTTTGTTTAAGACCCCTATGGTGATGATGCAATTTGTGAGATGGATATTTATCCTCCTTATAATACTCAATCTATGACACAAATTCAAGATCCCTTAGCTCACTATTTAGTTAGCACACCTCTATACTTAGAGTAAGACCAAGAACAAATAGTGAAGTACCTTGATAGCATACCATCAATTGTAGAATAAGTTTAACAATAGTTGTATTACATTACTATTCCATCAACATATGATACCTATTTTTTTGACCATCACTTGCTAAAAAATAAGGATGAAGTCTTAGTCAGAGTCATAGAGGTAGGAGTCAAGTTTCCAGTAAACATCCCCCATGAAAACTTGTGAAGTCTAGTTAGAGTGCCTTTCAACCAACCTTATAATCAAACCATTGAACATGCCTCTTTTAAAAATCCTCAAGAAGTCTCATTAATATCATATCAAAACACCAATATGCTTTTTCAAGGAAAGGGCCTCAAGAAAAACCATTTTATAAAAATACAAATAACATATCAAACTTATTTGAACTTAGCACACAACTTTAATAACGTGGCCATGTCAAATGATCCTCTCATTGAGTTACATCCTTAAATATGGGTATTAATTTAATTGATAGGGTAAGATAATATATATATAGACCCATTTGTGCAAAGCACTTCAATTGGTGACATGTTTAACATTATAGCTATTGAAGAAGTGTCTACTACTTAAATGTAGACAAATGTGCCAAACATAGTGGATAACACACAAGTGTCTTCCAATATAGGCCAAAGTGGTTTAACTACACTAATAACTAGTCCACAACAAGTGCATTTAGTTAATACCATAAGTGGTTCATAAAAACATGGGGTAATAACTTCTACCTCCTAATTCAAATAAGCTACATCTAATCCTCAACTAGCTACATCTTCAAGCACACAACCACAAGGATTAAGTATTCAAATGTCAACTAGTGTTGTGCCTAAAAAAAATGTGATGAATGCTACTCCCCATCAATAGGTGATGAATAAAATTCCACAATAATAGGCACAATCCAATATACCAACACAACAAAGTCTAAACATTTTACCACCTTAACAGGGGGCAACAAATATTCCACCTTGTTAGGTAGTGACAAGTATACCTCAAAAGTTACATACCAACATACATTTACAATCATAAATGTTGTCTAATCAACAAAATATGTCTCTTATTCAATGAAAAATTCTAAACATCCAACAAACATCTACTTCACAATAGGGGTTTGTGCAACCAAGATGTATTATTGTCTAATAAGTACCAATTAGATAACAATTTCCTTTCATTCCAAATGTGCCACAAATCCAATGATAAGGCCTTGGTTTATAATAATTTATCCTTATTTAGCTAGGTTTTACTAGTCAAAAACAAGTCCCTACTCAACCTTAATAGGCATAGTAATTTACCTCGAACCATATCCTTCCATCTCAGCCACAATTCCCTCTAAACTAGGCTTGTATACCAAATAAAAACTAGAATATCACACCATAATGAATGCAATTCCAAAAAATGCATCCCAATCTAAAGATGCATATTCTTGGTTAGTTCACTAACCAAACCAAAATTCCACAACAAAACATGCATCTATTATATCCCAGTCAATGTAATCCATATTTCACTACTCAGCCAACATCATAGGCCAATGTTCCATCTAGTTTCTTAAAACAAGAATTCAAACAAATAAAAGATGTAATTGATGCCATTTAATTAGGGAAATAGACCAAGAATTTCAATGTATATGATGTGTGTTCTTACCTATTCAACATGTATTATCTATAGATACCATTTCCTCAAGGGTATGAACCACCAAAATTTAACAAATATAAGGGTAAAAGAGACCCAAAAGCTCATTTACCTTAATTATTTATTACTTTCCAACCAATGGCTTACAATGGCATATGCCTCCTAATTTTTTTTTATTGTAATCTATTAGGATAGTCTTTAAAGTGGTTCCTAAAGTTGCCAAAGAATTTGATATCTAATTTTGATGACTTCTCAAACAAATTTGTGCAATATTTCTCCTACAATCTTGAACATAAGATTTAATTAGTAGATTTGACTCAGGCCAAGTATAAAGTTGGTGAAATATTCATAGGCTATCTATAATTATGGATATCACTTAATATACATTTCACCAATTTCTTACTAGATAAATAATTATTCATTATGCTCATTAAAAAGTTGCACATTGAGATATCCTATCACCTGAAGCTACAATGTGCACACATTTTCAAAGAGATCATCAACAAATGTTTGATAATTAAAAAGGTCCTTATTAACAAATGAATTATCAATATTACCTCATCAAATCAAAATAAAAAATAAAACTAAGAAACAAGCCACAATCAAGATCAAAATCAAGTCCAAATGTAAGCATTAGCACTAGCCCAAGCCAATAATTATAAAAAATCCAAGCAATTTAATCACAATAATAATGTTATTATAAATAAAGTAACCAAATTTCATCATGTCCAAATGGTGCAAATATTATTTACTCATTCAACATTACAAATACAACTTGTTCCTCATTAGTAACCCATTTTATAAGTGCAACATTCACAATAGCATAAACTAATTCAAAAACCACTACCTTTGTAATCCCCTCCTCTAAGGAGAAATGTACCTACTCATCAATTATTTAATGACCTTGGATAACCTATTGAATCCATGTTTCACAAATTGGCCATGACTAACATTATTAGTTGGACCATACAAAAAATCTATCCTAAGGGTATTCCTTATCTAAACTAGTACCAAGAGAATGAGTTCTGTGAACAACATCATGTTCATGGATATAATCTACATTGTTGTGTGAAAATCAAACACCTCATTTAAAATATGTTATAAAATAGAGACATTAAATTAGATAATAGAGAATCTACATCTAATCAAAACCTAGGTATCTACCTAAACCCTTTTCTACAACATAACAATAACAACCAATAGTAATAACAATAAAGGCCAGAACAACAACAATAGTATCAATAGGCATGATAATAACAACAATAATAATAACATCCACCAAATGGAAGGAACTAAGGCTAGAATGATTTCAATACCCAATAGACTTACCATGTAGTTTTACATGACTACAATAAGGTTATAGGTCATATTGTAAGAGGTCATGTTTCCACCATTATCATCAATCCAAGACCAAGTGCTAATAAATTAGGACTATTTCAAAATAAATCTAGCCAACCTATTTATGCTAGTGATCCTTCCTTGACCTAGGACCACATAGTGCACCAACAAGTAGGGATTACTACTTTTGGACTTTATACTGATAACTCATCATTTCCCCATGAACACATACAAGTTCACTGGTAATCAAGACATATCCTATTTGGCCCCCCTTCACCATCATTTTTTAGTAATAATAGTTTTGTATCTAATCCTAATTATGCAATCATAACTCAATGGTAAAAAAATTACCATTCTTGACCCACAACCATCAACCATCAAACCCATTCAACCCACTATACTAGCTAGGAAAAATCCATATACCACCATTAAGAAAAATACATTCAACATTATGAAACAACTTCAGAATATGCTCATATAAATTTACATTTTAGATTTGTTATGTATGTCTACTATCTACAAAAACATCTTAATAGAGTTCTTTTGTTGATCCCAAGTTCCCAAAAATATATCCCTAGACAAATTCCAAGCTTTGGTGTGACATCTATCCCCATGCCAATAGTTAACATTTGACCAAAGTGATATGTATCCCTTGGTCCTCTCCATAATAATACATTATACATTGAAGCTATCATAACATGGCACAAAGTGAAATGTGTCCTCATAGATAATGGACTAGGCCTGAATATTGTGTCTCTAAAGTTCATCAAGCATCTCAGATATACAAAAACTGATCTCTAACTAGAAATAATCACTATCAAGGCATATAACAATGAAGAGCAGGAATCACAAGGAACTATTAGCTTGATAGTTATTATTGGGCCCTTGACCAATAATACACTTTGTCATGTGTTATACCTTGACCTATCATATAATTTTCTCTTGGGTAGACCTTGGATACATGAAATTTATGCAACCCCTTCAACAATGTACTAATGTATCAAGTTTTCCCATTCTAGCATGGAGGTCACCATTAATGGTGATTTTTAGCCCAATGAACATTATAATCATTCAGAGGTTGAGTACAAAAGTTATAGTTATTGCTTTAATCTAGATCTAATTCCCAAAATGGACAAAGGAAAGGAAATACTTTTTTACTTACTAGAGACCAATTGCATAGACCTAGATAGCCTTGATTCATCTTCTCATATGCCACCTCTTGAATTATCTAATCATTTTACCATCTTGACTAATGGCCTAAGATAGTATTTGACTCATGACACATTTCACATTGCCAAGATTCCATAGAACCCAAAGTCCTATGAAATAACTAAATCCAAGCCACCTTAAATGGAATGGAAATGAAAGGGAAAGGGCAAATTTCATAGTCCATCTCCTATCATTTTTACATCAGCCACTATCTAAGAAGAGGGCTCACTTGTTAAAGATGAATCCTAGTTATACAATGAAAAATTGGTTGATTGCTATAAAAATGCCAAATGTCCTATTCCTAATAAGATCATGGATAATCAATCCTATGAGGGAGGAGGCCTAGTGCCAAATCAATAAGGAACTCTTGAGTTAATCTTTATAACTCAGTATAAAGGAAGCTATAGTCTTAGATTTAAACTACCTGAGGGTGATTCCATGTATCTTATTCATTTTACAACACCAATGACTAATGATGACAATGCTAACTAAAATTCATATTTTGATCACAACATTTATGAAGACCTTTCCAATACCAATCTATTTGACCTATAATCCATTTGTATCCTTAACCCAATTAGCCAACATAATCTACTTCCTCTTTATCACCCTCAAATTATAACCTAAGACCAATAAGAATCCATAGTTATTGTAGATGAGTTTGATAATAATGAGGCCTTTTTGTGATTTTTTATGCCTAAGAGACAATGTTCTATTATGAGAACATAAACAAGGGTTCTCAATCAAAATGGATCATGCAACCTATTTTGTATAATAAGTGAACACCCTTAGCCATAAACAAATAAATAAAATGTTGAGGTCCTAAAGTGAAAACATCTTTGAGGCAATTTTTGGACTAGGTTAAAAGTAAAGAGAAAGGTCAGTCTTCTAGTGAAAACTTGTTTTAGGCACCATTAGATAAGGGTGTTCATCCTTCCTCAAACATAGCTTAGGAAACCACTAATGATGAACTTAATTATGGGTCTGAGTTCAGTTCTAAAGAACAACATACCTTTAATAAAATCATCTATGAGTTTCCAATAGTGTTTGTAACATGGCCATCCCTACCATTGGAAGATTCTGATTCATCTTGTCTAAGAGAAATTGAAGAGCCATTCCAAATAGAGGACTTTGCCAATACAAGCCAATTCAAATCATTGCAAACCATTCTAGATTATGGATTAACGTTCCTTATGGAAAACACTACTAAAGTCAACATTAGGACTATAGATGACCCAAAATGTATCGAGTTAGGTGTGTCTTTCACTAAGGAAGAACATGAAATCTTTACATCCCTTTTGAGGGAATTTATTGACATCTTTGCCTAGGCATATTTAGACATTATAGGTTTAGACCCCACCTTGGTTCTATACCACCTTATTGTACATCCTGATGCCAAACCTATGAATAAATTTTTTTTCAAGATGTATCCTTGCATTTTTATATTGGTAAAGAAATATTTGGAAAAAATCTTAGAAGTGAGATGTATTTGACTAATCAACTATTCAAAGTGGATCTCAAATATTTTACTTGTCAGTAAGAAACTAGATATAATCATAATTTCCATTGATTTTAGAGATATAAATAAGGCCTACCCCAAGGATGAATTTTCTCTACTAAACATTGACATGATCGTTGACTCCATAATAGGCTATGAAATGCTTTCACTTATGGATGATTTGTTAGGATAATATTAGATCCATATTGTGCTAGAAGACCAACATAAAATAGTGTTTACCACTCTTAATGGAATTTTTTGTTATAAATTTATGCCATTTGGTCTCAAAAATGTTGGGACCACATACCAAAGAGCCATGAGCATCATATTTCATGATATGATGCATGACATTGTTAAAGAATACATCAATGCCATATTAGGAAAATCAAAGACTAGGGCTGATCATCTAGCTTCACTATGGAAAATATTTGATAGACTATAAGAATACAAGGTCAAAATCAATCCCAAGAAGTTCATTTTTGTATTTTATTTCAGTAAATTGTTAGGATTCATTGTCTCTTATGGATGCATCAAAATTGATCTTGCCAAAGTAAAAGCTATTACAAAGATGCTACCACCTTCTAATATGAAGTAGCTATGTAATTTTCAAGGAAAAATCAAGTCTATCAAATGCTTCATTTCTTAGTTGTTTGAAAAATGTCATCCATCTACAAACCTAATGAAGAAAGGCGTCACATTTCATTAGGATGAAGAATGCTAGAAATATTTTCAACACCTAAAGGAATATCTTGCCAATCCACCTATTTTGTAACCACATATGCTAGAAAAGTCATTCCTAATGTATATATCTATAATTTACAAAGCATTTAGGGCACTTATAACTCAACATGACGATAATGAAAAAGAACATGTGTACTATCTAAGTCATACACTAGTCATGTATGAACATAATTATACACCCATTGAAAAATCCTATTTAGTTATGGTCTTTGTAGCCTAAAAGCTTCAACATTACATGCTAAACAATAAGACCTTGGTTATTTCCAAAGTAGATATACTCAAGTATCTACTATCCAAGATAGATTTATAAGGACATAAGGCTAAATGGATCATTATTCTGATCAAGTTTGAGATAGAATACATCAAATAGAAGGCCATTAAGGGACAAGTTCTTACAAATTAGCTTGTTATAAAGCTCCCCTTATAAATAGTGAACCCATTACTTTATTATTCCTAAATGAGTCCATCATGACCATCATTGAAAAATCTCTTAAGGAGCAACATTGGAAGCTATATTTTGATGGATCACTCACATCATATGGATTAGGGGTAGGCCTATTATTTATTACACCATAGGGGGATCTTATCCCTAAATCATCATGTATCATATTTCATTGTACTAATAACATGGATTTATATGAATAACTTGTTATAGGGCTTTGCCACATAGTATAATGAAATATTTAACATCTAATGGTTTATGTTGATTCTCAGTTACTCATCAATTAAGGTTACATATCACTTTTAGACCAAATATGATAAGCTGGTGTCATACAAGGCCATGATCAACATTATCAAACAATAGATCACTAATATGTGGTTTGAACACATACCTAGGGCTAATAAAAAAATATTGGATGCCGTAGAAACTATTGGCTCTTTAATAATCCACATAAACAAGGTAAAATAATACCAATTCCTCATTGAAAATCTTCTAGTGCCAACTCATGAACCTTCAACAATCATAATGATCTGTGATATTGTTGGTCTTATCTCTATATAGTATTTAGACCTCTTTTCCTACTTACATCATCATGTTATTCTACCAGACCTATCACACAAATAGTAAAAGGCCTTTACCCACAAAGTCACACATTATACCTTAATTAGCCCAACCTTTTACCACTGTAACTTTGATGGAACTCTAATTTGTTATTTAAATTCAATAGGAATAACATTAGCATTATAGGAAGTTCATGAAGGAGGTGGATCCCACACTAATAGGGTTATCCTAGACAAAAATCTCCTACGTATTGGTTATTACTATCCAACTATGGATGTAGATGTAGTTACTTATGTCAAAAGTTTTAACAAATGTCAAAGACATTCCAATTTGATTCATGCCCTGGCCATAAAATTAAAATCAATTCTTAAACCTTGGTCATTTTCCACATGGGGACTTAATCTCATTGGGAATATTAACCCAACCTCATCTAATGGCCATAAACACATCCTTAATGCTGTAAAATATTTCACTAAGCATGTTGAAGCTATACCCCTCATACATGACTAGAAAATAGATTTCCAAGTTCGTATTAACCACCTCATTTGATACTATGGTATCCCATCCAACATTATATTTGATAATGGTGGATCATTTAAAAATAAAGATGTTAAAATTTTATGTGAGTAAAACATTACTCAACATTTTTATACTGCATATTACTAATAAGGTAGTGGCCAATATGAAGCATCCAACAAAACCATTATCAACATCCTTAGAAAGGTTATCAATGATGCTAGTCATGATTGGCACCTCTAAATCTTTTGTGCCCTCTAGGCATAACACACTAATTATCATACCCCAACAAGTTCCAATACATATTCCCTAGTTATGGTATGAAGGTCATTATTTCCATTAAGGTTGAGTTACCTTCTATGTGCATCTCATTAAAGCACATCCTAGATGATGAAGATTATCAAGTATATAGCCTATAAAATATAGAGTTACTTGATGAAAAATACATATCCACTATCAAAAAAATTCAAGCATACTAGTATCAACTTTTTGGCCAATATAATCAGTGCATCAAACATAGAGAGTTTGAACTTAGGGATCTTGTTGTAAAAAAACCAAAAGAATACCATGGATAAGAAGAAGAATAAAGGAAATTTTAAACCCAATTAGATAATCCCATATATCATTGATGCAAATTATGGTTCTGTAGCATATAGTATCATTACACTAGATGGAGATGAACTTAATGATTTGATGAACATCATACACCTCAAGCATTACTTTACTTGAGAGACTTGAAGTATTGTCTATGACACCTATTTTTATTATACCATATTATGATCTTATTTTTACCATACCTTATACTATCCTACCATACCTTTCCTTTTGACCAATTTTTTTTACCCTCCCTATCCACCCCTTTGAACTTGGTTCCATTTCATTAGTTCTTTGGGCACCTTCAATGAGACGATTCAAATCAAGTTTCAATAGTTGATTCTATATACTAGACAAAGGCCAAATTTTGGAGTAGTATGATAATGGTTTGGTAGTTTCATCTTTCATTTCTTATTTCATTTTATTTTGAGTGTTACTTATTATAACCACCTTTGGGAAAATAAGTGTCCCATATCATGCTACTAATTATAATCTCCTATGGAAAAATTAGATCATTAACCTATTTCGTTGTTTCTTAATTATAACCACCTATGGGAAAATAAGGAACAACACATTTATCATGCCTTAAGTCCCATCTTTCCATTCTTATGATATATTGTGCCATTTGCCTATTTTTCACACTTACTTACTACCTAGTTAGATTCTTCCACAATAAGGAAAAACTATAGTGACTTGAGGTCCCATCTTGGGACTATGTAGGAAGTGCTCAATTCATGTTGAGGTTAGCTTAGTCACCCTTTTCCACACTCTCACCATTTTATGATAAATTTCTAAGTTTGAATACTCTTTCCATTTTATGAGTTAGACCATTTAATATCTCATCATTCTCGATTGAGTTGAGATGCTCCAAAAATTCCAAAAAAATTTGTAAAAGATCTATAAAATAATAAATATTCCACATTAACCACTTCTTTTCCTTAAGGATTATGAGACCCTTACCTAAGTCATAAGAAACCACTTATCATTTTAGTTTCCCCATCCTCACTGGCCTAACACACCATGTGCTCACCATTTTTTGAGACCCTTACCATATTTATCTACCTCATCAATCAAATTTTTTTATCATCATTTTTATTTTATCCCATTTTCTAGGAGAACTAAATTTGGCCTAGAGTTTATATTAGACCTTACAACCATAGAACTATGTAGGTAGTGCCCACTTACTTATTGCATCTAGAGTCAGCTCAGATACATTTTCCTTTTCTTCTATTCCCCCATCTAGTTTGTTTGTGTCATTGTCTCTTATAGTCTAGGGGAAATGTTTTTCTTCTTGTTTATGTCATGTTGTTTACACTAACATTGTGATTTAAAATTGTTTGCGATGGTTTCATTTTTTTCTCATTATTTTGTGTTGTGTTTTTTGTTTGTTTCTTGATGTTTTCTTATAATTTTTATTTATTAGTATTTTGTATTTTTATTTGTTTCTTTGTTTACCTATTTGATTTCTTTATTGTGCCTTAACTTAATATATCTATGTTCATTGGTTGATTCCTTGTGCATTATATTTAAGTTTATCCATATTCATTTATCAACATTGTCATCATGGTTTTAATCATTAGTGCATTATTTTTATTAATTATTAGCTCACGTGTTAGTCTTTATGCATATTTTGACTATGTTCTTATGGTGTTTTATATCATGATGCATAACTTCACATGCTACATCAAAAATCCACTTGGGGAATCTTAAAAGCAATGTGGTTATGGTACTTATCCTTGGCACCTAAAAAATTCTTAATCTATCCAAATAATTTCCCTAATATAAAGTAATTAAATCACAAAAGAATTTTCATACTTTATAGTTAGGACATGTATCTCCATACTAAAAAGTTTCCAAAATTCATCTTTCTCCTTTGTATCGGTTTACTCTTACACCTTGAGTATGGATTCAATACATAAGCCCCTTGTTCTAATTTTCCATATTACTCCCATTATTATATTAATGTAACTAACCTCCTTTGGGAAAATTGTTGTGTTTTTATATATCTATAGTTTAATGAATATAACCATTTTTAGGCAAATAATTATCTTTCTTATACATAACTTGGGTATGTTTTCATTATGATAATGCTTATAACCACCTTTAGGCAAACCATTATCTCTATCCACACAATTGGGTCATGTTTGTATTTTACCAATGATTATAATTGCCTATGGGTGAATCATTGTGTTCCCTTTTAAATGATTATAATCGTATTTGGGAAAATCATTCTCTTATTAACCTTAATCTTTGGTTATTGATTATAACTACCTATGGAAAAATAATTATACCATACTATGTTGATGATTAGAACCACCTTTGAAAAAATCATCTCATTTATCTACCCAATTGGGGTAGCTCACTTTGCCATTGATTATAACCACTTTTGGGAAATTATTTTTTACACCCACTTTTATCTTTTTGGTCTCATCTATCTCCTTATTTCAAGGGACCAATCATCGACCTTCTTTTCCAATAACTCCCTCACGGGGGGAATCAAGAAATTATCCATTTCCACTAAAATAGTAGGTATACATGACCTTTTTATTTTTTGAGAATATGTTACTATGCCTATAGCTTACAACACCTTCCCAAACAAAGGCAAACTATAAACATCTAATTTCAGCCACAACTAGTTTTTGACCAAAATTTAAACTAATTCCTACCAACCATTACAAAATTAAGCCTAAGAATCACTAAATGTCCTAAATTTGGTTGTGCATCATTCTTCAAAGCTCATAATCATGTTAAGGCATCCCTATTTTGGATACTATCCCGTTTGCAATAATAACTTCTCATGGATTCAACATTAATCACCTTGAAACATAATAACTATCAATTTGGCCTATGGACCCATTAAGTGGGGAACTTGAAAAAATATTGAAAGAGCTAAAATGCTAATCAAATTGAACTAAAAACTTAAACAAGATTAAATACTTAGTTGAATTATCCATTTGTAATTAATGAATATTTAAAAATGGAAATTCTAAATATCAAACCTTTCATCATCGCCTTTATGAGTCGTCAAGATTTTCCAAAATATCTCAAAATATCTAATTTAAGATCCATACCTAGTAATTGAAAATCATAATTACATGACAACTATTAACTCAACTGAAGTTAGTATCAACTCACCTAGGGTTATTTTAAACCCATTCCATCTTTAAACTCAACCTTAACTCACCTTGGGTGAGAGTTAATTCTTGAGGCTATAAATATAAAGCCATACCCCTTTATTTCTAAGCTTGGATATTGTAGAGTTATTATGAAAAATTTCTTCCGTAAGCCTCATGTAAGTAATGTTACCATGCCAAAATCTTAATCCAATAAATCACAAACCAAGCTCCCAAGGAAAGGTGAAGCTAGGAAAGCTCCATTGATGATGGTTTCTTAATGCACAAGTTGAGCAAACCATTTTGGATCTCCAAAGAATGTAAAAGAGTGTATTATTTTATGTTTTATTATGCTATCTTGTTACCTAATATCTCCCTAGTTTCTAGGCTAGAGGTCTTAGGATTTTAGTGTGTTTATTTGATTTTTATTTCTTGGACTAACACAAGAGTAATATCCCCTTTACGTATTCCTTGTCCATAGTGTGAAGTTGTTACAAGCTATTGGATATAGTGAACTAGTAGTCCACCAAGTGAGAGGATAAAACACAATAAATAATTAAATATCGAAGGTATATAAGCACATGTTTAAGGAATTACTATAGGAATTTGAGGCCTTTGAAATCCATTCAATCTAAATATAAGATAAAAAACATGCAGACAAGATGGTAGCTATAAGGGCACAATATGACATCTCAAGTGAGGTCAAGAACTCAAGGAATCAGTCATAAATCAAGGTGGTATGAAAACCATTAGTAAATAATAATGAATTTATTTGGTAGGTCTTTGATAGTGATAGGTAGATAGCATGCTTCTTTCAAGAAGAGGCATAATTCTCCTCAAGAAATCAAGGTAAACTTCAGTAACAATATGGTGACCAAATTGTTTAGTTAAGGAAAAACAAAATTCCTATGGTATTAGTGAATCTTGAAAACATTTTAAATGAAGATGATTAGTTGAGAAGAGATAAGGTTAGTATGTCAACCAAGGAATAACATTATGAGAGGGTCACCATTTTCAAGTATAGGCTACTCAAACTAGGCAAAGTGAATACTATAGAGGAGATACTTGATTTCATAGAGATGTGTAAGGAGTTTTTAGACATATTTAATTAGGAATTCAATGACCTAAAAGGGTTTGACCCTAGTTCAGCACAACATACCATAGCATTAGAGGCAAATTTTAAACTTGTGAGGCAAAATAAAAGCCATTTCAACCCCAAAATTGAGCTCCTCTTGAAGAAAGATTTGGATAAAACAATTGAGTCTAACATTATATTCCCCTTCAAGCACTCTTAATGGGTGACCAACCTTATGCATATAAGGAAAATAATGGGGAGATTAGGTTATGTGTGGACTTTAGGGACCTTAACAGGGTGTCATTAAGAGACCACTACCCCTTACCATCCATGGATTAAATCCTTCAAATGAATTTAGGTTTGTAATATTTATCCTTTCTTGATGGGTACTCAAGGTATAACCAATTATTGTTGAATGAAGAGGACCAGTGTAAGACTACCTTCACAACTAAGTGAGGCACTTATGCCTAAAAAAAGATGCCCTTTGGTTTATCAAATGTATGAGCTACCTTTTAAAGGGCCATGGTTGTATATTTTTAGGTACTAATCAATGATATGGTACTCATATATCTTCTCAAAGGATTCTAAGGACCACATGACACACCTAAGGTTGATATTTGAAGGGTAAAATAAGTATGGGATCTCTTTGAACCCTAAAAAGTGCATTTTTGCAATTCATGAGGGCAAACTCTTAGACCAAATTGTGTCTAAGGTAAGCCTCTCCATAGACCTTAAAAAGGTAAGTGAAATTATATCCCTGTCATTTCCCAAGCATAAGAAAATAATTCAAATTTTTCTAGGTAAGATCAATTTCATTAGAAGGTTCATTGCTATATTTACTGATTTGGTTAGACCCCTGATCTCTATGTTCAAGAAACATCAAAAATTCACTTGGACTAGGGAAGGAAAGAGGAATTTTGAATTGATCAAACATGTTATTACTAAATCACCCACTCTCCTTAACCTTGATTTATCAAAGGAATTTTTCTTGGATGCCTTTTCAGCTAATGACACCATATCTTCCATGTTAATGCAACAAAATAGTGAGGGACTTAAGTAGCCCATAACATTATTTAGCCAAGGATTGGAGGGATATTATTAGTGTAGGTTTTTGTTTTTCCCTATTTATTAATTAGGGAAATTGTATTTCTTGTGCATACATGGAGTTTTCTTACATTTGTGGGATAGGTTGGCTTATGTGGAGGTGTGTGTCATAGATGTGTCATAAGAATGTCATAAGTAATTCCCTTGATGGGAGTTACTTCTCTATTCTTAGCACCTTGTCACCACCTTTCATGGAGGAGTTACTGACTATTTTTGGTGTGCCTTGTCCACCTTTTGTGGAGGATTTACTTTCATACTCTCCTATTTGTAGTCCTCATTTTGGCCATTCCATGCTAATTCAGATTTGGTTTTCTCCATTTTGTTTTGTGCAATTTATCTTCTTGTTATTGTCAAATTGCTTTAGCATCTTGTGGTGTGCACTTGTTTATCTTCTGTGATCACGTCTTCATTACACTCGCATTATCCAAATTTTGGCAACAACTCTGATATGGTATCAGAGCTTTCTCGGTAATCTTGTGTGTGATTATGCTTTTAGCATATTTTGGAATCAAGAGGAGTGGAGTTCTCTTTGTTTTTTTATTCTAGATTTAGTCTAAAATAAAAAAAAATCTGTCAATATCATTCTTGGAAATCCTTGGCCTTTGGGCATCTTTATTGATCTATTGTGGCTTCAATAAGGCAAAAGATTTTTTTGTCTTTTTTGCAAAAAAAAGAAAAAAAACTCTGCATTCTGTTTGCTATTCTTGGATGCTACCTTCTGTTTGTGTGACTCCAATATGCTTGAAGAAAGAGGTGAGGACTGCCCAGACCAGGTGCCGCTCACATCAGCTACTGCCCAATCCATACAATTGACTTTTTTGTTTCCTTTAGTCCTCTCTACCACTTTCTAGCAATCAGCGGTAGAGGGAGGCATCACAGTCATTTCCAGCCATGCCTAGCAGCCGTACGGCGTCCAAATCTGCAATTTTTTTACAAAACAAATCAGCTTTTGTGCCTAACTTCTAATTTTCAGTTCTGTCACTTCTGCTAGGCACCATCAAGCCATACAACCAGTAGGTCTACTTTGTTTTTTTTGTCTTTTACGCTGCAAATCTGGATTGCTATTTTTTTCATAAAAAAGGCGCCCTCTTCTTGTTTGGCATCCCATGTGGACCCTTAGTTGCTTGGCCTTTCTATTCAAACTGTCTTTGATTTATTTTTTTAGTGTAAAATTGACTTGATAAAATAAAAATCAGTCAATTTGACTGAATATTAAGGATTTTAGATAGTTTTGTATTTTGAGGATTTTCAATTAGAACTTGTATCTTCAACCCACGAAGACGAAGGGTGAGGCCCAGGTTGGTAGGAGGCCAATTCCCCCTCAAAAAAACCTCATTTAGATTCTTCATTCCATGCCAAATCCAATGAGTGGTTTGAAGGCCACTTTCTCTCCCCACAACAGGCATTTTTGTAATGTTTTAGTGCTTTTTTGCAAAAACACTAGTTTACGAGAAAATTGTAACTTTAAAATCTTGCAAACGGTAGCTCAATTTTGGGTACCATTTTTTGCAAAAGTTCTTGTAATTCAATTCTCCATAGTGTAGAATTGTTATTTTTTAAAAACACACTAGTTTATAAAGTGCCAAAATTTGGGTCTCTTGGGACGCATTTTCGGCTGAATCTGATGTCTTCTTTGCTTTTATCTTGCACTGATTACTCTAAGATGCATTTTTGGCTGAGTCTGACATCTTTTGAGTGTGCACTTGCATATTTGGGGGGGGCTCAATATTTTGGGGGGGGTGTGATTATTTTTTCACCACTTGCAAACTTCTCTCTCCTTTCTGCATACATTCACAACTTGCAATCAACACAACTTCACCTAATTTTAGCTAAAAATGGATTCTTTTCAACTCAAACCCCTAACACCCTTCAACTATCATGAATGGAAAGTTAAAATGTCAATCATTCTTAGAATCAAAGGGTTGTAGAGGATCACAATGGATACAGAAGTAGAACCTAACACAGATGTTGAAAAGGTTAAGTGGTACAACCGTAGTGATGAAGCCTTTGGGTTACTAAGTTTGTCCGTGTCTCCAGAACTACTCTTCCACTTAGAATCCTCCCAAACTCCTAATGACATATGGGACACCTTAGAAAAGTTGTTTGGGAAGCTTGATGAGATGAGAGGTCATGAGCTTGAAAATGAACTCATAAGTCTAAGTCCTAGTAACTTTGACACCCTACAGGACTTCTTTACTAAGTTTAAGGCCCTTAGATTGCAATTGAAAGAATGCAGGATAGAGAAGAAAGATGATCAACTCATTCTTTCTATTCTCATAAAGTTAGGTCCAAGTTATTCTGTCTTTGTCTCCACTTTCCATGCCACTAAAAGTGCCCTTGGCACTGCATGGAAAATGCCTTCTTTGGATTTATTCATTGCCAACTTGACTAGGGAGCAAGATAAGCTAATTCAAATGGGCACAATGAAGTCTACTCAACCCCAAGTTTTGATAGCTAGAAATGGTAAGGACAAGACTTCAACAAAGGAGAAGAAGAAAAAGAACAAGGACCAGGAGAAGAAGAAAGAAAATACCAATCCTGCCAAAAACAACACTGAGACTTCATCTTCCAATGCTAAACCTAAGAAGGAGAAGGTTAAGTGTGCCTATTGTAAAAAGAATGGGCATGATGAACACAAGTGCATGAAGAAACAAATAGACCACCTAACTCATCTTCTAGAGAAGAACAACATAGGTGTTCCTAAGTCCATCAAGCAAAATTCATCTACCCAAGATTCTACTAAGGCAAAAGGCAAGGGTAAGGAGAAAGAAAAGGGCAAGGCCCTTGTAGCTACAGTAGCTTCCACATCTTCATTTCTCATTGACTCGTGTGCTTCTCACCACATGGGCTCTTCACTAGTTGAGTTTTCATCTTTAGAGCCTTGTAGCATGACTTTAATTAGTTTGGGTGATGATACATCAGTTTCTATTATAGGGAGAGGGTCAATTGAAATGGAAGGAGGAACATTCAACAATGTTCTAAGTGTTCCTTCTCTTTCAACCAATCTCCTATCAGTGTACCAAATCACTCACATTGGTCAGGGCATGAGAGTTGAGTTTTCACCAGATTCAGTATCTATCAGGGAGTTGCATAGTGATACTACAGTGGTAATGGGAAGGGTAGATCACCAAGCCAGGTTATACACCTTTTCACATTTTGCATCAGATTCTTCTCCTACATCATTGTTGACTTATTTAGATGGAGTTAGCAAATTGTGGCATGAGCAGTTTGGCCACCTTAACTACTGCTATCTTGAGCAACTTTGTAAAAATGACATGGTCATTGGCTTGCCTCGTGTCCAATTCTCAAAAGGACTTTGCGAGGGGTGCTCCCTTGGGAAGCATCCTGAAGAAAAATTTGACAAAGGCAAAGCTTAGAGGGCTTTACAACCTTTGGAGTTAGGTCCACAGTGATGTATCGAGACCCTTTCCCAAACCATCTTTCACAAGGGCCAAGTACATCCTCACTTTCATTGACAATTTCTCTAGGTACACCTGGATATATTTTCTCAAACAAAAGTCTGAAGTGTTTGAACATTTTATAGACTTCAAGGCTCTTGTTGAGAAATAGAGTGAGAAATCCATCAAGCTTATTCAAACTGATAATGGAGGGGAGTATGTCAGCATCAGGTTTGAGCAATTTTACACCACAGAGGGGATTGATTTGCAACACACAGTCACCTACAGTCCTTCATAGAATGGGGAAGAATAGGTTCTTGAAAGAGATGGCTAGTTGTATGATTCACTCCAAATCCTTAGCACCATAGTATTGGGCCGAAGCCATCAATTGTGCTTGCTACATTTAAAATAGGGTTCCTCACAAAGCTTTGAAAGGGATAACACCCTTTGAAGCTTAGCATAAAAGGAAACTTGATGTTGAGCACCTTAGAGTTTTTAGATCCCCAACCATGGCCCACATTTTGAAGAAGAAATGCAAAGCTATGGAACATCAGTCCAAGCCTTACATCTTTGTAGGATATCCTGATGGTATTAAGGGATATCACCTTCTAGATCTAATCACACATGAGTTGTTCATCAAGAGAAGTGTCTATTTTTAGGAGAGTCCTAGAGACTCAACACTTGACACTTATTCTCCCTCATCAGATCTACTTCTTCATGATGATTCCTTGTCAGATTCAGATCAACCACAGCAGGTTCTTGAGCTAGAGTCATCTTCTTCTTCTTCGAGTTCAGACAGATGAGGATAGTGATGTAGTGTCATCCACCTCTAGTCAGTCAGAGGATGAGGAGTTAGCACCTGACTCACCCACTTCTGGGCCACTTTGGGCAAGATAGACACTTGAGAGTGCTGGCACATGGGCAGGAGACCCCGCAAATGACAGACATACTAGGGGGATTTTTAGAGAGATCCACATGCCTTCTTTACTTTAGCTTTAGATCCATAAACTTTTCGAGAGGCATCGAGGGTACCTGAGTGGGATAGTGCTATGGAGGAAGAATATTCTTCCTTAATCAAAAATCACACTTGGGATTTGACTTTGCTTCTTAAGGGAAGAAAGATGGTTCGATGTAGGTGGATATATTAGACCAAGTTTGCAGCAGATGGGTCAATTGATAAGTATAAGGCACGATTGGTCACCAAAGGTTTCTCATAGGTGGTAGGCATTAACTACTCAAAGACCTTTACACCCGTTGTAAAGATGACTTCTATCTGACTCACCTTGGCTATTGCCACAGAACATGGTTGAGATGTGCATCAGATGGATGTGAAGAGTGCCTTTCTTCATGGAAACCTTGAGGAGGAGATCTACATGGAGCACGCTAGGATTTGTTCAAGATTCTTCCTTAGTATGTAGACTTAGGAAATCTATCTATGGACTCAAACAGGCCCCTTGGGCTTGGTATGCCAAGATGGATTCCTTCCTTCTCACAGTGAGTTTCACTAGGTGCCATTTTGATCCTAATGTCTACTTCCTATGGCAGGATGATTCGCTTCTAATTTTGGTTTTATATGTTGATGACCTTTTGATCACCGGGAGTTCTTCATTGGCTATTACAGTGGTGAAGGCATCTCTTTAGGATAGATTTGACATGATAGACTTGGGTTTGTTGCACTACTTCTTTGGCATCGAGATCTCACAGTCAAATTTAGGGATTTCACTTGCACAGCCTAAGTATGCTCTTGACTTATTGGCTCAGTTTCACATGGCTGATTGTAAGCCATCTCTGACTCCCTTTCTATCAAGATTCAAGCTTGAGACTGATTGTTCTTCACCATTAGTTGATGCCACTCAGTATCAAAAACTTGTTGGTAGTCTCATCTACTTGACTCACACTAGGCCCGACATTTCATACACAGTGGGACTTGTCTCTAGATTCATGCAAGAACCCCATGAGCTACATTGGAAAGCAGCTAAGAGGATCTTGACATTACATATAGGGTTCACATAGATATGGGATTCACTACAAATTTGGCATAGAGGTTGACTTGGTTGGATATACAGATTCAGATTGGGCTGGCAATTCACAGACTCGTAAGTCCACTTTTGGTTACAGTTTCTCTCTAGATTCAGGTCCTATCAGTTGGTCTAGCAAGAAGTAGAATGCTATTGCTATATCATCCATAGAGGCAGAGTATAGGGGAGCTATTAATGCAGCTACTGAGGCTATTTAGCTTCAAGGGATTCTTTCTGAGTTTGGCATTCCTATCAGGTAGCCCACCATCATTTATTGTGATAATCAGAATACCATACAAATTTTTAGGAATCCAGTTCAGCACCAACGGACTAAACATATAGAGATTCACATGCATTTTATTTGGGAGCTTATTCATAGTCAAGTCATTGACTTGATATTTTTCCAGTCTTTAGAGCAGGGTGCAGACATCTTCAACAAACCTTTCACTGAGAGCAAGTTCATTCACCTACGAGCTCTTCTTGGGGTGCGGTCTACATCTGTAGCAGCATCATCTTCAGGGGGGCCTTCTAGCCTCTTCTTTTCTTTTATGTCTCTCTTTTGGGGGGGGGAGTTTTTTCCTATGGGTTTTCTCCTTTTCTCTATCTTATGGGAGATTGCATTTATACATGGGTACCTCATCAGGCCTAGTTGTCAGGACCCATTTTATATTTCCACACTTCCCACCTAAGCTATGCTTATGGGGGTATTAGTGTAGGTTTATATTTTTCCCTATTTATTAATTAGTGAAATTGTATTTCTTGTGCATACATGGAGTTTTCCTACATTTGTGGGATAGGCTAGCTTATGTGGAGGTGTGTGTCATAGATGTGTCATAGGTGTCATAAGTAACTCCCTTGATGGGAGTTACTTCTCTATTCTTAGCACCTTGTCACAACCTTTCATGGAGGAGTTACTAACTATTTTTGGTGTGCCTTGTCCACCTTTTGTGGAGGAGTTACTTTCGTACTCTCTTATTTGTAGTCCTCATTTTGGCCATTCTATGCTAATTCAGATTTGGTTTTCTCCATTTTGTTTTGTGCAATTTATCTTCTTGTTATTGTCAAATTGCTTTAGCATCTTGTGGTGTGCACTTGTTTATCTTGTGTGATCACGTCTTCATTGCACTCATGTTATCCAGATTCTGGCAACAACTCTGATAGATATGAGGATAGGTACACTTATGTAGAAAAACATGTGCTTGAAGTCATGAGGAGCCTTTAAAAATTTAGGAACATGGTTTCCAACAACAAGATCTATGTCATGGTAGCCCACCCTAGCATCAAAGAGTTCCTTGTTAATGAATATTTTAGTAAGGAAAGAGAAGGTTGGGTGATTATGTGTATGGAGTATGACATAGAGGTGAAGCTCATTAAGCTAGTGAAAGGTAGAGGACTGTGTGAGCACTTAGTTATAGATGTTAAAGAGAACAAAGATGTAGTTTTGGAAATGCATAGTGATCCCCAAACAACTATAATTTCACCTACTTCTAATTGGACCCAAGATATGGTAAGGTTGATTAAAACAATATAATGTCCTATATGTTTAGATAAGATAATAAGAATATATTATATATTGCAATCAATCACCTATGTCTTGATATATGGGGTCCTCTTTAAGAAGGATCTTGATGGAATACTTTTGAGATGTGTGGAGACTAACTAAATTGACAAGTTATTAGATTAGTTTCATGAAGGGCCTGTAGGAGGTCACTTTGTAGATAGGACTACAACAAGGATAATTAGAATAGGATACTTTTGGCCAAGAATATTCAAATACTCCTATGTTTGGTTTAGGAGATATCATAAGTGTACCATGTTTAATAGACAATAGAAGCTATCTACCTTACCCCTCAAGCACATATAATTATAACAACCATTCATGTATCGGGGCATATATTTTATAGGCATGATACATCCTTCATCTATTTTAATCCATAAATGGGTCTTGACTTCCATAGACTACTTCACCAAGTGGGTAAAAGTAGTGACCCTTAAGGAGGCTAATGAAAACTTAGTCTTGGAGTTCTATAAGATCCTAGTGACTTGGTTTAGGGTCCCTTCGAAAATAATATTAGATAATGCACTAACTTTTAGTGGTGTAAGGATAAGTGAATGAGATATAAGTTATGGCATATACCTCATTACTTCATCAAACTAATATCCTAGAGGTAATAAAATCACAGAGTCCACTAACAAGAACTTAATCATGATCATAAAGAGAACTATGGAAGACAATAAGAGGGTGTAGCATACCAAATTGAGGATAGCCTTATGGATAGATATGATCACCACCAAGAGAGATAATAGTCATTATACCTACCTTATTATCTATGGGAAGGAGAAAAGGTTACCCATATCACTTGAGTTTCCATCTTTGGAACTCATACATCAACTTAAACTAATGGAGAGTGATGCCATGGAAGTGAGGATGAATTATTTGAGAGAGTTACAAAAGATAAGAGATGATGTTATACATGCCATATGGTCTCATCAAGATCAAGTTATGAGATCATTTGATAGTAGGGTTATCTCAAGGACTTTCTAAGAAGGTCATATTCTACTTAAGTGGGATGAAGACCAATTTAAACCAAGTAAGCACATAAAATTTGGGAGCTTATGGAGTGGACCCTATGTTATCATTAGTTGTAAGGATAATACTATATTCTAATTTTCAAAGTTGAATGATGAGAAACTCTATATCCTAGTTAGTGTGGTGTTCCTTAAGTACTATTATTGTAGAGTATATATTATCCTTATACATAGTAGTTTAGGTGTTTATTTTCTTCCAAGTGTTGTTACACAACTACTTTTCTAGTTAGTTTCCTTTTTGACTTATTTCTTTCCTAGGTGTTTAGGTGTTGGTATATTTCTTATTTCCTTGTGTGTGGTAAGGTTGTTTCTAGTCCTTGAAGTATTGCATGGTGTTAAGTCTGATTTTCATCTCAAGTAGAGTGGTCATCTTAGTTAATTTATGATTATCATGTGTGTCTTTTACCCAAATGATGAGATAGCTAGTTCTCTTGACCAAAAGACATGTCAACCCCTAAGATTCACTAGTGATGTTGATGTATTTTTGCCATTGGAATAAAAAAAATTAACTTCTATGTGTAAGCACTTGAACAATGTCTTTGTCATCTTCATGAGTCTTTAGGATGTCATGGTAGTCTAGAAGAGTGTTAGTTGTCACTAGGTTTATAGGAAACAAGTTCATATGATGTGTTAATATCAAAGAGTGTTGGGGTAGTCACCATCTCATCTTATTTAGACTTGTGTCAAGGTTCCATCTTATGTTGACTATGTCTAAGAGTCTACACCAAGTCTTAGTGTGACCTTAATTATCTAAAATCATACATAATGGGGTGACCTATTATGTTACATTCCATAATCAGCCATGTGTTCATTAAAGCATGTCAAGGACCTATAAAATGTATTCTATGGTAAAATTAGATGGATTAAATCTAATATGAGGGAAGAATGGTAACCTTTTTTGGAAAATTTAGCATCTTTTAAGGTTTTTTAGAAAATATTAAGGTAAATACTTTGATTATTATTGTAATTTATATCATGTGTGTATTGCCTTAGAGGGATGTTTAAACCATGTGAATAGTGTTAATAGTCCCCTAAGACATCATTTAGCCACCAAATTCACCACCAGAGGTAATATGTCCCCAAAAATTCTCATAGTGATTGCAAAGTCCTTATAGGGTGGTCTTATATGTAAAAAAAAGTCTTTTTGTAAAGCGTCAAACATCCTTAATTCACCATAAAAGGTCCCCACATGATTGAAAAGTGACTTTTAAACTTACTTCCATCTATACCCTCTATTTTAAAAGTGTGTTTGACCTCTCATTTCAATCCTTTTAGTCTCTAATGGATTCTCAAGATCTCAAATGTGAAAAAATGCAAATAAAATATGTTTTATAGGTGCTCTCAGGACATATACAGCTAGGGAAGCATTAGAATTCCTAGTAGGCATCATAAAGGACAATCCATGTTCACAAAGCCAAAATAAAGGTAGAGAATACATCAAAACCTCCATCGATCTCTTGACAACCTCACAAGGGTCATTTTTAAGTGAATGGGATAGTCTATATAGGCTAAGGTAAAGCCCAAGCTCTTGGTCACAAGTCGAGTCCTTATTGGGATTGAAATTAGTGGCATTATTTTTTAAATAAAATCCTTGGGATTTATGAACAATCATTAAGACCCCTAGGTGGTCTTAAACCCCACTAGATCAGTTATAGGTAGTTTTGAGAAAGGCCCAAGATCATTGTGACAACTTTATCATGGGGGAAGATCTTCAAGGATCTAATGAACATCCTAAACTTATCTAAGCATGCTCTCATAGAACCTAAAAGGCCAAATCAACATCAAATCTTCCATGGTTGGTAGGTTTCAGGTTTGTATGTTGGAATATGTGAATAAAGTATAAGGATGATAAGAGGAGAGTTTACACGCTACCACCATGCTCAACACCTATTCCACATGGTCACTAATGGGTTATATCAGATCTTCTTCAAGTTTCCTCAACACCCACCATGTAAAACAAGGATAAAAGCATAAAGCATAACTCAACTTGCTCTCATGGCAACTAATATCAAGGTTTCAAGTCTATGGATGGTGCCTTATTCAGGTTGTAGGGGTGATTCAATAACATGGAGGAGTTCCTCTTTCAAAGGGGACAAACTTTCACATAGATCTCAAGACCAACACCCACAAATCAGCTCTAAATGATTTCATGGGATATTTATCATAGTTTAAGGTTTATTTGTATTATTTAAGGTTTTTTTAGGATTTTCATGTTTCATTTCTCCATTGAGATGTTTGATTTAGCCATTCAAATTTAGTACCTTGTTGAATATCTAGTTAAGAATACTTAGGTATCAATAGGTGGTCTCAAGTAAAGAGGAGTGGTCTATATTAGGTCCCCCAAAAACATAGAATTCATAATGACTACATCAATCCATTTTCACCTTATAATGAGCCTTTTCTCAAAAACTCAAAACTTCAAAATATTATATAATACACCTATAGGTATGATTATGATGATTTTAGGGTAGGCTACCTAAGACTTCAATGAGATTATGGGTGAGTTATGTGGATTGTAATGAACTATTCTAGATTGGATAACCCTTTAATCACCTTCTACACTCTATAGGGCTCATCACTAGTTTACATGTTTGTACTTTCATTTATATGTATGTAAGGAAACCTATACTTTTGTATGGTTTTTAGGGTAAAAATAGGGTTCTAATAAATAAGTCACCTGAAAACCATTACCAAATCATATTATAGCATGTAGGGAGGCTAAATATACCCTTAGGAGTCATCTCTAAATAGGGAGAGTAAATAAATTGACATTTTGGCCTAATATACCTCCTCGAGCTCTCCTATCACATACCTGCCACTCGAGAGGTAGATTGAGAGGTTCAAAAGTTTGTGAAAAAAGATGCATTGGTCCTAGTGATCTTATGTAAATTTAAGGACCCTTATGCACCTTCCATCCATGATAGAGAGGGATAGATTCAAGGGGTTATATTTTGTAACAACCCCACTAGGTTTTACCAGAATATAGTAATTTTTTAAAATTAATTACACATATTCATCATAAAAATTTCACCATGAGAAATCTAATTAGTGATCTTTAATTAAATACATTTATTTATTTAACCACTAGGTTTATAACTATTCTAATTAGCTAAGGATCACCATGAATAGATATAACAATCATGAACAATGTTGAATCAATAATAAATATTTCATCTAAATCCTTAATGAAATAGTACAAATTTAGCCATGGATGATATAAAATTACACCCACTATTATAGAAGTACAATGAATAAATATTATATTTTTCAACAAGAAATAATATCTCAAATAATAAAACATGATATAAATCTCCATGGAGCATGAGTCTCCATGACTTAAAAGTCTCCACAACTCAAGTATTGATTTGTAATTTCAATTGTAGTCCCTAGTATAGTATTCTAGCTAGGAGGGAGAGCATAATCCAAGTGATTTTACACACCAACTATGAGCCATGTATCCCCTGAGCTATCTCCTAATAAGGGGATGGACCTCCCTTCTTGAATGGGTAGATAATGACAGTGTAAGAATTTAGAGTGATAAACTAGAACCCGTGTGTTATAGATATGTAATACATAATGTGTATCATAAATAAGTCTATTATAACATGATATCACACAAATATGAAAACTATATTAACATATGAAATGGAAAATTTTAATTAAAACATTACTTTGGCCAAAGATTTTAAATAATTGATGATCTCTAGGTGTTGAGGTCAACATACCCCCATTTTTGAAAAATGGAAACCCTTAGTTTAAAAAGTGTAAATTTGTACCCTAAATTTGAATATTCATTTAATAATAGTATCAATATAATGTTTTGAACTATATATTTATTTAAATATCATCCACACATGAGTTGGTTGGAATATTTTTTCATGATTCAGAAGTTATTAACATTTGATCTTTATGTTTTAGGTCATAACACTAATGGAGTCCATTTGGAATGGGTAATGTCTGGGTTTTATGATTTAATAATGATTTGATCTTTTACTAGCCTTTTGTCTATGTAAATCAAGTTATATTCATGTCTGATCAAATTAAAACCCTAACTTTAATTACCCTAGATCATTCCCTTTGAACTAAATTTAAATTTGGTGAGAACATTTTACATGAGAACATTTCAATTATGCCATGGACTTAGTTCAATTTTTATCCTAAAGCTTAGTTGTATTTTAAAACATAAACAAATCTTAGGCTAAAATTATTATGCTTATTCTCTCTATGTCCCATGACCTCCAGGTCTATTTTACCATTGGCATGGTCTAACTAGCATATGGTCCCTTTGTTATAAAGCTTAGCCTAAAACCTTACGTTAAGGTTTATCATTTTTATTAATATAAAACTTAGGATAAGACTTTAAGCTAGGTATTTTGTTTTGTAGGGTCCCCTTTAACATGTTTTAAAACTTAACTTGAGAATTTAGCCTAAATATTTATTCGTATTTATTAATACAAATGAAAACATTAGTCTAAAACTTTAGCTTAAATTTTATGTTCCCCAAGCACTGACTTAAACATCATTTTTATTTGAATATCAATAGTCTAGGTTTTCTCAAATGATCAAGATCCAATGGTGCAATCTTAAAGTCAAATACCCTAACCTTAAGTTAAAACTTTAGCATCTTTCGAGGATTGATGACACACTTTTACAAAGGTAGGATTGATCAAATGACATGTATAAAGTCAAGACTTCAATGGAGCCCTAGAACAAGTAAGAGGATGACAAGTGTTACACTCATATCCAAAGAACACTGAGTAGCCAATGGCATTTGACCCTATGGATCAAAATCCAATAGTCCACATTCACTCATAAAAATGATCAAATAGTGCATAGAAAATGCTGAATAATTCAAGGATAAACATGGAGATGACACATGGCATAGCTACAGTCCATAAATTAAAGCTCAAACATCTTTCAAAGATCAATGGTCTATGATGCAACATACATAATTAGATCAATGGTTCATGGAGTAAGAGGAATAATTATACAAATAAAGATCAATGGAGTGTGATTCATCCATGTAATCAAGATCAATGGTGTGTAGAAAATATTGAAAATTTAGGGGTGAATGTAAAAATGACAAGTGTCACAACAATAGGGAATGTAGCGAGTATCCAATGGTGTTCAAGTTATTAGATTAAGATAAATGGTATGCATTGATCTATGTATGGATGATCCAATGGTGTGAGATCAATCAAGAATTTTCAAAAGACAATAGCCACCTTTTAAATATTAATGAGTAAGATGACATGATGATGCCACATCATATCTACATAAGCTTGATGTGGCAAGTTAGATATTTTGGGGACCCAATAAATGCAAATATGAAAACACAATCTAAGTCATGAATCTCACATAAGTTCAAATAGCCCATCATTAAAGCACCATAAGGAACCTTCAAAAAAAACCCAAAACTTCTACAAGCCCTAGTTCGACCCTGTGATCATCATACTCAAAACAAGAAATATTGGATTGTCATTTGAGCAAATATAATATGATCTAAAATTAAATTATAGACCTATGGTAAGAAATTTAGAGATACTTACAACATGGTATCCCTAAAAAGTGTCTCTAGAGAAGATGTATAACTCTATTTGACCATGAGTGTGGAAGGAAAAGTTTTCAAGGACACGTAATTCAATTCCATATCTTTAAATACTGGGGAAAATAATTGGTCAAGATTATTCTAGACCATTGAGAACCAACAACCCATCATGAGAGAAGAGGGGAATAATATGTCAGCAAGAAGGCTCTACTACAACATAGTTTCCATTCAAATGATGAGTCTCTATTATGACACAGAAAAACTCAAGGTACTACATTATATAGACATTCTCTCTCTTATTTTTAGAGATGTTAAAATTAATAAATGAATGTTAATCAATGAGCATACTCACATAAATATAGATTATATCTCTAGTATATCATTTGAAAACTATTACAAACTACCTAATCCCTAAATAGACCAAACCACAATCAATAATTGGGCCAAGGAAAATGACTTGATGGCCATCCTTTCCCTATGGTTATATTCTAGAAATTAGGTGTTTTTAGATTTCAATGGAAACATTCTCATTGGTCAATTTAGACCTGGGATAAGAATGATCATGACTTTGATGAATAGGTTATGTGTAAATCTAACCACCACATATGTGGACAAGATTTGGGTTCCCTTAGTCTATTTTATGGTTGAGAAATAGCTCACCCCTCCCATTGATGAAGTGGTCAACACTTACTTAAGCAGGCAAATATTTGTAGTCAAGAAGAAAATTAGGAACCAATTCTACATGATGTTGTACCTCGTATATGCATTTATTTCTACCATAAAGATCCCCAACCTAAGAGAATGGTCACTTGATGGGACACAAACAATCTCCCAATACTATTCAAAATTACATATATAGAAAATACATAGACCACATCTAATTCATATGTGATTCTGTTTATCTATCCATAATCAAGGCCATAACTAGGAATCCAATGGCAAGAGCCAACCCCTTGACCAAAAAGTCAATTGAAGCCATGGGAAACATATGGTTATATCCAAATTGCATAATCATTAGGATCAAAGGAACATAATGCAATCCCCTTAGACTACCAATCCATGTACTAAAAAAATTAGATAAATAGGAGGTAGATTACCAAATATGCAATGTAATAGATGGTTTATGAAAAACCAATAGGAAGGGATTACTTCATATCTTCCCCTTAACCATTAGAAGGACTTTTTTTGAATAATTAGATAAAATTGAGGCTGCTTCCAAACATAGGACCTCTTTCAATCTCCAAATAGATGATCTAAGCTAGTGGGAACCATAAGGAAAGGTTAAATAATACTTGAAGGCCAATGGAATAAATGTACCCTATGATCATCAACCTAGTGATTTTGACCCCATATATATAAAGGCCTCTTCATTATTTAAGGTCACTTTTAGGTTGAAAAAGCATAATATAAAACTAGAGTCCAGAATCTCAAGGGAGCAAAAAGGGGATGATGACAAATGGTAGTTGGGGCTAAGGTAGTACCATTTGATGAGTGGTACACCTTCTATACCTCCACCAACCTAGTTATAGATAGAATATAGACCTAAGACATAACTTGAGAAAAGGCTAGAGGAGATAAGGATTGATGACATTGTATCTTCCTTAACTCAAGCAAAGTAGTAGGGATCATCAGTGGAGGAAATCTATATGGTAGCACTAGACCCTAGTGACACAACTGAAAATGCTCTAAAATTGCTATCATTAGCCTATGATTTTGAGGATGAATAAATGGAGGTATCCAAATAAGAAAAGGGGAATTAAGTGTTGGACCTAGTTCCTATAGACCCCCATAAAAGAAAATTTGAATTGGCCATTATCCCAGTGAAGGCTAAGAAATCCAAGGTGACCTTCATTCATCCTTTGAGTGAAGTTAATCTCTTTAGTGAGGAAAAATTAATTTAGTGTCCATAATTATTGAATAGTTCATCTATGGAAAATTTAAAAATGTACCTACCATGCACCATCCTTGGGCATGGATGTAAGCAATCAATATTCTAGTGCATGAGGAAGTCAAACCATAGATAGTTACATTGCACGAGGAAGAGAAAAAAATGGCTACTTCAGGAGAATCAAGTGGAGCTCAAATAGAGACCCTAACTCCCAAAGTGATAGAATATTAAGTTGGTGTCAAATCTAACCTAACCACTAGCAGTTTATAGAGGGTAACTGAGAAGAAAGCCATGATTGGTAGAGAGAAAGTCACTTTCCAAAAATTGGAACCTTTTATTGGATTGACTCTAGTTGGAGGAAAAAAGCCTAGTGAATATCCAATATTTGAATAAAATGTCCTTGAAGTGGCTCAAGCTTAGATATATCAATTACAGATAATGATCAAGGTTATCTTGTTGTAGAACAAGCCATCTTGTGAATTCAAGAAGATATATTTAGATAACTTTTAGACACCATGACTGATTTATTTAATTCTTTAAAGTTGGTCAAAACCAAGTAGGATGCAATAAATAAACAAAACACTAAGGCTATAGGCCACGTTGGCCAATGGTAGGATTTGAGCTACCAAGTAAAGGATTTGATCAAGGTCTTGACTAAAAGTCAAATTCCTAAATTTAGAACAATCATCCTATCCCACCTTAATATGGTCATGGCTATATTGTTAGATAATATCAAGGCCTTGAGCAACTAGTCCAAGTAGATGGAGGACATCTCCAAGGACATCAAATAATAGGAAGATAAAATTTTGCACATATTGGATATATTTATCCAAGATCCTACCACACTTAGTCCCTTGGGTTTAATAACTTATTAGGAGTTCAATCATATAATTGCTCAATTCATGAAAGAAGTAAGGAATTATGGACAAGGGAAAATAGGGGATAATAATAAGAATGTCATGGGCTTGCTCTTATCATTAGAAGAGAAGATAGGAAATTTTAGGGGCATCAAATTTTTTTAGAAAGGGCTGAGATAGATCTCATGGGCCTAAAAGATCAAGAAAAATAATTGTTCATGAGACCTGTCATTATTCTCTATCTTATAAATGAAAAACATTATAAAATGAAGATATTGTAAGGGAAGCAAAATATTACGACAACACAAGGGTCTCCAAGTTAGTTAGGATAGGAATACTATTTTTTAATTGAGCTTGTATACTTTAGAAAAGAGATTATTCTTTTGTAAAGTCATTTGCAACTTGTAAAGTACATTGCATATAGGTTAGTCATTTAGAATGTTTAGAAGTTTCTCAAAAGTTGTAAAAGTATAACTATCTTTTAATGTTGACATGAATAACTAGCATACCTCATGAAAGGTCTATATAAAGAGGTATTTTCCATTATAAATGGGAGACTTCTGAGAGACAAAAGCTAATTATAACTTTGAGTAATTAATATAAGCAAGGAATTATGCAAAGTTTGTCCAAATTTTCTTGTCTTTTGTTATCTTGGCATCTCTCTCACTAGTTTATTCTAATTTCCATATTTGAATGGTTATTATGAATTATTTGTGTACATTTGAATGAAAATATATTAACTTGTGATGACGCTAGGTTAACTAGAAGCTTTTTAGGTTCATTTTGTTTTCTTACTCTTCTTGCATTTGGGCTAATGATGTTTGCTTACAGGGGTAAATATTTAAAGTGAACTTAATTCTTATTTGTATGATTTCACACCATAATTAGATGTTTGTCTAATTTTTTATAATATTTGATCTTATGCTATTTCATGTCATGCATTGGTTAAGTACATGGTTGGATGATATTTAAACCTTGTCATGATATTTGGAATGAAGATCAACAACACCTCTTCTCTGCCTTACCTTTCCTTTTGATCCTTTTTTAACTAGATCCCTATAGCTTAATTTTCATTATAAATACACATCTTAGATTAGTTATTGATCATAATTCACCATTCTTATCATAACATACTTCATATTTTGCATAGACTAACTTTTGGCCACAGTGGCTCCCAACCACCAAACATTATAAATATTATGAAATAGTCCACTTGCTTTGCCTCTATTTCATTGACAAATAGCAAGATTATCACAACTTACAACTCATGATAAATTATTATAATTCTAAAATGAGAAGTGTTTTTGAACACTATAGGCACCTATTATACATATTTAGGCATCAACAGGGGGAGCTTCACTAGCACTAAAAGGAGGGCCTATTAGATCTCTATAGATTTTAATTATCTTTACTATTTTTTGTGAATTATGCTCAAATATTGGTGTCGCCTTTACATAATTGTGTCAATATTTTTTTAATTGTGTAAATATCATTGAGATTTATGGTCTTAGACCCATATTTTCACTTATTTTAGACAAAGATCAAGTTTGATCCTTTCATTGCCTTAATGTGCAAGTCTTATCCTTGTCCCATAAAAAGATAAGACTCACACATCATATTTAAAATAGGATTCAAATCCCACAAGCTAAAATTACCAAGACTCAGGATAAGGTCATATTTAGAGACTAGAGAGCCTTTATTTTGATTAGAATTTCATAGGAGAACTAGGTGGGAAAAAGGCAAGTGTAAACTTTCAAAGTCTTTGCCAACTTCATCAATTTAGATTGCTCTCATGTTTGATCCCTATCAAGGTATGGCTTGGATAGTTGGTTCTTCGATCAATGTGTCAGGTCTGGTACATGACCTTCCTCATAATCCTAAAAATGATTTGCCAACATTTATTCTTAGTGGCATTATAGCTTCTAAAAAACACATTAAGATTTTCAAAATTACATTAAGATTGTTGAATGTGACTCATGAAGATGCAGCATGCAGACAATTTCCTTTTACTTTAAAGATGATACATATAAATGGTTTCTAAACCTTATATATAACTACATTACCAATTGGGTTGAATTTTAAAAATGTTTTCATTGAACAATTTGGTAAGATAATTATTCCTTGTTTCTTATACCAATAATTCACCATAGTGAAAAGGGATGCAAATGAGCCCATAAGAGCCTTCAATTCTAGTTTTCATAAAATATTCAATAGGAACATAGCTCCTTATAAACCTAATGAGGTTTTATCCCTAGAAATTTATAAAGATGCATTTGAATCCATGACTTTTGTGTTTATAAAGAGCATTGTTGGGCCCATGAATATATTATCTTTAGCCTGCATTGAGGTTGTGATCATTAATGACCAGATGCAACCCCAAGGATAATTGGAATACTCCATTCCTAATGCCAATCCACATTTACACATTTTTTATTTTATTCCCAATGTTAACCAAAATATTCCTACCTTAAACCAACTTCCAGTCTTGAACCTACTACCTTTGAGTCATGATGTTTGCTTGCAGAGGTAAATTTTTAAATTAAACTTGATTCTTATTTACATTATTTCATGCCATCCTCAGATATTTGCATGATTTTTTAAAGGATTTTATTTGATGCTAATTCATGTCATACATTGGTTAATTACATGATTGGATGATATTTGAACTTTATCATGATATTTGGAATGAATATCAACAACACCGCTTCTCTGCCTTACTTTTCCTTTCGATCCTTTTTTAACCAGATCACTGTAGCTTAATTTTCTTTTTAAATAATAATCTTAGATTAGTATTTATATTAGTTCTTGATCATAATTCATCATTATTAGCATAGAATACTTCATATTTTACATAGACTAACTTTTGGCCATGATGGCTCCCAACCACCAAACATTATAAATATTATGAAATAGTCCACTCGCTTTGCCTCTATTTCATTGACAAATAATAGGATTGTCACAAATTGAAACTCATGTGTTTAATTCTTAGAATTCTAAAATGAGAAGTGTTCTTGAACACTCTAGAAATCCATGATACATATTCAGGCATTAATAGGGGCAACTTCATTTGTGTTAGAAGGAGGGGATGTCAAATCTTTGTAGATTTGAAGTATCTTTGCTATTTTTTGTGAATTGTGTTCAAATATTGGTGTAACATTTACATAATTATGTCAATTTTTGTTCAATTGTGTAAAAATCATTGATATTTATGGTCTTAGACCCATCTTTGCACTTCCTTTAGATAAAGATCATCGTTCTTTGAAAGTATATGATTAATTATGGTAAAGATGGCTTAAGCTTTGTCAATTCAATATGTTTGAGGTTATTAATAATTTTTTTGATCAAATATTGATATACCATTTTCTAATTTGAGTTCATTTGAGCTTAAATATTTAAATATCAATCATACTTATGTATTTAGATACATCTTTGAGATAACTTAGTTAAATATTGACATCCTTTGTCATCCTTTATAAAAATATTTGAAAAAAAATCTTAATGGGTAAGTCTAATCATTGTCCCCCACAAACATAAGACTGACACATTATGTTTAAAATAGGTAAAGCCCATAAGATGGAATTATGAAGAATCAAGACAAGGTCACATTTAGAGACTAGAGAACCTATACTTTCATTAAAATTTCATAGGAGAACTAGGTAAGACAAAGGCAAGTGCAGACTTTCAAAGTATTTTCTACCTTCACCAATTTAAAGTGATCCTATGTTTGATCCCTATCAAGATATGGCTTGGCTACATGGTTCTTCAATCAATGTGCTAGGTGTGGTACATGACCTTCCTCATAATCTTAAAAACTATTTGCCAACATTTAGTCTTAGTGGCATTATAACTACTGAAGAACACATTAAGAGTTTCAAAATTTTATCAATATTATTGAATGTGACCTATGAAGATGTAGCATGTAGATAATTTCCTTTTACTTTTAAATATGCTTCATATGAATGGTTTCTAAACCTTCTAGAAAACTACATTATCAATTGGGTTGATTTTAATAATGTTTTCATTGATCAATTTTATAAGATCATTAGTCCTTGTGTCTTATACCAACAATTCACCATAGTGAAAAGGGATGAAAATGAGCCCATAAGAGCCTTCAAATGCCAGGTTCCAAAAAATGTTCAGTAGGACCATAGATCCTTATAGACCTGATGAGGTTTTAGCCTTAGAAATTCATAAATATGCCTTAGATCCTAGGACTTTTGTGTTTATAAAGAGAGCTATTGGTCCCATAAATACATTAACTTTAGCTTATGTTGAGGTTGTGATCATTAATGACCAAATGTAACTCCAAGGATAATTGGAATTCTCTATTCCTAATGCCAATCCACATTTACCCATTCTAAATATTATTCCCAATGATAACCAAAATACACCTACCTTGAACCAACTTCTAGTCTTGAACCAACTACCTTTAAGTCATGATATTTGCATGTAGGGGTAAATCTTTAAAGTGAACTTGATTCTTATTTTCATTATTTCACACCATCCTTATATGTTTTCCTAATTTTTGATAAGATTTAAGCTTATTATAATTCATGTCATACATTGGTTAAGTACATGCTTGGATTATATTTGAACCTTGTCATGATATTTGGAATGAAGATCAATAACACCTCTTCTCTGCCTTACCTTTCCTTTTGCTCCTTTATTAACCATATCACTCTAGCTTAATTTTAATTATAAATACACATTTAGATTAGTATTTATACTAGTTCTTGATCATAATTCACCATTATTAGCATAACATACTTCATATTTTACATAAACTAACTTTTGGCCATGGTAGTTCCCAACCACTAAACATTATAAATATTGTGAAATAGCCTACTTGCTTTGCCTCTATTTCATCGACAAATATTAGGATTATCACAACTTGAAACTCATGTGATAAAATTTTAGAATTATAAAATGAGAAGTGTTCTTGAACAATCTAAGAACTTGTGATACATATTTAGGCATCAATAGGGGAGCTTCACTGGTGCTAGAAGGAGGGCATATTAGATCTTTATATATTTTAAGTATCTTTGCTATTTTTTATGACTTGTGTTCAAATATTGGTGTAACCTTTGCATAATTTTGTTAATATTTGTTTAATTATGTAAAGATCATCGATATTTATGGTCTTAAACCCATCTTTGTACTTCCTTTAGACATGGATTGACATTCTTTGAAGGTATTTGCTTAATTACGGTAGAGATGGCTTAAGCTTTGTCAATTCAATAGTTTGAGGTTATTAATAGTTGTTTTGATCAAAAGTTGATAGATATTTTACTAATTTAAGTTTATTTGAGCTTAACCATGTAAATATCAATCACACCTATGTATTTGGATACATATTTGAGATAACTCAGTTAAAGATTGATGTCATTTATCATCTTTTATATAAATCTTTGCAAAAGTTTCTTAATGTGCAAGTCTAATCATTGTCCCCTTTGACACATCATATTGAAAATAGGATTCAAAGACCACAAGATAGTATTATAAAGAATCAAGACAAGGTCATGTTCAAATATTAGATAACCTCTACTTTTATTATAATTTTATAAGAGAAATAAGCCGAATAAATGTAAGTGTAGAATTTCAAAGTCTTTGCCATTTTCACCAATTTAGAGTACTCCTGTGTTTGATCCTTATCAAGATATGGCTTGGATAGGTGATTATTTGATCAATATGTCAAGTGTGGTACATGACCTTCCTCATAATATTGAAAAGAATTTTCTAACATGTATTCCTAGTGGCATTATAACTACTAAAGAACACATTAAGAGTTTCAAAATTGCATTAAGATTGCTAAATGTAACTCATGAAGATGTAACATGTAGACAATTTATTTTTACTTTTTAAGATGTTTCATATGAATGGTTTTTAAACCTTATAGACAAATACATTAATAGTTGGGTTTATTTTAACAATGTTTTCATTGATCAATTTGGTAAGATCATTAGTCATTGTGTCCTATACTATCAATTCACCACAGTGAAAAGGGATGCAAATGAGCCCATAAAAGCCTTCAATGCTAGGTTATATAAAAAATTTAGTAGGACCATAGTTGCTTACAAAGATGATGAGGATTTACCTTATAAATTTATAAATATTCCTTTGATCCCATGACTTTTATGTTTATAAAGAGAGTTTTTGGGCCCATGAATACATTAACTTTAGCTAATATTGAGGTTGTGATCATTAATGACCAGATGCAACCCCAAGGAAAATTTTAATACTCCATTCCTAATTCCAATCCACATTTACCCATTCTGAATGTTATTCCCAATGATAACCAAAATATGTCTACCTTGAACCAACTTCATGTCTTGAACTAACTACCTTTGAGTCATGATGTTTGCTTACAAGGGTAAATATCTAAAGTGAATTTGATTATTATTTTCATTATTTCACACCATCCTTAGATGTTTACCTAATTTATGATAGATTTTGAGATTATGCTACTTCATGTCATACATTGGTTAAGTACATGCCTAAATGATATTTGAACTTTGTCATGATATTTGGAATGAAGATCAACAACACATCTTCTTTACCTTACCTTTCTTTTTACTCCTTTAAATAGATCACTCTAGATTAATATTCATTGTAAATACCCATATTAAATTAGTCTTTAGATTAGTTATTGATCATAATTCACCATTATTAGCATAGAATACTTCATATTTTGTATAGACTAACTTTTGGCCATGATGGCTCCCAACCACAAAACATTATAAATATTGTGAAATAGTCCACTTGCTTTGCCTCTATTTTAATGACAAATAACAAGATTATAAAAACTTGAAACTCATGTGTTGAATTATTAGAATTATAAAATGAGAAGTTTTATTGAACACTTTGGGCACCTATGATACATATTCAGGCATCAACAAGGGGACCTTTGCTAGTGCTAGAAGGAGGGTCTGTCGGATCTTTGTAGATTTTAAGTATCTTTGCTATTTTTTGTGAAATGAGTTAAAATATTTGTGCAACCTTTTCATAATTATGTCAATATTTTTTTAATTTTCTAAATATCATTGATATTTATGGTCTTAGACCCATCTTTGCACTTCTTTTAGACAAATATCAATGTTCTTTTAAGGTATATGCTTAATTATGGTAAATATGGCTTAAGCTTTGTCAATTCAATAGATTTACTATTAGTAATAGTTGTTTTGATAAAACATTGATAGATCCTTTGATAATTTGAGTTTATTTGAGATTAGACGTGTAAATATCAATCATACTTATGTATTTGGATACATATTTGAGATAACTTATATATATATATATATATTGATGTCCTTTATCATCCTTTATATAAATCCTTGCAAACTTTTATTAATGTGTAAGTCTGATCATTATCCCCTTCAAAGATAAGACTGACACATCATATTTAAAATAGGATTCAAAGCCCATAAGCTAGAATTACCAAGAATCAATACAAGGTCATGTTTAAAGACTAGAGAACCTCTATTTTCATTAGAAGTTCATAAGAGAGCTAGACAAGATAAAGGTAAGTGTAGACTTTCAAAGTCTTTGCAAACTTCACCAATTTAGAGTGCTCTTATATTTGATCACTATCAAGGTATGGCTTGGCTAGGTGGTTCTTTGATCAATGTGTCAAGTATGTTAAATGACCTTCTTCATAATCCTAAAAAGTATTTGCCAACATTTAGTCTTAGTGGAATTATAACTATTGAAGAACACATTAAGATTTTTAAAATTGCATTAAGACTGATGAATGTGACTCATGAAGATGTAGCATGTAGACAATTTCCTTTTACTTTTAAATATGTTACATATGAATGGTTTCTAAACCTTCTAAAAACCTACATTACTAGTTGGGTTGATTTTAATAATGTTTTCATTGATCAATTTGGTAAGAAAATTAGTCCTTGTGTCTTATACCAATAATTTATCATAGTGAAAAGGGATGCAAATGAGCCCATAAGAGCCTTCAATGATAGGTTATATAAAATGTTTAGTAGGACAATAGCTCCTTAAAGACTTGATGAGGCTTTAGCCTTATAAATTTATAAATATGCCTTAGATCACATGATTTATATGTTTATAAAGAGAGTTATTGGGCCCATAAATACATTAGCTTTAGCTTATACTAAGGCTATGATCATCAATGACTAGATTCAACCCCAAGGACAATTGGCATTCTCCATTCCTAATGTCAATCCACATTTACCCATTTCTAATGTTATTCCCAATGCTAACCAAAGTATGTCTTCCCTAAACCAACTTCCAATATTGAACCAACTACCTTTGAGTCATACACATCTCACTTAAAACCTAAGATTCATAAGTAGTGCTTCAAATAGATATCATCATCAGGATAAAAAATATTTAATGCCTATAACTACTACTAATATTCAAGTTCATAATTTTGAGGCCCCAAATAATGAGAGTTATTATATCCATAAGATGGTTCAAAAGCTTAGTATTGACTTCTTTTAGTTACAAAAGTAAGCAATACTAGAGAGAGCTCTGGTAGGAATTTCTCCTTTCAAAGGTTCAATAGGACCACTAATATATTTAGAATGATAGTTAACACAACAACAAGAATAACAAACCATCTACTAGAAAGAGTATGCTTCATATAGATCTCACTGATGTTGATTTACCTGATTGTTGTAGAGTTCATTGCACTTCTAAGCATGGGGAAATAGATTGTGTTAAATTTTTTTATGCTTTTGAAGACATCCAAGTAGAATTAGATACCTTTGAAGTTTTACCTAATAAGGATTGTGATACAGGTACATATAGTTCCTCGAGGTCATCTAAATCTGTTGATTCAACTCTCATGTTAGAGACATTTGAGTTCCCTTTTCAAGAGGAAAATGAACTTGAGGATATTATTAAAGAGATTCATGATTTTTATCATTTTCTAAAGAATACTTATCCTATAAGAAACTAAGAGCAAAAGAAACCATTTACCACTTCAAATCCTCTAAATAACTTTGAGACCCATCCTAATACTACCTCAAACAATAATCCAAAGCCTCCTAAGGGAATTAATTCTATGCATAATACTTATGCATCTAATTCTTCCAATAGGACTAGATATAACATAGTAGAGGACATGAAAAATATCAAAGCTAACATTACCTTGCATTATTTGACACAAATTACTGAATATAGAGATCTATTATTGTAATATTTTTCTAAAAATCTTGGTAAGTCTCAAAAGTCTACACATGCTAATGTTGTAATACACAAAAGTAAATCAAAAATTCTTCCTTTCCTACTTACATTTAGGATCTTTGGTAAAAATATGTATAATTATTTGTTAGATTTTGGTGCATCTATAAATATTATGCCTAAGGGTATTTATGAGCAATTAGATTTAACTCCCATTAAATCCAATAGAGTAGTAACTCAATTAGATAAATCAAGAGTCAAAGAGATTGGTGAATTATTGAATTTTCACATGAATATTAACTCAGAGATAAAAATCTAATAGTTCATTAATATACAAGTGGTAGACATCCCTGATGATTATGGGATGCTATTGAGTAGAGACTAGACTATGATCTTGAACAATTATATATCAATAGATTGTTCGCATATGTGGTTGCCTTGGAATGGAGTCCCTAACCAGATCAGGATAGAAAGGAATCTTAAAATGAAGCATATGATCATTGAGTATAATTCAATAAATGAGAGTGTCAACATTGTTAACTTGGATTTTGGAATTTACAATCTTGACACCACAAAGGTATGTAACTGATTTAATAATTTTGGGAATATTGGTATATTATTCCTGATTTAGTTAAATCATATGAGTAGTAAAATTAGTAAATAAATATGAAATAATTAATCTACTAATTTGTGTAAACTAGATTGCAATTTTGAACTTTCTAAAAATATTAATAAGAGATGGAAAAGAAGACTTAGCTAAAAATTGGCTAATAAGGATAAGATAGGGTCTGAGATTCACTATGAAAGACTAGGACACTATCATAAATTTATATTTGATCTTCATTTTATGATTGGATAGGAGCACCAAAAGTAGATAGGACTGGCACCAATGTTTTAATCCACCTCTACCACTATTTCCATAGGGATCTAAGGTTTTTATTTTTTATTCACTATGTTTATGTGACTCTATCTATGAAGTTTCAATTGTTAGAAGTATGTAAATATACCAATAGAGCATATTTTCTCTTCAAACCCTATGTTCCATTATGATTTGACTAATTTCAAGAAAGAGGAGGGGGGGTTAGTGTGTGTAAGATTCATTATACATGGATCTACACCTAATGTGTGGGCACACTGCCTACATACTAATACTTTGAAGAGGGATAAAGCCATATGTAGTACTCCCACTTGATGTCCTTTGTGCAATTATGTGTATGAAGATGTAAAATTCCAAACTAGATGTGCTTGAGGTGGTTAGGGACTGGTATAAGGATTTGAATAAGATTTTAAGTGTATTAGTTGGTTGTATGTAGAGAATAGAGAAGATTACTTGAGTAGTCTTGTTATTATTCTTGTTTTATTAGTGATAATTACCAACCCTTTCCAAATGACCTTTGAATGGGATTTTATAGGGATATATTGGTCAAGGGTTAAATGTACTCATGTTAGGCCGATAAGGAGAAGAATGGGAAACTAGAAAAAATTGACCATTAGGGCCAAAAATAAACTTAGACAAGAGCACTAAAAGTGGATAGGAGTGGTACCAGTGATATAATCTTATGTGGTGTTATTGTCCTAAGTAGATGGGACATAGGGGGATGGATCTATCATGGAAAGAGTCTAACTCAACTAGGATCAAGTCTGGAAGGCTATGGATGACTAGGAATTAGTGAAAAGATACCTATGAGGATCATGAGAGCAAGAAAGAGAGACCTAAAGGTTGGTGTCATTAGCCATGCTCAAGTTACCAATTTTTGCATTTTATATGACTACATTTACCCCCCTTTTATTTTAGTGATGCAACAAAGTGAAATACTAGGATAAAAGAAAAATAGAAATCATACCTAAACTTACTTGCAAGGTTAAATCTCATGAAGCTATGTGATGTTGGGTGTGCATAGAGAGAGCACATTGTAAAGTGCAAATATGCAAGAAAAAAAAAGTGTAGATCAGTTATTATTGGATATGGTATATCTAAAATAAGAATGTATAAGGTTGGGTAAGAGAGAGAAGAAGAGAAAAGAATGAATATACCTCACTAGCTATGTAGACTAATAAAAAACCTATTGTGATGATGAGTGATGTTGAGTAATGCTGAGTAATGTTAGATGATGTTATACCAAAAGTAATATTATGAATGAAGATGAGTGCTCAATTCCTTAGAAGTGGCTCAAGAATGTAAAGGCTAGCCCTTTGGCTCCATCATCACCCACTAAGTGAATCTATGTTATCATACATGTGTTTATCAATGTTTGTACTATGTGTCTAATCCATCTAAATAGGTGGCTCAAGAATACAAAAGCTATCTAGTCCTTTGGCTCCATCATTGCCTACTAAGTGAAGCCTTAAACAGATATCGATATGAAATGTGTGTCATATGAGATGGATCCTAAACCCATAAATATACCATGATATGATAATGTTGGCATGGATATCCAAATGTATTTTAGAAACTAAGCCATTCTTGGTCACTTTAAAAGATAAAGATTATGATTTTATGAAATCCACTCCAAACTGGTGCACTAAGCTTGTATGAAAGCTACTCTAAAATGTAGAGGTTAGGCTTGTATGAAAGCCACTACAAAATTATGCCAACCAACTATAAATGGAATAAGGTACACAACTACTAAGAATTCTTGGATAATAATGAACTTGAAAAGGAAAATAAAACAAATGTGCCACACACATTACCCTCAATCACTAGTGTTTAGAACATGGATTTTGATCTCGAAGTTATAACAACTACCATATCTAAAATTGGAAGTGAGCCATCATGTCATGCATGATTCCCCTTATATCTAGATTCTCTAAGCAAAAGTGTACTAAAAACTATTGATTCTAAACTGGTCTAACTGTGTAAAACTATAGTTGAACCTACTTTTCTGCCTACTTCGAAAAAGTCTAATTTTTTTGCTATTTAGATAGGAGTGCCAAAAGTGGACACTAGTGGCATTGACACTATAGTCCAAGTTGGAAATTGTTTTCTTATGCTAAATTTGGTAATTTTTCCAACATTTTCACTATTTATCTAGTCTATTTTGACTATTTTGTTGTTATTTTGGGTGTTTTGAATGTTGTTTTTCGATCATTAGGAGCTTTGATCTCTCTAATAAAACCCTTGTTTATTTCCCCCTCTTCTAAGGTTAGGAATGAAGACCCTTCAATGACTACCCTTAGAATAAAGAGCCATATAAGTGTGTTATGCTACAAAGATACATGATATGGAAATTATAATCAACAAGATCTCTCAAGATATAACATGATTTGTATTGAGAGAGTATTAGATTAATAGGGGTATTCCTAGATGGATATAAAAATTTAATAACATGTGCAATTTATTAAACTATAAATAAAAGATTGGTTAGTTATTATTTTTTAGTTGGAGGGATGGAGGTTGATGTCCATCATTGAATCCAAGAAAGTAAGATAATTCATGACATGGATCATGGCAATGCAAACAATGAGAAGAAAACAAGCAATAAGCACACAAGTCAAGAAGTAAGAAGCATACAAAGGTGGTTGAGGGAAAAAAAATAAGGTACATGGGCACATGTCACCCATATTATAAGGCAAGCATACAAGGCATGTTCAAATACCACATACATATATAATTGAAAAAAGCAAAACTAGTATGGAAACCACAATCATATAAAATAGTACAAGCAAAGGACGTTGGCAAATGTCGTAAGGCACATATAAGGCATATAAGTAAAGGACATTAGAAAATGTCCTAAGGCATATGTAAGAGACAATAAGGAACTAAGAAATGCAATCATATTTAGCTAGACAAAGCAAGAAAGGAAAACATGTAATAACTAGACATACAATTGCATCTACCTAATCAAAGAAAGAGGGAAATTATGCAAGACATGTTAGTACAAGACTAGGTATATGCTAAGAAACACACAAGTTCTATAAACTAGAGAGATGTTGATATAGTAATCTATATGAGCCAGTAAATAATGTACATTGACATGATAACTAGAGTGTGTGGTGTAGGAATGACATAACCTATATGGTTTAGTCATGTGGAAGATCCCCCCAGTGGGTATGTATATCTATGTGTGTCTCGATGTAGAAGTAGGATGCCCACTTAATGGGTAGAGTAAAGCAATCAAAGAGTTGGATGTCACTACACACACTCAAATAAGATAAAGTGAAGCATGGTAATGTAGATAAATCAACAAAAAATAGCATAGAATAACAAATGTAAGTCTAACATAGTAGTAGAAAAAAAGCATGGATAATGCATACAATCAAAATATTTTTAGTGTTTTTGAATTATTTTCATGTTTATATGTTTTTGATATGTTGTAAACTATGTAAATAAATCATATGAAGACTATGTATAAGAATTAAATAGGACTATGTACAAGTAATCATGGAAGGGATGATACCAACTAATGAGTCTCATGGGAGACTCCCTATCATGGTGTCTTGTATCAAGGAGAGGAATCATGCATGATCATGAAGCTTAATGGAAATACTGAGACTATGGATCTAAAATATATATATGATATAAATTCTCTAAAACATATGAATTATAAATTGAGTGTGGCGTCCCCCTATAAATCTAAGAAGTGGACGTAATTATGGGGCTCTTAGGGACCTATCTAGTAGTAAGAGAAGCTCTCTAAACATGTGCTCTATGAGTAGTGCATGATATCTCAATGATACTGCCCTAGATGTGAACATTGTAGCTAGCAGTTATATAGAATATTGAAGCTATAAAGGTGTATGAACTCTCTATGCTAGTGATGGATGCCTCATTTATGTCTAAATATCAATAGAAGAAAGAACTATATCTACTTGAGAAACTAGAACTAGAGGTTGAACTGAAATTGGTGACTACAAAGTAGAAGATGGATCTAAAGTGGGGAGTGGTAACTCATATATAACTCCAAAAACTATAACGACTTAGTTAGCATGAAAGAATTTCATGCATCTATGAACTGTATAAGGTACTACTTGAAGTTTCTATATCTATGGTTGACTAAGTAGTATATCAAAAACTCTTGAACTGGGAACTATAGTGAATGGTGTGGCCATGTGTGTTGGACCAACCTATAGAGGAAGTAGAATCTTACCTAAATAACTCTATATGTGCCCACTGAATCCACTGATAACTATGTCCACTGGGGTAATATCCTACTCTAAATATCCCAAATGTTGTAATAATGTCATAGTGCACATGTTCACACTAGATCCATTTTCTATGAGAACACTATGAATATGATGATTATGGATGTAATCTCTAATAAAGAGTGCATGATAATATGAATCATCCTCAATGATCTCCTACTCTAAGAAGGAGATGGAAGGTTTAGCTGGAACTTTAAAACTATATACACTAATTATGTTTCTCAAAGGATGTGTCTCAACTAAAGGTGCTCTATATGTATCTGGTGGTGGATGTGCATGATATTCATATTGACCCCTTGATGTGTCCCCTATCTCTTATTTATAATGATACAAAAAGGGATTTGAGAATATTTTCAAACATTAATCATCAGTTTGCTCAACTGAAGTGCCAAGATAATATGATTGCCATCTATCAAATCCTATATCTTGTGTCTCAAACTGATGCATTTGTTTGTTGTATGGCTTGGTGCCTTGTGAAACTCATAAAATGCATTCTGATCATATCCCCATGGAAGAGGATTTGTTGGGTCAACTTCCCAAATAGGAGGGAGATATATGATGTGACATTTTAATAGCTACTATAAAACTTTATTTGGAGAAATTGGTAGATTGGTGAAGGTTCTCTGAGGAGGTGCTAATAAAACCACTAATTAAGGGGGATTGAAAGCCTCATTAATTATTAGTTGATTTAGACTCTTGTTATCATTAACCTTGAATTTGTATGGGACTTTGTTGTTACTCTTGTCTGTTGTGTTTGAGATACTTGTGTACTTGAGTTTGCCCATTAAAATTAGTTTGAGTACTCATTCCTTTAGTGTATGAAATAACTCAATGAAGGAAGAGAATATTTTGAACATTATTGACTCATGCAAAGCTAACAAAAGACTCTATTTGAAGAGATCCTGTAATTCTTGATTAGCCATGGGGCTAGTCATTTTAACCAAGATAGTCTTATATCAAAGAACATAATCTATGATATGCTCATTTGACCTTTATTTTTATTGTGAAACTTGGGAATATGAAAACTTGTCACCTATGTTAATACTGAAATGAGATAGGAACATGCCAGCTAAAGGATTGAATGTATTGACTGAGTGATTTGGTAGACTATAGAACCATTATAAAACATAATCATTTAAAATTTATGGAAATAGCTTGGTTAGTAACCAGTCATTCAGCATATAGACTAAGCATGTTATGTGAAAATATCTCAATTGTGTCTTTAGATCACCCTTGCCATCATATAGAGTAAACTTGGGTTGAACAAAACCTAGTGGTAAGGGTGTAGAATCAATATGATGTGCCAATGGTGTATGAATTATAACAAAAGAATCCAAGACCTATGTTGGTCTAGAGGCAACTTGCTTAAGATGTATCACCTTATATTGAAGAGATTTTATCTCTTGCATAAGGGTAGACACATCAAGAAACAAAGATGTACTAGTCATAACTAGTGGTGCCTGATAGGAAGGTTAGGTTGCTATATGGTGTTGTTGAGACATAGTTTCCCCTATAGTGTCATTTGTAATGGGTTTTTCTATTATTTGAGATTATTGACCATTGTTTGCTTTTTTTTATTCTTCTTGTAGTATTTTAAGCATATCATCTTGTATATTAGGATGTTTATTTAAATTGTCTTTAAGTTCCCTCTTATCAGTTTCATCAAAACCAATATATTAGGTCACGGTTAAAGTAGAAAAACAAATTGAAAATGGATTGATTTTTTTGCAATAATTTATAATAAGAAAAATGTAATAGAAGGATATTATTGCATAAAATAAATGCAAAGTCCTAAAAAAAACAAAAATATGCATAAAAAGGATACAAAGCTCGTAAACATGTAATATGAGACCTCAAGAAATAAAGGGATCTAGTAAATTCAACTAGGGTTTGAAATAAATAATTTTTAAAATTACTATGGTAAATTTTAAAAATAAAATGTGAAAATTTGATTTAAAAATGTAGGAAAAATATTGAAAAAATCAGCAAGGAATTTTTATTAAGGTTTATAGGGTTTTTTTTCACAATTCATTTAAATTTTTTGGGAATATTAGAGTTTTATTCCTATTTTAGTTAATGGTCTAGATTAATAAATTAGTAAATAATATTGTAATAATTATAGTCCTAATTTATATAATTTATGTGTATTATTCATTATTTAGTTAAAGGGTCTAAATAGTAAAATTAGTAAATAAATATGAAATAATTAAGATAATAATATGTGTAAACTATATTGTAATTTTTACCTTTCTAAAAATAATAATAAGAGATAGAAAAGAAGACTTAACTAGAAACTAGCTAATACGGTTGAGATAGGATCTGAGATTCACTATGTAGGACTGGGACACTATCATAAACTAATATTTGATATTTTTTTTATTATTGGTTAGGATCATTGAAAGTGGACAAGAGTGGCACTAAAATTGTAGTCGAACTCTACCAATATTATCCTAAAGATTTGAGCTTTCTAGGTTTTGTTCACTATGTCTATGTGACCCTGTCTATGAAGTTTCAATAGCTATAAGTCTATAGAGATCTATATAGAGCAAATTTTATCTTTAAAACCTATGTTTCATTGTGATTTTACCAATTTTGATAAAGAGAGGGGGTTAGTGTGTGTAATATTCATTGGACATGGATCCACACCCTTTGTGTGGGCAAGCTACCTACATACCAATACTCTGAAGAGGGATCAATCCATATGTAGTTCTCCCACTTGATGTGCTTTGTGTAATTATGTGTATGAAGATATAAAATGATAAACTAGATGTGTTTTAGGTGGTTATGGACTGGTGTAAGGATTTAAATAATCTTGTAAGTTTATTAACTAGCTGTATGCAGAGAATAGGGAAGATTTCTTGAGTAGTCTTTCTTATATTCTTACTTGCTTAGTGATAATTTCCAACCCTTTCTAAATGATCTTTGAATGGGATTTTATAGGGATCTATTATTCATGGATTGAATGTACTCACATTAGGTTGATAAGGATAATAATGGGGCACTATAATAAATTGACCATTGGTGTTAGAAATGGACTTGGATAAGAGCACCAAAAGAAGATAGGAGTGGCACTAACACTATAGTCTTAATGTGTCACTATTTTTCTAAGTAGATAGGACCTAGGGGGATGGATCTGTCATGGAAAGAGGATTCTAGCCTAGTTGGGATCAAGTCTTGAAGGCTATAGATGACTGAGAATCAGTGGAAATATGCCTATAAGGGTCATGAGATCAAGAAAGAGGGACCTAAGGGTTGGGTGTAATTAGCTATGCTCAAATTACCATTTTTTTTATTTTATATGACTACAGTAACTCTAAAACTTCTCGTGCTTTACCTGGATTATGTAAAATTTATTTTGATGGTGCTCGATGTAAATTTGGTTCTAGAGTGGGATTGTTATTAATTAATCCCATTTGGAAAGAATACAATGCCTCTTACAAACTTTAGTTCTCATGCACCAAAATTTTGGCTGAGTATGAAACGCTTATTCTTGGATTAAAATTTACAATCAAGCATGAGGCCAAGGATTATTAGTTTTTGGCGATTCTAAACTAGTGGTATATCATTTCAAGAATTAATAATAATGCAAGTTATCCTATCTCAATAACTATAGATTTAGAGTGTGGAAATTAATTAAATGTTTTAATGCTTTCAATATTGTGTCAATACCTAGGGAAGAAAATAAGGTTGCTGATGAACTTGCTTCAACTATAGCCAACCATATGTCCAATCAAAGTTCCAAGTTACAAAACCTTATAATTGAATTAATCCTATGTCCCTCATTGATAGATAATTTCAACCACTTATAGGTATTTAATTATGATCAGTAGATCATAGACTTCATGACTAGTTCAAGAGTGTTTTAGGGTCACATTATTAATGAAGCTAGTCTTTTTGATGATGATAACATTGAAAGTAAGCTTGATGAAAAGTTCATTGAGTTGAATGATAATAATATCCTTAAAGTCATGATAGCCTTAGAAAGACTATTTTATTCTGATAGACTATCTGAGACTCCCACTATTCCCAAAGTAAGTGGAAAGGATTATAATACAATCAATCTTAGATTTCAAGGTCAACCTCAACTAGTTAATATTGATACATCCTGTACAATAATTGATTCCAAAAGATCCAAATAAATGCTAACCAAATATAAATATATCATAACATGATCCTATGATGACTTAAATATCTTTGATCCAAAGGTCATAAATGATACCATACCTTTAAAATAAAATTGAAAACCTTTTAGATAAAAACATAGGTCCATCAACCTAGTCTTAGAACCATTGATATACAAAGAGGTCAGGAATATCTTAGATGTCAAGATTGTGTCTCACATTAGGCATTACAATTGGATTTATATTTTAGTCCAAATCAAGAAGAAAAATGGTGAAATCAGACTATGCATTGATTTTAAAAATCTAAATAGAGCATCTGAGAAGATAATTATCCCCTACCTTCTCTTGACCAAATAATACAAATTATTTTTGGTTTTACCATGATGTCCTTTCTTGATGGTTTTTAGGGTATAACCAAGTGCTAGTGAAATAAAAGGATATGATGAAGACTACTTTTACTACCAAGTGGGGCACATTTGCCTATAAGAGAATGCCTTTTGGACTTAAAAATATAAGAGCCACTTTTTAAAGGTCTATGAATCAGGCTTTCTAGGGTCTTGAAGGTAAGTGAATTATCATATACATGGATGATCTAACTATATTTTATAAAAATAGGGAAGATCATATTATGCACCTATAATAGGTATTTGAAAGATGCAGAAGCTATGGGATTTATCTCAACCCAAAGAAAAGTATTTTCTATGTTACTGAGGGAAAACTATTATGACATGTTATCACTAAGGAAGGAATATTTATAGACCCTCATATAGTAAATGCAATATCTAATATAGAGCCCCTAATAGTAAGAATGAATTAAATTCATTCTTTGGTAAAATAATTTTTTTAAGGAAGTTTATTTTTGGTTTTGCAAAAATATTGAAACCTTTGAATGACATGTTGAATAAAGAGGCTAAGATCACTGGAATAAAGAGACAAAGAAGGATTTCAAAGAAATTAAAGAGGAATTTATAAAAATCCCTATACTAATAAGTATAGACTTCACCAAAGATTTGTATCTTTATTCCTTTTCTTTAGATCATAAAATATCTATAGTTCTAACTCAGACGATAGATGGATGTGACCATCCAATAGATTTTATGAGAACTAACCTTTAAAATGTTGAGTTAAAATAATCTTTGATTGATAAGAAATCATGTGCTTTGGTCAAGGTAGTAAAAACTTTTAGGCATTATATCCTTATAAATAAGGTACATTTCATTTTACTAGATCCTACCATCAAGATCATGCTAAGTCAAAATGAACTAGGAGAAAGGAGAGGTAAGTGGATGTTTGTACTCCAAAAATATGACATTAAGATGAAGACCACCAAATTGGTAATGTGTTAAGGTTTAACTCAATTAATTTCCAATATTAACCCCAAGCTAAGTTTTATTGAGGTACAGCAATAAAGTCTTAGACCTAATGATTGGTATGATCCCATTGTCCACTTATGAATCGATGTTATTATCTTGTAGGGTTAAATTAAGAATAAAGGATAGCTCTAAGGTTCAAGTAATCTCACTTTTTGGTCAAGGATGGAGTGATATACAAGAATAACTTTGAAGGCATTTACTTGAGATGTGTTTCCAAGAGTGAAGCAACTGAGATTATGAGCACCTTCCATGAAAAACTAGGAAATGGACATCCATTTGGAAGGACTACAACACAAAAAATATTAAGGGATGGTTACTATTGGCCTAAAATATTCAAGGATGCTCAAAAACATGTGAGAGAGTGTCACTCATGTCAAATCTTCAACATCAAAGAGCCTAACGCAGCCATGCCACTAAGACCAATAATGATTGATAAACCCTTTACCCAATGGGGGCTAGATTTTATGGGGGTCATTAACCCTAATTCCTTTGATGGTCACAAGTAAATTTTGATTACTAAAAAATACTACACCAAATGGACTAAATAAGTGGAAACTAAATAGTGCATGACTAAAAAGGTGATCAATTTTTTAGAAGAAAACATATGCACCAAGTTTGAGACACCTGTATCTATGTTCTATGATAATAGATATACTTTTATATCCATATAGATGATATAATGGGCATATGATAATATCATCATCCTCAATTTCTCATCAAACCATTATTCTCAAGGTAATGGAGTATCTGAATCAACAAATAAGAACTTGATGAAGGCTATAAAGAAGTCTAAAGTTGATAAACCTAGAACATGGCATAAGTTGCTTAAGTATGCCCTTTGGGTAGATAAAACTAAAATCAAACAAGATCTTAAAGCATCACCATTATTACTAGTTTATGATCAATAATCCATCTTCTTCATCACCCTTAAGTTGCCGAAATTTAGGTTCATGCAAGAGTACATGGTGGAGGACCAATAATTTTCAAGTTCAAAGTTGCTAGACATCATACAAATATAAGATGTGAGAGAAGAGGCTTTTGCCAATTTTAGTAGGCACCAAACCAAAATTAAGAGTTGGTTTGATAAACATTAAAAAATAAAGGTGTTTAGGAAAGGAGACTTAGTTCTTATTTGAGACAAAGCATTTGAGCCTAAGGGTAAATATGCGAAGTTCATACCTTTGTGGATAAGTCCCTACTAGATAGTCGAGATACTTGGAAACAACACCTTCAAACTAAAAGACTTATAGGGAGTAGAGTTCACAATTCCCACTAATGGGCAATACCTCAAGCACTACTTCTCTATATCCCCACCTAGAGTCTTCATGGAATGATTGTAATACTAGTTAGAGTTAGTGTAGGTAGGCTAGATTAGTTTCTTTCTATTCTTTCCCTCCATTCTTTTGTTTGTACATATGTTTGTATATATTAGTTTGTTTATTTCCTTGATTTCTATTTATTATGTTTACTTTATCTACTTTTTTTATTTATCCTACTAATTCCTTTTAGACAAGCCCTTATCTAGAGATTCATATGATTTCTCGAAGAAACCTCATAGTTAAGGAATGCAGGTATGTTCTCTCAGTATTGGTTGTTCATGAAATATTAAAATATGAGCTTAATGTTATAGTTTATACAAACTAGTAAATAATAATGAATAGGTTAATTTATCATTGATATTATAGACTTTGTTCTAATCTGAGTTTATTTTTAAGAAGGATTGCACATGTAGGGTGAAAGACTAGATTATTAGGATATAATCATGCTTGCACTTAAAAAACATTAATTATGCAAAGGTGATTCTGGTAATCTCCATTGGGGTTATGGACACCTAGAAAGTAGTAAAGCAAGGCTTTGAGTGGACCTAAAGGCATCTCTATCAAGGCTATGGACACTTGACTAGTGGTAGAGAAATTTCCAAGCCTTCTCTAAGCTAAATCATGGTTCTTAATGAATATCCAAACACATTAAAAGTTATTGTTAATTATTAAAGTCATGAACCTGGAAGTCATTCTCCAGATCCTATAGAAATTAGTAAATGGAATCAAAGAACACACACAACATATCTATGTCTTGATGTTTGATCCTAATCCTACATTTGAAATATTTGTTCTAACCATGAATTTATCTTGATAATGGTGCCTAATCAAATGGAATAAGTAGCTTAATTATTAGTTTAAATAGAGTCTCTAAATTCTAACATATTGTTATGTTTTCCTTAGAAGTTTCTGTTTGTTGAGGTCAACATACCTCTATTTTTTTTTAAAAGGACCCTTGTGTTAAAAAGTGAAAATTTGTACCCTAAATTTGAAAATTCATCTAATCAGAGTATCACTAGAATTTTTTGCAATATATATTTATTTAAAGATCATCCACACCTGAGTTGGTTGGTATATTTATTCATGATTCTAAAGTTACTAACATTTTATCTTTATGTTTTAGGTCATAGTTTCAATAGAATCTATTTGGAATGACCAATGTCTAGGTTTTATGATTTAATAATTATTTGATATTTTAGTTTCCTTTAGTCTATTAAAATCAAGTTAAATTCATGTTTGATCAACTTAAACACATAACTCCAGTTACCCTAGCTCATTCCCTTAGAATCTAATTCAAATTTGGTGGGAACATTTTATGTGAGAACATTTAAATTATGCCATGGACTTAGTTCAATTTTTATTCTAAGGCTTAGTCATATTTTTCAACATGACCAAACCTTAGGCTGAAATTCTTATGCTTGGTCCCTCTATGTCCCGTGACCTCCTAGTCTAATTTACTATTGGCATGTTCTAACTAGCTCATGGTACCTTTGTTATAAATCTTAGCCTAATTCCTTACCCTAAAATTTATTGTATTTATTAATACAAACCATGGGATAAGCCTTTAGGCTAGGTCTTTTATTACATGGGGTCCCCTTTAACATGTTTTAAAACATAGCTTAATACTTTAGCCTAAAGCTTTATTCATATTTATTAATATGAATGAAAATATTAGTCTAAAATTTTAGCGTAAATTTTATGTTCCCCGAGTACTAACTTAAACAACATTTTTATTTACAGATCAATATTTTATGTTTGCTCAGATGATCAAGATCAAATAGTGTGAGATCAAAGTCAAAGACCCTAACCTTAAGTTAAAAATCAAGCATCTTCCAAGGATTGATGGCATGTATTTTATCAAGTATGATTGATCTAATGATGTGTATTGAGTCAAGACTTCAACAAATCCTCGAGATAAGTGAGAGGGTGATAAGTGTCACAATCATAGCCAAAGAACACTAAGCCAATGACATTCAACCCTATGGATCAAGATCCAATGGTTTACATTCACTGATATGAAGATGATTAGATAGAGCATATAAAATATTAAAAAGTCAAGGATAAATGCAAAGATGACATGTGGCATACCTTCAAGCCATGGATCAAAGCTCAAGCATATTTCAAATATTAATGATCTATGATAAAACATACACACTCAAATCAAAAATCCATGAATCAAGAGGAACAATTAGACATATCAAGATCAACAGAATGTGATTGATCCATACAATCAATATCAATGGTGCATAGTAAATATTGAAAAGTTAGGTCAAATGCAAAAATGACAAGTGTCACAACCATAGGGAATGTAGTGAGAAGATAATGACATTCATGTTCTTGGATCAAGATCAATTTTATGCATCGATCTATGTAAGGATAATCTAATGGTGCGATATCAAGCAAGAATTTTCAAAAGACAACGGTCACCTTTTAAATATTAATGAACAGGATTACATGACGATGTTGCATCAGATCCACATAAGATTAATGTACCAAGTTAGAGATTTTGGGGACCTAATAAATAAAAAATTATAAATGAAAATATCCAAATACAATCTAAGTCATGAATCTTGCATAAGTTCAAATAGTTTCTACAATTAAAACATAGTATGGAACCTTCAAAAAAACCCTAGCACTTTCAAAATCCCTAGTTTGACCTTGTGATCATCATAATCAAGACAAGAAAGATTGGATTATCATATAAGAAAAGATAATTTGATCTAGAATTAAATTATATACCACTAGTAAGCAATTTAGAGAGACTTACAACCATGGTAGCCCAAAAAAGTGTCTCTAAAAAAGATGTAGAACTCTATTTGATCATGGGTACAAAAGGAAGTGTTTTCAAGGACACATAATTTGATACCACAACTTTAGATACTAGGGACAATAATTGGTCAAGATTGTTTTACACCATTGAGAACCAACATCCCATCATGAGAGAAGAGGATAAGAATGTATCAGTAAGAAGGCTCTACTATGACATAGTTGTAATTCAAATGATGGTTCTTCATTATGCCATAGTAAAACCCAAGGTATTACATTGTATAGACATTCTCTCTCTTATTTTTAGAGATGGTAAAACTGATAAGGTCATGTTAATAAATGAGCATACTCATAGAAATATAGCTTATATCTCTACCATAGCATTTATAAACTATTATAAACTGCCTAAACCCCACACAAACCAAACCACAATCAATAATTAGGCCAAGGAAAATGACTTGAATACTATCCTTGCCCTATGGTTATATTCTAGAAATCAGGTGTTTTCAAATTTCAATGGCAACATTCTCATTGGTCAATTCAGATCTAGGATAATAATGGTCATGAATTTGATTAATAGGTTATGTGTAAATCCAACCACCACATATGTGGACAAGATTTGGGTTCCCTTAGTCTATTTTATGGTTGAGAAAAAATTCATCCCTCCCTTTGGTGAAGTGGTCAACACTTATTTAAGTAGGCATATCTTTACAATCAAGAAAAAAAATAGAAACTAATTTTGCATGATGTCATAACTCATAAATGCCTTGCTTGCTACCACAAAGATCCCTAACCAAAAGAACGGTCACCTAATGGGAAATAGATAGTCTCCCAATTCTATTCAAAATTACACATATTAAAATATAGGCACCACATCTAATTTATATGTGACTAGGTTTATCCATCCCTAATAGAGGCCATAACTAGGAATCCAATGCCAAGAGTCATCCCCTTAACCAAAAATTCAATTGAGTCCATAGAAGACATCTAGTTGTATCCATATTACACAATCATTAGGATTGAAGGAACATAATGCACTCCACTTAGATTACCAGTCCATGTGACAAACATATTAGTTGAATAGGAGGTGGCTTACCAAATGTGCAATGGAATAGATTATTTGTACAAAACCAAGAGTAAGAGACTACTTCATAGATTCCCCTTAATCATTAGAATGACTATTTTTGCACAATGGGACAAAATTAAGGCTACTTCCAAACATAGGACCTCCTTTAATCTAAAAATACATGATCTAAGGTAATGGGATCCATATGGAAATGTTAAAGAACATTTGAAGGCCAAGGGAATAAATGTACATATGATCATCAACCTGGTGCTTCTGACCCCATATATATAAAGGCCTCTTCATTCTTTGAGGTCACATTCAAGTTGAAAAAGCACAACATCAAACCAAAGTCTAAAATATAGATGGAATAAAAAGGGGATGATGGCAAATGGATTTTAGTACAAAGGTAATACCATTTGTCAAGAGGTGTACCTTCTAGACCTTCACCAGCCTAGTTACAAACATAATCCATAATTGAGGCATAAATTGAGAAAAGGACAAAGGAGATAAGGTTTGATGAAATTTCATCTTCCTCAACTCAAGTAGAGGAGAAGGGATCACTAATGGAGAAAATCCTTGTGATAGTACTAGAAACTGGTGAAATAATTGAATATGCTCTAAAATTTCTATCATTAGCCTATGAGTTTGAGGATAAATAAATGGAGGTATCTAAAGATGAAAAGGGTAAGGAAGTGTTGGACCTATTTCTTATATACCCCCTAAAATAAAAGATAAATTAGCCATTGTCCTAGTGAAGGATAAGAAGCCCAAGGTCCAACTTAAATTCATCCTTTGAGTGAAGTTAATCTCTTTAGTGAGGAAAACTTGATTCAAGGTCCAAACATTCTTGAATGGTTCATCTATACCAAATTACAAAAAGTACCTACCATGCACCATCCTTGGGCATTGATGTAATCAATCAATATTCCAATACATAAGGAAGTCAAACCATGGATATTTGTGTTACATAAAGAGGAAGAGAAAAGAATGGCTACTCTAAGAGAATTAATTAGAGCTCAAATAGATACCCTAGCTCCCAAAGTGATAGAATCTTCAGTTAGTGTCAAATTTTACCTAACCACTACTAGTTTACAGATGGTAACTGAGAAGAAATCCATGATTGGTGGAGAGGAATTCACTTTCTAAAAAGTGGAACCTTTTGTTGGATTAACTCTAGTTGGAGGACAAAAGCCTAAAAAAGATGCAATATTTGAATAAAATGTCCTTGAAGTAGCTCAGGCTTAGAAATATCAATTATAGATAATGATCAAGGGCATCCTATAGCAAGACAATAACTTGAAAGAACAAACCATCTTGTCAATTCAAAAATATAGTTTTAGGAAATTTGAAGACACCATGACTGATTTATTCAATTCTTTAAAGTTGGTTAGAGCCAAGCAGGATGCAAACAAAAATAAAGCACCAAGTCTATAGGCCAATTTGGCAAATGGAAAGCTTTAAACTACCAAGTAAAGGATTTGATGAAGGTCTTGACTCTTGACTAATAATAAAATACCTAAATTTAGGACAATCATCCTATCCCACTTTAATATGTTTATGGCTATATTGATTGATAAGATCAAGGCCCTAAGTAGCTAGTCTAAGTAGATGAAATACATTTCTAAGGAACTCAAACAACAAGTAGATAAAATCTTTCACATATTGTATAGCTTGATCAAAGATCCTACCACACTTAGTCCCTTGAGTCTAATAATTGATGAGGATTTCAAGCACATAACTACTCAATTCATGCAAGAAGTAAGGAATCAAGGATAAGGGAATAGGGGTTGATAATAATAAGGTCATGGGCCTGATCTTATCATCAAAGGAGAAGATAGGAAATGCTAGGGGCATCAAGCAATCTTTGGAAAGGGCTGAGAGGGATCTCAAGGGCCTAGAAGATCAAGAAAAGAAATTATTCATGAGACCTATCATTGATTTCTAGCTTATCAATGAACAACATTATAGAATGAAGATCCTATAGGGGAACAAAAGAACGTGACAACATAAAGGTATCCAAGTTAGTTAATATAGGAATATTCTTTTGTAATTGAGCTTGTATACTATTGAAAAGAGAATATTCTTTTATAAAGGAATTTGTAACTTGTAAAGCACATTGCATATAGGTTAGTCATTTAGAATATCTAAAAGTTTCTCAAAGGTTGTAAAAGGATAACTATCTTTAAATGTTGATATGACTAACTGACATACCTCATGAAAGGTCTATATAAAGAGGTATTTCCCATTATAAAGGGGGGAGTTCCAAGAGCCAAAATCTAATTGTAACTTTGAGTAATTAATATAAGCAAGGAATTCTGCAAAGTTTGTCTAAATTTGCTTGTCTTTTGTTATCCTAGCATTTCTCTCACTTGTTTTTTATTATTTCCATATTTGAATGGTTCTTATGAATCCTTGATGTGTACATTTTAATATATATTTGTTAACTTGTGCCAATGCTAGGTTAACTAAAAGTTTTTTAGGTTCATTTTGTTTGCTTACTCTTCTTGTATTTGGGCTAATGTTGTTTGCTTGCAAGGGTAGATCTTTAAAGTGAACGTGATTCTTATTTAAATTATTTCACATCATTTTTAGATGTTCTCATAATGTTTGATAGGATTTGAGCCTATGTTATTCCATGTCATACATTGGTTAAGTGTATGCCTAGATGATATTTGAACCTTGTCATGATATTTGGAATAAAGATCAACAACATCTCTTCTCTGCCTTACCTTTCCTTTTACTCTTTTTTTAACCAAATCACTCTAATTTAATTTTCATTGTAAATACCCATCTTATATTAGTATTTAGATTAGTTTTTTTTATCACAATTCACCATTATTATCATATCATACTTCATATTTTGCATAGACTGACTTTTGGCCATGATGGCTCCCAACCACCAAATATTATAAATATTGTGAAACTATCCACTTGCTTTGCCTCTATTTCATTGATAGATAATAGGATTATCACAACCTATAACTCAAGCACTAAATTCTTGTAATTCTAAAATGGGAAGTGTTCTTGAACACTTTGGGCACCTATGATACATATTCAAGCATCAACATTAGGATCAGTCAATTTCATACACACCACTCAATCAGATTATACCTCGTCTTGCATTGATGGCACTAATTAAGATAGTGTAATATGTCCACTAATTATTTAGAGTCATCAATGTGAGTTTCATTTAAAATATATAATAATATAACAACTAACAGATTCATTCAAAATATTTCTCTTTAACTGATAAAAATATGCTAAGTGTAGAAATATTAAGTACACACATTTAGTCTATCAAATGTAATGTACTGAATCCAAAATCATCTAGTTTATTACTCATTAATAAAAAATAGTCCTTTATATAACATACCATTTAGGTAAAGATCATATCAAAACTTCTAGTTACACAAATCACAAAGTAACTTATAATATTATTTCATCCCTAAAAAAACATTATAGCATATGCTTATATATTTATTTATATTCCACATATAAAACAAAATCCATTCCAAAAAATCATAATATATTTTATATTTAAAACTATTAAATACATTATTTTAATGCTTTTATACAACATTAAAATATATATAAGTACCCATTTTCACATTGTATGGTAATAATATTTTTAAGCATAACACAATTATGATTGTGTGTGTGTGTGTGTGTGTGTGTGTGTGTGTGTGTGTGTGTGTGTGCGCGCGCGCGCGCGCGTGTGTGCGTGTGTGCGTGTGTGCGTGTGTGTGTGTCTGGTATAATCATATTTAGATTTATAACACAGTCAACAAACATGTATTTTATACCATGTTTATGTATATTTTTATAACTCTCAAATTTATTTTCAAAACAATACAAATACTTTATTTTATATGGTATATTATAAGAATGCATCCACTAGATAATGACTTAGAGTATTCCATATATATAAAATATATATCCAATTAATAAAATAAACCCATAGCCCCTTTTATAAACCTGATAATTCCTCATTTACTTGTATAACTAAAAAAATATAATTTCATGTAATTCACCCTATACACACAGTCAACCATTTATACCAATTTTTTTAATCAAATAACTCAATTCAATTGATTTAAATTGACATTTAAATTAAATGCATATGATCAAACACATACACTCAGTCGACTATGCCCAAATTGAGATTTTTGATATAAACACTTAGAATTGACCACATAACTCTTTCAATTCTCTACATATAATGCATACCCAATCCTTTTATCAACTGTGTAAAACTCTTATTCAAATCATAGACTAATCTGAATATGTAATAATAATACATAGTCATATTTAAAATTTGTGTAGTTTATAAATAATGAATTCAATTGAAATTTTTACTCTATCATGTAAACAATAACCTTTTCATTTATATATCTTGCATAAAGTTGAGTGCACAAATAATAGTTTTCTCATTCACCTACCCGTACCTAGGTTATCTATTGTGGATTTAATCAATTTGTTTCCAAACCCATATATGAATGATTATGTATGATAAAACATTTATAACAAATCCAAATATGAATACTATGTTCTAGGTTTAAAATTTATATAATTCATTTGAAAATTGAAGCAATAAAATTCTATTCGACCCAACACTTAAAATTCACCTAAATAGGTATATTACACATATAATTTCCTTCAAAATCCCTATATTTCCCTTATATATATATATATATATATATATATATATATATATATATATATATATATATATATATATATCTGTGTGTGTATGTATGTATCATCAGTTAAATCTAATTATATACATGTGTGTGTGTGTGTGTATAATACATTTTGTATAAATAACCCTTACATTTAAACCCAAAATTTAAATAGGTTTATCCACATTTGATCCCTCATAAAACCCAACATCTCTATCTATTTTATTGAATACCTTAATGAATATATATCAAAATTGGTTTGACAACAAACCTATGTCTATCCAAATCTAATCTACCCATTAAATAAATAATCTTTCTATGATGTAATAGATATTTTTGAATTTAAAAGTAGTTTAAGATAGAGCTTCATTATATCCTAAATAACCATGGAAATTCATACACCTCTATCCAACTCCCTTAGGTTATCCTAGTTTAGATGTAGGGTTGTGTGGATGCCAAGCCTTTCACAAGGCCCTACATATAGTCCTTTAAAATTTTCCATAATATTTAGACAAATGGAAAACATAGTGACCATTTCAATTCCAAAATCCATTAAACATTACAAAAATAAGAATTTTAATCACAAAACTAACTTATTATTATAATTATGTCAAGGAAGCCGTATATACTCGTCTTCCTTAACTTGAATTCTCCTCCTTCTCTTTCTATCTACTGCTCCCTATATGCATGCCTCCTAGCCCTCCTTATTCTTTATTTTATTTCCTTCCATCACCTTAATCTCTTCCGCATTCTCCTCCATTCATGGTAAACCAAACTAACTAAAAATATGCATGCAAAAATAACTCAACATAACCCCCACTAAGCTATAGTCCAACACCATGCAACCAACAACTATACTTCATCATGATTTTTACAAGAATGTTAGTTAAACTAGAGTCAATGAGTGATTATAAAACATAATCATATGATAAATTAAAATTATTAAATAAAATAATCATTTTATATCCTTTATAAAATATCCATTCCATTGACTTAAATAATTCCAACATCAACTTCACAAACCGATGAAACAACAAGTCATAATAATCACTATGTTATTTCATGTAATGTCTATTATTGACTTAGTCAATTAATCATTATATTTACATGCAACATAAACTAAAGTAACAATTATATATCATTTTTAAATACTATATGAGTTTAAAATACTATTTTTAATTTTTATAATGTCATCCACAAACAAACACCATGCATTAGCCTTTAAACTATTAGTTAACCCTCTAGGTTTTAGCAAACACTTGACAATACAATGATGTTTGTATAATAGTTTCACTCAGATAATATTGAATAACACCTTGAATTACATTATGTTTATTTCCACACATTGTAAATTCAAAACACAAATATCATTTCACCATGCCAAAATCACTCATTAATACATAATAAAGAGCATATAATTCATTAAGTCTTTTGTGGGTTTATAGTACTATTAAAATGATAATAGTAATATTTTAAACATAAATAGTCACTAAAAACTAGCTTAATTGAGTAATAAAATATATCTATTATTTATAACAAAGAATCCAATCAAGCATTTTTTATATTTAACTATGTACAATACCATAATGATTAATGTTAACTAGTTATGCATAGATTTACCGAGTCAACTAACTAATAACAGCAATAACAATTAGATTAATGAAATCACATAATAACATAAAATTATTTAAGAACACAAAATATCACAATAGACATTCATAAAAAAATCATAATACAAATATCTACTCAAAAAATTTATCACACAACATGAAATATTATTGTGGTGTGTGCATGTGTTTTTGGATTCCCTCTCTATTATCCCATAATGTTTCCATCTAAATCACCCTCTCCAATGATTATCTCCCTCTATCACACTTTTAGGGATGTATATACATAAAATAATGTTTTATAATTAATAAACATGATCATAATGTACATAATGTAAAAGTACTACTAACTCATAACAAACCAATCTTGTAAATTAAGCAACACATAACTATCCCATAAATCAAAATATCACATAAAAATTAATAAAATATTAGTTAATGAACTAATCAACCATGATAATCCATTTATCAAATAGGTTATTAAACTTAGAGAGAAATTGGGATGTGACAACTTTATGAATGATCTTTAAGACTGTAGGTATAACTAAATTACCTAGAAGAAGCTTGAGAGGTACTAAATTTTACTCAAATCTCATCAAAAAGGGTGCATGGGGGAAAAATATATTAGATACATATGAGTGGGTCTATGTACTCAAAATTCATTGCATTAAGTCTCTAATCCAAGGCCTATACTTTATGAACCATCGTTAAGATGGTAGGCTACTCCAAACCCTCATAAAGAAATCAATGGCCAAGAAACTACTCCTATTGGCTCAAATTTCCCTTAAACACCTTGATAAAATCAAGAGGAAACCTATTGGTCCTATGTTCCCCTTGTGAACTAGGAATAGTGGCATGTGTGGATAAAAATATGCATGGAAAAAGCTTGTAATAACTAATTTTAGGACTATTTTAATGTTTCCTAAGCATGTTTGAGGTCTTGTGTGAGTTTAAGGCCTCTTGGACATATGCAAAGATGTAATGGTCTCCAATAAATCATTATTGAATCCCTACAGTGGCATAAACAATCCTAATGAGAAAACTTGAATTCAAATGGAGAGGTAACCCTCATTTGCATTGAGAAGAGAGTGTTATAGGTCTACTCACATGGTTAAAAGGATCTCTAAGGTAGAAGAATCCCTATATCAACCTTTCCAAGTCATTATCAAGCTCATCACACACTTGAATATGTCTATATTCTAGGTCTCTTTCCCACTATGGTTATAAATGCATTGTATGGGTTGTAAATAGGTGCATGATCTCTTACTACATATTAGGGAGTAGTGGACCAGTTTTAAGGAGCACAGTGCCTTTCATGGAGTCAAATATGACCAAAAATAGATCATACACAACACTCTTACACCTAAAAATCTCATTAAAGACCTTAATTATTCTAATATCATGCATGGGATAAGGAGTGTGGGCTATTTTCTTCCCATCATTCATGTTTTTAAATGTTTTTAGATGTTTGATGGTAATTATGACCTCTCCAATCCATCTCTATTCCATATTATCTCTCTCTCTATCTCATTTTTTATAAATTGGGCTTAGAAATCCATTATACACATCACTCTATTGGGTATAATAAAACCCTACCCATTTGTATCTTGAAGGTTTTGAGCTAATACAAGGATTGATTTAGCCTTCTCCATACTAGTTTATAGTGTGCTCAATACTTACTTGGTTTGCATTAGTGTTTGAATTTTTTCTCCCATTATAATTCCTTATCTCTCACCTAAATTCTAGGGGATTGGTCTTATGTAGGTCACATGGTGTGGGAAAGCGCTCAAGCTTATGTTTATAGTGGAAACTAATTGCTAGTGTCTTTTATTATATCTTTCATTTTTCATCATTAGGTTATAGGAATTTTACATGACCTCCATGTGTAGGAGTCTTTTTGGATAAAGTGTGTTAGTGATTAGCCCTTGTTTTATCCATAAGTTCTATTGAAATAGAAATTATAGGAGACCTAATACATTTATGCATCACCTCCTATAGTTTAGAGTTTGTTTTAAATTTTTTTATATCCCTTTTACTTTAAAATATAAGTAGGCTTAGTATTTTGAGCATAGATGATGCATCAAGGGAGATATACCCAAAACTAGAAAATCACCTCATTCATTAGGATACCCACACCTAGAGGTGATTCAATTATATTATTTAGATGAGGAAAGTTTAAAACCCCTACCTCAAGGGTGAAATATAGATTGATAAGAGATAGGGGAGTGGGTCAAGCACCACATCCATCATCCATCAACTGGTATGTTAGGTTAGGTCCCACCAGTCAGTATGCTAGGTCTATTACATAAGTGATACAATACCATACTTGTCAACCACCAAACATCACGTATATATCTAGGATCAGGATATATATAGTTATAGTGGCCCCCCTATCTTTTTTATATATGGCTCATGATGCCCTATATATCCATTTGGGATTACTCAAGCTCATATATCTAGAGGGTACCAATGGCCTAATCTAATCCCATATCCATATATAAACCTAAGGTCTCCCTCTTTTCCCCATATATATAAAGGGGGCACTCCCCTGATGATTTTTATTTAGAATCATCCTATAGATATATTTTTTATTAGTCTATAGCCTTACCCTATATAATTTTGCTTTCTCATATCATAGTTAGGGCCCTATCTATATCTATATATGGGGCATATATTATCTATAGTTTTTATCCCTATCCCTATATAAACATAGCAAAAGGGGGTGCCTTCCCAGATTAATGAAAGATCGAGGATGGGGCCCTATAGATCTCTATGGATTGCATCAATAGTTATAAATATTTGACAAGTCCATAGATATAGATAGGCCCTCCCTATATTTAGAGTATAAATTAAGTATCCCATATAAAGAAAATATAAGGGACTTTTGGTTAGGTTTAATCAAGCTCTATGTATGTAGGAATGCTACCTATAGATGGAGGTCTTATGCTCATCATGGATATATCCATCAAACTCATCTATATATGCACCCCTAAAGGTCCTAAGTGGAATAATTAGGGATGATATATATATATATATATATATATATATATATATATATAGAGAGAGAGAGAGAGAGAGAGAGAGAAAGAGAGAGAGAGAGATGAGGAATAATCCCCATAGAATCTATATGTGCTCAACCCATCTGGATCTAGGTTTGGGTTTGATCATTGCTCATCTAGATTCATCTAATATAGGTTATAGTGTAGGGATAGTGTCTAGACCTATAGCTAAAATTAATCTCATTTAGGCTAGGTCATGTTAGGGATTCACCAGGAGAGGTGAGCAAAATCAAGTAGAATGGGGTTTGCAATAAGTATAATTGGGTCATTATGATCAATTAAGGGATATGATCCCTTACCTTCCTACCTACCCATGGATAGATGGGTCAGGTCTAGGATGGTCCTTGTCATACCTGTTGAATAGGGAAAGGAGAGGGGAGGGGGATAAGGGAAGGGGAGATTCATCATGAAGATGAAATAGACTCCTAATGGTACATTATGAAGGTAAAGTCAAAGGACATCACCCATAATATTTACATTACAATGGCATACTAATATTATATTTTTAATAGAATACTAATTTGAGCATGTCACACCAAAATAAAGGCTAACTGAAGGATCTATATAGATAGCTCATGCCATCTTGTGTCTTATCTACACCATAGCTAATTCTTGGGACATTTCAAATAAATATTTAATGAAACACTGAAGCCCCTATATATAGACAAAAATTACATATTTGAATTTAGATATTAAATCTTAATTTTAATCTATATATGGGGTGGGGGTGAAGGTGCCAAAAAATAATATATTATGGGGGGGAGTCTAGAGTTGAGTTTAGATCACTATAGACCATGGGGGGAATGGTATAGATTAGATATGGGCCTATATATCTATTTTCCCACTATATCTATTTATATGCCTAGATAGAGAGATATGTTGGCACTTACTATTCATCCCATTTATCATCTATCATCTATCTCTATAAGGGGAGGGGGAGGATGAGGCCATATATATATATATATAGATACACACACACACACACACACACACACACACACACACACACACACACACACACACACACACACACACACACACACACACACACACACACACACACACACACACACACACACACACACACACACATAATTTATCCATATCCCTATATAAAAATTGGTAGAGTTGGTGGGGTGGGAGTGCCAATTATATATATACTACACTCACCCCTTTCCCCCTCTATCAATGTGAGATATAAGGCTCTCCCACCACCAGATAGAATTATATATATATAAATAGGTAGGTAGGTAAGTGGGGTAGGGGTGAGGGAGATGTGGTACGGACCCTATCTATTTTATAGATATGGCATTGAGTGAGATCCATTCACCCTTCACCTTTCACCCTTCTATTTGTCATCATCATAATCTTCATAATTTGTTAGAGACAGATAGAGAGTGAATGATAAATAAAGGACCTAGAGAGAAACATTAATGCATCCCTAGATAAATTCAAGCTAGGATTGGTGAATTAACATTAGTTATGGTTGTGGTGGATTGGGACTAAGATTGGGATGGATGAAATACTAATATTGGCCACCCATATTAGTCCATTATCTTTGACCAAGATATCAGTTATATAGAGAGGGGAGGGGCAAGGAAGACTACTAATGAATTAATATTTATCCAAAACTCTCTCTATAGTAGTCATATTCCATCCCTACTTAGAGTCTCCATAAGACTAAGACTATAGTACACTCTAGTGTGGCACTGAACATAAAATTATCTCTATCACAAAGACATCATGGGTTGAGTTCAGAAAAGGAAAGGACCAATCGAGGTGATTTGATGAATTTACTATCTAAATTAGTGTCATACTTGATTTTATTGATGTTGTCTATACCATAAGAGGATTTATCTTCTCCCCTTATTTGAGAGATAGTTGACTAGATCAATATGGCATTTATAATATCCTTGATCTAGTCATATCACATTGAACTATGTGATTAGGCAATACTCATTCATGGACTAGTGGGAAATTATATCTAATTTGGAGAGGCTGGGGGGATAGATATACCCTAACCCTATCTATATAGAGGAGAGGGAACTGATAATATATTGTTTTTTGGTAATAGTTAAGATAAGATCCATTAGCTAGATTAGAGAGAAGAGATCAATCAAGCTATCAATCATCTATATAGCCACCCTTAACCATTCCCCACATAGAGTTAGGTTCAGCCCCTATATATAGTTGGGGTCATCATCCTTAGTACCCACCTATAAATAGGGTCCCTCTCTCAATGTTCAAGATCTCTATGGGATATGGGAGGGCATGGATATTGATGGGCTCCATAGGTAGTCGATGTTATCCTTCCCTATAAATATAACTATGACTTTCATATATATATATATATATATATATATATATATATATATATATATATATATATATATATAAGGGTCAATTGTATCTAGTATTCAATGATCCCAACCCACTATAGAGTTTTTTTTTACACCCCTCCCATATAGATTATATTATCTTTAGCACAATGAGTACTTATCTTATACATAACAAATATTATCTTATCTTATCTATATGGGATTGAGAGTGTGCTTGTATCATGTATATAATAGAGGGTAATGGATGGATATATATATATATATATATCATTGATATATAGGAAGTGAGATAAACCACTGATAACCCATCATAATCTAAATTATGACCACTCAATTAAATATATATATATATGGGTAGCCCCTCCCAATATAAATTTAGATAGATATAGAGGGGCCTTCCCCTCAAACCCTATATATTTATTTAACCCCCTATATATATATATATACACACACACACATACATACATACATACATACATACATACATACATACATATATATATATATATATATATATGTATGTATGTATGTATATATCCTCTATATGTTTAAACTAACTCCCATATATATATATATATATATATATATATATAGAAAACTCAACTTTATAGTAGTTTTGGGGTAGTAAGAAAAACTATATGCATTTAGGGGTGGAATAATATAGAGTTTATTTGGCCCTTCCTATATATCTTATCTTATCTTGAGCGTAGTGAATACTTATCTTGAGTGAAATGAATACTATCTTATCTTATATATATGGTGACCCTCCCCCCATATATATATGGGGAGTTAGATAGAATTAGTCTATAAAGAAGATGGAGGGGGGAGGGCCCCTCCCCCCAAGCCATATATATCTATTTGGGGCCTATTTATCTATATGAAGGACCTATATATAAAATAAACTAAAATATAACTATAAATATAACTAAACTAAGTTTAAAGTATCATATATATATAGGACTCAACTCTATATTATTCCCCTTCTCTAGGTAAGTCTATAGTGATAGACTCTAGTCAAGCCATAGATATTTCTAGGGTGCTCCACTAAACTCAATATTGTTGATTAAATAGAGAGAGTAAGGTATCTCACTCCTTAAAAATTTGTCACTTGATTACATATGTAATAAGATGGGATCGGATGGGTGCTCCTTATAGTTACTAGACTAGAGGGGATATCTCTCCCTAAATTCAACTATATATCATCACTTGACTAGAGAGAAGAGGATAGGTCACTCCCACCATAGATAGATTCAATCCAAACAATATATAGATAGAGATAGAGTCTTAAGCCTAATTAGTACCTTCCCTCTATATATCTATCTATATGACCTTGATCCTACCCATTATTATCTAACATCTATCTATATAGATTAGTTAGTAGGCCAATGAGCCCCTATCTATATAATGGGTGTAGGTGTAGTCTCTCCATCTATTTATTTAGACCATATATAACCTTGTCCATATATTAGGATAGAGGGGCCCCTATTTACATATGGGGTGTAGGTGTAGGAAGTAGGTTCATATATCAAGCTATACACACACACACACACACACACACACACACACACACACACACACACACACACACACACACACACACACACACACACACACACACACACACACACACACACACACACACACACACATATGGTGTGATGTTGACCTATCCTATTCCTAAGTTTTGTTGATAATAATTAGAACTTAAATCTCAATCTTAGGTTTTGATCTAGTCACCTTTCCATTTCTACTAAGATTATATCTAAATCAAGTGGACCCAATTTCTCAACAATATTTTGGGCTAACTCTATATATCCCATAAATTGGATTTAATGGATGTTGTTCTCCCAATGAATGTTAGTTATTGACCTCCTAAGGTAGGTGCATCTGGCTAGTCATTAAAGGCAAACATACCTACCTTGAATCAATATCCAACTCCTCATATATCTCTACTCACACACACACACACACGCACATGTGGGTTGAAAAATAATATATTAAAGTAGGAGTGGAGAAGCAGTAGTTACCTAGTCTAACTAAGACTAACTTACTTCTTCTTCAAGCCACTACACCTACACCCAACTAAGATATATTCCACATTATACATCTCAGGTTATTTATTAGGTGGGTAAAAAAATTTGTAGATGATTGGTATGGTCAACCTCTACTCAAGACATAAATCTGTAGTCATCTCCATCTCTATAATAACTATCGAATCAACCAAGCTATCTCTATCTAGATATCTCATGTATCTATTATAGACACCTAAAATTGGCCACCAATGGCTTCATACTATACTTTAGATTGATTCTTACCAACCTTTGTAAATCTAGCCTAAGAAACACTAAATGTCTTAAATTTTTCTTCATAGCATACAATTTGGCCTATTAATCCATTAAAAAGAGCAAATGCACCCATGCCATTAATTCAAATCTTGTAAAATGCTAAAATGCCTAAATAGAATTAATTAAAATTCAAAACCTAATAAAATGCCTAATTTAATTCATCCATGAGAAATTTAATGAATTATCAAAAAATAAATTCAAAAATCAAAGAATATCCTAGGAATTCATAATTACCTTTTGTGAGTTGTCCAAAATATCTCACCCATGCCTATTCCATGTTAATTATGAGGTTTGGACACATTGTAACTCTACAAGTGTTAATTAATGAACTAAGGTGAGGTTTGAACCCATTCCAAGCCCTTTTTCTAAACCTATAAATACAAGCATTTGCCTCTCATTTTTGAGAGCTTGGATATAATAATGTTATAATGTAGGATTTAGTACATGATTCAAAACTATAGAGTTCTAATGCTAAAATTCAAATCCAAGCCACTTTGAGCCACATCAAGATATAAATTGAATAATGGTTCCAAGGATAAAATGATCCACATAATTTCATTTTCCAAAGACTTCTTGAGCACAATCCAAGCAAGCTAAATGAATAAATATCTTGGAGCATTCAAAGAAGGTAAGAAAGGTTATTTTTATTCCATTTTATTTGTGCTTTGTCATTTGTTTATTTTTTCACTTTTCTACTCCCTTTGATCATTATAGACTTCTCACACATTTGTTGGGATATTTTTATTCAATCATCTTCTTATTTTTGGTATAAAACCATTTCTCATTCTTTGAGAAGACATTGTTATGCCTATGATTTACAACATCTTCCCAAATAGTGGAAAATTGTAGACAGCTAAAATTATCCACCAATGGTTTCATACCAAAATTTAGACTAATTCTTACCAACCTTTTCAAATCTAGCCTAATAATTACTAAACATCTTAAATTTGGCTTCATAACATATAATTTAGCCTATTAATCCATTAAAAATAGCAAATGCAACCATAACATTAATTCAAATCTTGAAAAATGCTAAAATGCCTAAATAGAAATAATTAAAATGAAAAACCTAATAAAATGACTAATTGAATTCATCCATGAGAAATTAAATGAATTATGAAAAAGGAAATTCAAAAATCAAAGAATATCCTAGGAATTCATAATTACCTTTTGTGAGTTGTCCAAAATCCAAAATATCTCACCCATCCCTATTCCATGTTAATCATGAGGTTTGGACACCTTTTAAATCTATTGGGGTTAATTAATGAAATAAGGTGAGGTTTGAATGTAGTCCAAACCCTTTTGATAAACCTATAAATCTAAGCATTTTCCTCTCATTTATGAGAGCTTGGACATAGTAATGTTATAATGTAGGATTTGGTACATGATTCAAAACTATAGAGTTATAATGCCAAAATTCCAAGCTGATACACTTTGATCCACATCAAGCTACAAATCCAACAATGGTGACATGGAGAGAAGGATCCAAACAAATCCATTTTCCAAAGACTTCTTGACCATAAGCCAAGCAAACCAAATGAATAAATCTCTTAGAGCATTCAAGGAAGGTAAGAAAGGTTATTTTTGTTGTATTTTAGTTGTGCTTTACCAATTGTTTTTTTTCACTATGATCCTCCCTTTCATATAAGCAAGATAGTGTTATGCATGTTAGTGTGTTTCCTTTCATTTTGATTTCTTTTATTATGAATCTAACATATGATCTAACCACCCTTCTTATATTCTTTGATCATAAATAGCATGTCTAATGGGAGAGTATACACCCCACATAGCAAGGAGATGAAGATGCAACTCAAAAATTGACATTTTAATGATTAAATTCCTTCAAATTTGTAGTTTTATCTTTGATTTTGATGCATTTTAATTATTAAATTATCTCAAATCTACATATATACTGACATTTATTAGGACTAACTGACATTAGTTCTATGTGACCATTATCAATTTAGCCCAACCGAGCTCGATTATGTGTGACCATCATCTATCAACATGTAGGGTGACATGTGGTTTATAAATATTACATTTTAAAGATTTCTAATATTCATTTTCATTATTTCTTGTTTCCAATAGCTTTTAAACTCTCTACCTAATCCTTGCCTTGTAGGTTTTATTGAATTTTTAGCCAATCATTACCTAACCTAACACTTTACTCTATTGTGGTTTTGCCTTTAAGTTCATAGGTGATTGACAAAAAAATTAATCAACCAGCATCAATTCTTTATGACTGAAATCAATTCTTTTTGAGACCAACCAACATCGGTTACCTTGAAATAGTAGTGATAATCTCTGATTGACCATGGTTAATGTGTTTTCAAAAATTAAAACCCAAGAGATCTTTTTACAAAGTTCATTTGCTCACAATCAAATGTGATTCAAAGCATAAATATAATTTCTAACAATTGTAGGTTTAAGATGTGATTTGAACACAAATTTGCAATTTTTAGCTAATACACATTTCATTTTGGGCTTTTAAAAGGAATCTAGCTAAATCACTCACACTTCATTTTGGTGTTGAAATGAACATGTTAGATCTCACACATTTGGATGTTGGTGTTTAAAAATAATTAGAATGGCTAATTATTAGAAAACACTTCATTCTTTATTCTTAAAATGAATGCTTAAGTCTTGAACACTTATTTTTGGTGTTTAAAAATGAACTTAGGCTAAATATTGAACATTTGGGTTTTTAAGCTTAAAACGAATATAGATTTGTTTGCTTAAGTTTCATTGTGAAATTATTTCAATATTTCACACTTAAACCAAGGGGATAAGTAGAGAACATCATCACATTTCAATTTGGTGCCTAAAATCAAACTTCACTCATAATTTCTTGCAAATTGTTTGTTTATTATTTGTTTTCATAAAAATAATAGTGTGTGTATGATCTCCCCCCATCCCCTATAGGGAACTCGGGTGATCAAAATCACCTTTTCAATGTATTTTTTCCCTAGTCCAAGGCATAGAAAGAAATTCATCTAGGATCTTACCAAAACCCATATGATATTAGGTGATCTAAAAGTAACCCTAAAGTCTCTCTACTAGTCTTTCTTTTCATGTAATTTGGCTTGTGAAGGGGATGTAATTATCTCTCATGATTTCTCTAGGGAAGAAACGATTTGGAGCTTCATCTCTTGGTAGTGTTTCAACCCTGATCCATAGTGGGGTATACGAATTTAGGTATGCATACTACTAGATCCATGGGGTTGATCATTTACCCTCTCTTTTAGTAATGAAATCCTGAGTTAGGTTTGGTTAATTAGGGGATTCTACTAAGTAATCCATGGATGGAATCACCATGTAAAGGAATAGACCCTTACATGATAAGTTAATCAGTATGAACTCAATTGACATGATTTTTATCTTGTGTTAGCGACACTTGAGATCAATCTAGATGGTTGTAAATTATAAGTTTTAGTTAACCCCACTTGCCACACCTTGATAAGATCTAGGATGATATAATTAGTTGTATTATGTCATTTATTATTTTATTTCTTGGTGTTTTGAGACTTTTTTTTTGTTTGTTTATATGCCACATCAAAATCAAGTTTTTTTATACGTCACTCCTTTGTTTGAGGAGGCATTATGGTAGCAATTTTTAAACACACCTTTACCTTATACATTTTTTTACAAAGTTATTTATGTGTGTCTTGATTGAAATGGTTAAATTTATGCTAACAAAATCATTTCATGCTTTTTGTGCCTTAAGTTTTTAAAACAAAACATTTTTACATATTTGGAGAGTGATAATTCCATTACGCTTCTCAATTTATTTCAATACTTGTTTATTCCCAATGCCATTATTTAAAACCAATGCCATGTATGCCATTTGAATCCTAATCTTGTGTCGTTATGCCATTCCATTTTGTCTAGCCTATTATTTGTTTGGATATGCCTAGTTTCCCTAATTGAGTTTTTAATTACCTTTGAAAAGTTTGGATTCAAACATTGATTGATTTATGTTTAGTCCTCATCTTATAGGCACTAATACATATATATTTATATTTTGAGTTGTGTAACTTAGGTTAATTCATTGCCCAACTTTGAAAATTATTTCTTGGATCTTTGTCTAGTGCCTTCATGTTGTTAAATTTTGATTAGATTATTTGTTTAGAAGAGTCTAGTTTTCATTATTATTTGTGCCTTTTGTTTGAGAGAGAATAGTATCTCTCCATATTCTTTTTACCTTGTCCCTTATACCAATTGACCAAGTTTATGTTTGACTTCATGTGTCAGGTTTATGACAAAGTGTTCCAAGTTTGTTAGATTAAAATCTCATCATCATCTTTTTTTAAGCCTAGCTTTTGACGATTCATTTGACCAAAAGTCCTAGCACATGCCTTGTTTTGATCCTAGATTTTTATGTCACATTTGGCCAAAATACCTAGCAACTTTTGTTTTCCTAGTTTAGACCTATTTTGAAAACTTTAGAACATAGAGTTTGACATGCCATTTTTATTTAAACACTTGAAAGATTGTGTGTGAGACATTTGACATTAGATTATTTCTACCAAGTTTTTAGCGTAAACCATTTTGGAGATACAGCTCCCTTAGACCAAGTTAGACCAAGTCCATTTATCCTTTAGACATTATTTTTTAGAGTTTGTATAAATCTAAGCCTTTTTTTAGAGAATCATTTTCATGGATATGTCTAGCTACACTTATGGTGGATTCATGTACTATATAAATTATTATGGAATGGCCACACAAAATGAATTTGATTTTGATGACTTTGTTGAAGACCCTTATAAAGATGATGTTGCTTGGGAGGAGGATCCATACCCTCATTACAATAATCAATCTAGGTAATAAAGTTAAGAACCTAATTATGACCTAAGCCAAAACCCCTATGGGGATAAGGATGATTTTATTTAGGAGGAGGAATCATACCCTCCTTGCAATAATCAATCCAGGGAACAAAGTCAAGAAACTACTTATAACCTAAGCTAAAACCCCTATGGGGAAAATAATGATGTTATTTTGGAGGAGGATCCATACCCTTCTTTTGATCCTAAATTTTTGGAGCAAAGCCAAAGTGCTCAAGTGAAGGGTATATTGATCCATTATTCAAGCTAATTGTGGTATTATACTCACCCTTATGTGACCACCCATTCCCCTGCCTATACCATTAACCCTCCTTCAGAGTGTGTGAGCTATGAAGATTCATAATGTCCAAGCAATACCATTACCATTCTAAAACCTCATCTTTTGGCCTGTGGGAGCAATCAAGCTCCATAATGCCCTAACCTTACCATTTTAGGATCTCATCCTTTGGCTTGTGCAAGCAACTAGGCTCCACAACACCCTTTTATCATTCCAAGACATTTTGCTTTGTATTGTGTAAGAAAAAAGGCTCCAAAAATACCTCCCCTTATCATTATAAGACCTCACCCTTTGGATTATGCAAGTAATCATGCTCCACAACACCCTGTCATTACCATTTCAAAACTTCATCCTTTGGATTGTGTAAGAAATCAAGCTCCACAACACCTTATCATTATCCAACCACTAGTCATTATTTAAATATTACCATCTATTCCCCACTTTAGAAAACACTATCCAATTGTCTAACCCTAATCTAACCAATTAGTACCTCAACCCAAGCCAATCACTACCTTTCTAACTGAGACAATCATTTGAAGACAAAGTTGTGTTCAAAACTAGTATTTTAAAATTGATTGTAAACTAAGGATAGGAAAACCAAACAATCCATGATGTTTTTGTTGAACCAACCATTTGTGATAAATCAACCTATGATGAATCACCTCTTGATCCTATACATGTTATCAAGGAGTCTTCCTTTGATGAGCTAGTCTTTGATGAGTCACTTCTTAATGATTATAACCACCTTTGGGAAAATAATTACCTCAATTATATGCCTATTTTTCAAGAGCCTCCCTCTAACAAGCTAGTATTTGAGGAGTTATCTCTTGACTTATTTCCCATTGTTGAGGAGTCTCACTTTGATGAACTAGTCTCTATGTATTCTTTCTTAGAAAATCCTATTCTTGAAGAGCCAATTATGCCATCATAGACCATTACTTATCCTAAACCAAGAATTCAAGAAGACATCATTGTACTAGTGACCACACCAAATGAATAATCAAAATTAGAGTCAGGTTCTATTCTTAAATTGACATTAGCTTTAGCATCAAAATTAGAATCAACATCAATCTCAACATTAGATTCATAGTCCATTGAGTTAGAATCAAAATATATTCATATCTATTATTATATTGGTTATACATGTCTTTTAAATTAGTATGAATACATTTGTGATCCCTTTATGGTTTTTGAGTATGATTACTTGAGCTTCAACATAAGTTCTCCTAGTATATTATGTGAATATTATGCTACCTCATCCCATTCCATTACCAATAACCAATATAGCCATATTATCGACATTCCACCTCCCAAAAGTATTGATTTTGATTGACAGAATCATACTTTATTGAAATTCATCCATGATGGCATATCAATTGAAGAACCATAGGGAGGCTAAGACCACATTCATGTAGAAGAAGAACAATCTCTTAGTGAAACCTTTTCAGAGGTACTAGGGGATAATCCAAGTTCAAACTCGTCATATTCTAGTGAAACCTTTTCAAATGTGTTATAAGACAATCAAAGTCAAAAGTCAATGTTCTTTAGTGAAACCTTCTTAGAGATGCTATGGGATAATTAATACAACTTAATTGGTGAAAACATCTTTAAGGAGCCAATAGTTGAGAACAATATTTATTCACTACTTAAGGAAGACAAAATCAAAGATAAAATCAGTATAGCTTCCAATCTACAACATAATCAAATGGTAGCTACTCTTAGGCCCAAATAATAAATTTTTTTGGTATTCCTATCGAGATAATATTCAAAAGTTTTTTTCCCTACCACATCCAAAGTACTTTCAAATATAGGATCAACAAAATTGTGTGTCCCTAAAAATCTTGATCTTCATTTATTTTTTGACCATTATATATTATATTATCATCCTCCTTTACATTGCCAAATCAAAGCTATCATCCAACATTCATCGCTATCTATCATCCTTGGTTGCATTTAATTTTCAAAGGCTACAAAGATACCTTTTCTCGATGTTTGAAGGAAATAAAATAAACAACTAACAAAGATCACAACATTTTTGGCATCTAAATATGTAACCAATTATTGATAGAGTAGCTATTCAAAAGAGGTGTGAGCTAGTAATTTACATGATTGATTTTTTTGGTTGTATCATTTATTGATAAGGACATGCATCTCCAAATCAGTATGAACACCAGAAACATTCACCTAGGCCAAAAATATGTACCATACCATTGTCATTTACCATACCATTTTTATTTTCCATATCTTGGCCATTTATCATATACCTTACCATTTTTTTTTTCATTCTCTTGTTGTTGTGTCATACCCTAACATTTCCCTTACCACTTGGGGGAAACCCTCTTACCATTTAATCTAATTATCATACCATCCTATCATTTTTCCATTATACCATACCATTTCTATCGACCAAACATGTATTAACCCTACCTACCTAGCCCATTTGACCTTGGTTCATAAATCAATTTTAGATTTTAGCATGAAGAATCATAAAAGTTTTAGTAGTTATTTCAAGTATTCTAGACAGAGGATGTATTTTGGAATAGTAAGATAGAGGTTTTGGTAGTTGCATCCTTCATTTCTTGTTCCATTCTATATCATATGTATTTATGTGGGTCTAGTTATAAATGGCTTTGGAAAAATTGGTGTCTCACCAATATTGATACTAATTATAACCACCTATGGGAAAATTAGTATCATTGATTTGTGTCATTATCTACTAATTATAACCTCCTATAGGCAAACTAGGTGTAACATTTTTTTATTATACCTTGACATACCAACTTACCATTCTTATGTCATTTTATGCCATTATGTCATTTATGCCTATTTTGTTTGAATTGGATGCTACTCGAGTCATATTCCTCCATTTTAAGGTGGAATTATTGTGACTTGAATCCATTTTCCGACTATGTGGGTTGTGATCAATTCTTTTTGAGGTCATATCGCTCTGCTTTTTCTATCATGTCCTCACCATTTTACGAGTAACCTAAGCAACACTCTCATCATTTGGGGAGCATTTTTAGTTTGAGTGATCTTGATATTTTATGAGCTTAGATTGTTTAGTGTCTCATCATTTTATATTAATTTTATATATTTTAAATTTCCAAAAATATTCACAAAATTTTAAAATATAAAAATATTTGTCTTGTCTAAGCCTAGTTAGCTATCCTCAATCTACCCTACTGGGGAAAATATATTGGTAGGATGCTTTCTATTACTTTTTATTTCAATATTTTTGTGTTTCTTTTCTATTTGTTTTTTTGTTAGTTTGCTTGCCCCTTTTTTTTCTTTTAGCACTATTGCCTCAATTAAGTCTATATGTGTCCATTGGGTGATTCTTTGTACATTATTCTTGAGTCTATCCATATTCATACATCAACATTGTCATCATGGTTTTTATCATTAGTGCATTGTTTTCAATTATTTATTAGATTGGGAATTATTCCTTATGCATATTTTGGTTAATTTCTCATGGTGTTCTATCATGAGGCACACCATCATGTGCTATAGTAAAAACTAGCTCAATATGTCTTAAAAGTAATAGAGCGATAGAGGATTCTCCCTGGTGCCTTTGGAAAATCCTCCCACCCATCTTGATCAAATCAACACATTAACCATTCTAGTTATATCAATTATAATAAGTACAATCATCTTCTCATTGGTAGGTAAAAATGAATCATTTCCATTGATCAATTATTATTCTTCTATTCATCTCTTTCATCACCTTGTGCATCCTCATGTGCCTGGTTGTTTTTGTTTTCTTTAGTCATTAGATAAATTCATCTACATTTGTACCCCCTCATATTTAATCTATAAAATAGGTTATATCCATGAGTTATGTTTTCAATCTACCCTACTAGGGCATAAGCACACATCATTATTCCAGCCTAGTCATCTTAATAATTATAACTATATATGGGCAAATCATTATTTTTTGACTCATCAACCCTAATTGGGGCACATGCCATTACCACTGCTTATAACTACCTTTGGGAAAATCAATGTCACAACCTTTGTAACTAATTATAACCACCTTTGGGTAACTCATTACTCTTTTTAAATCAATGCATGCAAGAATTTTCTTGTCTAGATTAATCTCACCCATGGGTTAATTCCACATTTCTTCTTGATTCTTTTTTAGGGACCATCCATCAAACATGTTATGACCACTCCCTTGAGGGGGAATCATTATACGCTTCCCACACATTTTTTGGGAGCTTTTTCTTCAATCATCATCTTTTTTTGGCATACAGGGCTTTTCTCATTCTTTGAGAAGATATTGATGTGTGTATGGTTTAAACATCTTCCCAAATAGGGGCAACCTGTAAAAACCTAAAATTGGCCACCAATGGCTTCATACCAAAATTTAGACTAATTATTACCAACCTTTGCAAATCCAGCCTAAGAATCACTAAACATCTTAAATTTAGCTTCATAACATACAATTTGGCCTATTAATCCATTAAAAAGAGCAAATGCACCCATGACATTAATTTAAATCTTGAAAAATTCTAAAATGCCTAAATAAAATTAATTAAAATTTAAAACCTAATTGAGCAATTAAATTAATTATTAAAAATGAAATTCAAAAATAAAAAAATATCCTAGGAATTCATAATTATCTTTTGTGGGTGGTCCAAAATCCAAAATATTTCACCCATGCCTATTTTATGCTAATCATGAGGTTTGGACACATTTTAACTCTATTAAGGTTAATTAATGAAATAAGGTGAGGTTTTAACCCATTCTAATCCCTTTTGATAAGGCTATAAATACAAGCATTTGCCTCTCATTTATGAGATCTTGAACATAATAATGTTATAATGCAAGATTTGGTACATGATTCAAAACTATAGAGTTATAATGCCAAAATTCTAAGCCAAGACACTTTGAGCCACAACAAAATACAAAGATAACCATGGTGCCAATGAGAGAAGGAGATACATAAATCCATTTTCCAAAGAATTCTTGAGCACAAGACGAGCAAGATTAATGAATAAATCTCTTGGAGTATTCAAAAGAGGTAAGAAAGGTTGTTTTTCATGCATTTTAATTGTTTTTTGTCAATTATATTTTTCACTATGCTCCCCGCTTTGATCTAGGCAAGATAGTGTTATGCATGTTAGTGTGTTTCCTTTCACTTTTATTTATTTAATAATGAATCTAACATATGATCTAACCACCCTTATTATATTCCCTAATCACATCTATAGTCTAGTTTATTAATTGTGCCATCAACGTTCACTATCTATGAGAGTATCTATTATATATAACTATGACAATATGTTTCCATTCTGACCCTCTGTATATATGGTCAAGATCCATATCAATATCCCATACATTGACCTATTCCCATGGGAACCCAAGATATAATTTACTAGAATTCATCCATTCATTTCATTCTCTATCATCCCTTATAGATAGAGATAAGGTCCCACCATATCATAGGAGCTAGAGGAGGAATCCCTATCATTTAATGGCATGTGAAATTAGGAATTTCTAATCAAAATTATTGGTATTCAGTCATCCCTTATTGTGATGTAATGTAATATCAAATTACCTCTGAATAGATATGCTTCTCTCCACCCTTGGTTAGCGGAATGAGTAATAAAGAAGTGTTCCCATATAGATTAGATCAATATATGTTCACTATTCCATCTATAGTTTATATGGGGTAGGGGTGGGGGGTTAGGGCTCATCATCCACATAAATATAGGTGGTGAAGGTTGATATCCCCCAGGGGTCCTTGGTCAATCTGGGTGTTTATAATCTATTCTAAATGAGTTTGAATTGTAACAAAATAATTTTGTTATATTATAAGTAACTATCTCAAATCTCTCTCCCAAGCTATATATCCTATATATTAGGCCATCAAAAGTGTGTTTCAATTATATTAATCTTATTCTTAAGCTTTTACCTTTGGTTTGGCCCCCTATTTATATATTTTTCTATGCACTCAACCTCTTATCTTGGTAGATATATAGGGCTTAATTTGATATAGGGCTAGCGGATATGACTTGATTCTCTATTTATAGATATATATAGGGTCAAGATAGGGCTTGAGTGAGATAGGTTTTGATTATGTATTTCAAAATATATATAGGGATAATTGATTTATTGAAACCCTAAGATAGATTTTGAGTCATTAAGATAGGGCCTTATCCCATGATTGTCTATTTGTCCTATCTTATTATATCATGTATAAATAGGAATAGTAAGGGTAAGAGTAAGCACAAGAGTAAAGGTAAGGGTAAGGATATTATGTTCCTAGATAATGAAGAAGATTATCTTTAAAAAAATTAAATGTCCCATTCATTATCTATTTCTTGTCAAACCATCCCATTATGATTCTAGATTGATCCACAGGACTATAGGCTATAATATCATCAAGAGTTGAATTGGAACAATGTATTATTGTATTTTTATGCTTATACCTAAATTCACGCTCACCCATTCATTATATTTGATAGGTTATTCCATCCCCCATGGGTTTTCACCATCCCTATACCCATATATATATAGTTAGAGAGATGGAAAATCTAATGCACAATAATGCAAGAAATATATATAGCTATAGATGATGTACTTCATTTTATTATTCCAACCAAATTGATTAGATATGGTGAATATAAAACTAGGGTACTCACATTTCTCACATGATCCTTATTCTTATCCCACATGAATGGATCCTCTCCTCATTTTAGAAATGGGTCCCATACACACAAACAAACACACACACACACACACACACACACACACACACACACACACACACACACACACACACACACACACACACACACACACACACACACACACACACACACACACACACACACACACACACACACACACACACACACACACACACACACACACACACACACACAAACACACACACACACACACACACACACACACACACACACACACACACACACACACACACACACACACACACACACACACACACACACACACACACACACACACACACACACACACACACACACACACACACACACACACACACACATGTTTATGTTATTGGGAAAACCACAAAGTGGATCTCTATTATGTTATCACAAGAGTTAGGCGGAACATATAAGTGTTATATTATAGGTGATGTGGCATTGACCTATGCCCCATATCTAGGTAGGGGCCCTAAAGGATTTATTTCTCATGATTCATTCTAATTTTGATGTATCTTCTTGATCTGGGATCTGGGTTCAACAAAAAAGATATGATTATTTCTATATAGCTAGTGATTATTTATGGAATGGATGGGAGAATATATATGGGGCATTCAACATGAAGAGTATTGAATAACATAGACATGCTAGGTTGTGACCCTATTATATATAGATAGGGAGGACCCATATATAGATAGGGGTCAGACCATCCATGTCCCATCCCACCAAACTATCTGGATTTAGAAGAGTGTTAGTTGTTAGTAATTACCCTAGAAGAGGAAGAATGTTAGCATATGTGTGTGTGTGTGTGTGTGTGTGTGTGTGTGTGTGTGTGTGTGTGTGTGTGTGTGTGTGTGTGTGTGTGTGTGTGTGTGTGTGTGTGTGTGTGTGTGTGTGTGTGTGTGTGTGTGTGTGTGTGTATGTATGTATGTTTGTATATGTATATGTATATGTATGTATATGTATATGTATAACATGATCCTTATTCTTATCCCACATGAATGGATCCTCTCCTCATTTTATAAATGGGCCCCATACACATAAACACACACAAACACACACACACACACACACACACACACACACACACACACACACACACACACACACACACACACACACACACACACACACACACACACACACACACACACACACACACACACACACACACACACACACACACACACACACACACACACACACACACACACACACACACACACACACACACACACACACACAGACATGTTTATGTTATTGGGAAAAACACAAAGTGGATCTCTATTATTTTATCACAAGAGTTGGGGGGAACATAGAAACGTTATATTATAGGTGATGTGGCATTGACCTATGCCCCATATCTAGGTAGGGGCCCTAAAGGATTTATTTCTCATGATCCATTGTAATTTTGATGTATCTTCTTGATCTAGGATCTGGGTTCAACAAAAAAGATATGTTTATTTCTATATAGCTAGGGATTATTTATGGAATGGATGGGATAATATATATGGGGCATTCAACATGAAGAGTATTGAATAACATAGACATGCTAGGTTGTGACCCTATTCTATATATATAGGGAGGACCCATATATAGATAGGGGTCAGACCATCCATGTCCCATCCCACTAAACTATCTGGA